>OY740767.1:13336934-13674131 GCA_963513935.1 Aphrophora alni | reverse complement strand
TACGAACTTTTCTTCATTTTCATTTACTTATTTTTTTTTTACATATAAAAAGAAGAACAAGTACAAAATTAATATACAAATTTTCATGGAACTTGTGATAGAATCGTTGATCTTAATTTCTATGCTTTCCCCTTGGTAATCAGATGTGGTAAACATCCAAACTGTTAAAATATTTGTACAGAAATTAAAATATAGCCTATACTAGGGATATCTCATTTAGGTAGCTTTGATCAGAATTCAATAAATTGTTTGTTAAATTACGATATTAGTAAAAACACACCATATTTTTAATAATTAAAGAAAAATGTTTTACTGAAATTTTAGTTTAGGACTGTATACGACAACAATAATAAAAGCGATAATTGTTGTTAAAAGTAGTTAGTCTGCTTGTTAGTCGTTACAGCCGTTTCGCCTTCACTAGAGTCATCATCAAGCGTAACACGTAATACAAAACATCTTCACTTTACAATAATAAATATATACTAATAATTTAAACATTTAAAATTGTATACTAATTTCGTATCTGTCATATTGTTTACTAAGTTGTTCTTGATTGTGGTGACATCCTTTCATTTTTAATGTTACTAGGCAACTGAATGAATTTACATAATATCAACTCATCCACTATTGACCTACGGTCTTGTTCGGATTCTTTGAATCCATTGTATAAATTAGGTAAATACAATTAGGGCCAAAATGTAGTTTCCAATTTAGAAGAGAGCCTGAATATTTTTTTCTGTTTTTTTTATAAATAGAGTATTCTTCCAGGATGTTCATTTAATAGCAGCTCTTCCTTCATTTATTATACGTATTATTTTGAGGTTGTTTTCAATATTTCTGTATGTATTATCATTGGCTACATTTGTATGTACCATACGTTCTACATGTGCTGAGGTGGTTTTAATCTGTGAGGTAGTATATACAATTAATTCAGAGAACCCAAACAAGCCCATAGGTCAATAGTGGATGAATTGATATCAGTTAAATCCATTCAGTTGCCTAGCAACATTAAAATTGAAAAGATGTGGCCACAATTCTGTACCTCTGAAGCAGACGAACGTAAGTCCAAATATTACAATTTTCAGTTCATTACATCATTGTATGTAGAATTTGATTCTACAACAATGTAATTCCGTTGGAAAATCGCCTTTTGAATTTATAAGAGGGATTAACTTATAACTTAAGATTATAAGATCGTAAGTCCTAACCTATGATAGCTCTGCAGCCAACCATAGAGTTCTTTTTTTTTTTTACAGTTTTTATGCTCTCCTGTAAAGTTGGCATAATGTATCATGTTAGTCTGGTTTTGTGGTACAAAATTAAACCAACTGTTTTAGTAAACAACATGAAAAATACGAAATAAGTGTGCTATTTTTAATATTTATATTGTTAATATATTATATAGGTTAGTGTAGCCTATATGTAAAGTGAACATGGTTTTTATTTCATGTGAGTTGTGTTTGATGATGCCTTTAGTGAAGGCGAAACAACCATAGTGTCCAACAATCAAACAGAACTAATTTTGACCACAAATAAAGGTATATTAAAAATATAACACTTTATTTTGAAAGGCTAAAAATAGAGGTAATAAATAAATACCTCTAGCCCTTCAAGATTTTAATAGCATTTCAAGAGCCTTAATTATTTTTGGAATCCATTGAACTGATTTCATACAATTACAGCAAACAAATTTAGATTAATTTTATAATAAATTCAGATTTATTGCAGATACAGGAAAAAATAAAGGGAACAAATGTTTGCATTTATGTTTCAAGTATATTTCCATTATTTCTTTAACGACCTTAATCCGTTGAATAGATATAAATGAAATTTTACATAAATTATAAAACAATGAAGAATGTTGTTACACGTAACACACAAAATCCTAAAAGTTTAAATCTACATTTCACACATCTTTCTATTTATAAAAATTATTTAACAAAGTAGTTATTCAACGTATATTAAATTATAGGTCTAGACTTTAAATACATTACTAATTAAGTAAAATGCGTACTTCATTTCTGATGTCATCTAAAAGATTTCTGATGATGAAATCTATTACATAATCTAAGGACGTTCATTTTAATAACAAGATTAAAAATTCAAAAACTAAGTAATATGCCTGATGTAACTGATACCAGATGTATCTAATACCTGTAACTGATATTGTTTTGTACTGTTTAGTATGCGGCGAACGTAACGATGCTAGCAGGATAGTCGGAGGTCAACCTACAGACTCTAATGAGTTCCCCTGGGTTGTTCGTCTTTCTTACTTTAACAGATTCTACTGTGGAGGAATGCTCATCAATGACAGATATGTTCTCACAGCAGCTCATTGTGTTAAAGGGTATGTGTGCTTTACTATTGGTATTATATTATTTAAGTAAAACTTTCAAGCGATGTTTTTTCTGGCAGATGACATTTCAGTTATCTTCCCCATTAACTGTCTCTATAAATAATAATAAAGATAATAATATTTAATAGAATTATAAGTTTTAGTAATTTAATAAAAAAATTATTTGCTGTCTCTTTAAAACTAATTCAAGCAAGTTGATAAATTTGTTATATAAACAAGATATACTCCTAACTACAAACTAAGTATTTCTAGTCAGATAATACTTATGACATTGCGAAAAACCGATAATGCGTATTTATTCTTATTATTATTCTTGTGTGTTTATAAAACAACAGGTGACTGACAAAGCGCCATTAATATGTACTTGTAAGTTTAAAGTTTAAAACTTAACAAACTCCGAGGAACTAGGAGACCGGCGCACCTGGAGTCTCTCGGCACAACACCAGACCCACACTAATTAAGACTACAGAGAACTACCACTAGCACACCGCTACCACAATGAAACCTTTCCTCATCGCATGTTCCCAGACACCGAAACCCCTGGTCAGGCTGAACATGCTCCCATGGTAACTCATATCGGCCTGATTCCCCAAGCCACGTTTGATGCGTCACCGTCGGTTCATTCACACTATACCATCCAGCCCCACAACATCAACGAAACATGAAATTACGAGTATAACAATAAAGTTAGAAACTGACGTATGTTAGCCCCGAGGTGTATACCACCAGCCTCCGCTCAAAATAGAAATGAAGGGAAATCAATTCACTATTAGCTGTACCACTACCTCACGAGTCCAACCTCATGCGCATTAGTGGTGGAACCCACTCTAGAACAAACTCCAGAGTACGATCCAACAAGGGCTCCTATGCTCCTGTGGTACCAATATGACAAAAATAAATATCTCATATAAGACTTAGACTGGTCACTGATCCGACAGCTTGTCCTCACTACAAACTGCCTACGGTATTCCCTTTATATCCTGCCTAAACCTATCGAAAACAACTGGAAATGTAAAAAGAGTTGGTACTATCCACACTATTTATATTTATTTGGAAGTCCGCCATTTTTATTTGTTTAAACATAAAATATAAGGTAAGCTTTTACGTATCTATTGAACGCAACTATAAAGTTAAAAATTCTTACTGTTTCACGTAGGTATGTCCGGCGTATCAATTCAAATACTGTAACCTCTTTGTGGGACATTCGGTATGAAAAAGATGTAGATCCAGCTTTATGCCTTTGAAATTGCCAAATCCCTCTCTATAAATCACCCCCTGAGGATGTATTTTGAATTCATTGAATTTTATGAACTGCAAAGGGATAAACTTTTCAGTTATCTTCTGAAATAAAAACTTTAAAAATGAAACCATAATTTTTATGTTACAATAGCAGATCTTTATTTTACATCAACTTTCCTGCTCATGAATTAAAGAAGCACATTGAACGAGAAACCTCGGCGATTAAATCCTGATAGACTAATTAATGAGGATTGTGAATAGAATGTAAGGCGTTCTCATTTCTTATCTGAGATAATATAGTGTTAATGTCTCTTTTTTTTGTAAATATTTGTAAAAACCGCTTGAAATATCAACTACTAACAAAGTATATTTTATATTAATTTCAGTTTCATCTGGTTCATGATCAAAGTGACTTTTGGAGAATACGATCGTTGCGACAAATCCAATAAACCGGAATCAAGATTTGTATTGAGAGTGATATCAGGGGACTTCAGCTACCTCAACTTTGACAACGACATAGCGTTGTTAAGACTAAACGATTATGTCCCCATCACAGAAACAATCAAACCCATTTGTTTACCTAACAATACAGGTTTGCATATTTGTACCTCCTTCTTAACCTAAAGTTTAATGAAAAATAGCGAAGATTTCCCTTGATATTTCTACAAGTTTACATTATCAAGTGTGTAGCTGTACTAAATTTTATTGAACTTTGACGAACTCAAATAGCTTCAAATCCTTTGAGTAATAAAGAGAAGATTATACTATTTCTATTTTTCATTGCAGATATTGACACGAAGAGACCTGTAGCCATAAATTGTCCAGAAATAATGGCTTTAGGTTACCTTTAGTTAAAAATATCTATATGTACATTGAAACGAATTTGACCGCTCGCTGTTCTATTCGATAAGTACAAAAGTTACAAAAACTTTAAAATTTAACCTCAGGGTTTTTTGAGTTAAAACTAGATTTATTACAAAATTTTCATATCAAGCAGCATTTTTCAAATATGGCTGTCAGCTATAAATTTTTTTATAGAAATCCACATTCTAATGGCGATTTTGAATAAAACACGTTATTTTAAAAAATGCGTTTTAATTGTAACTTATGAATACTTGTTATTTTATCCCTTATATAACTTAGTATCACTACAAATTCAACAAGAGAATAAATAGTGTTTTTATAAAGAGAGTGTGTCATTATCCCGGACACTTTTCTTCTGTTTTTTTTTTTTTTTTTTTTTTTTTTTAATGGAAGTTGTAATTGTTTTCTATTTGAAACAATTCTTTTGTCAAGCTTAAGGGAGAGACGGTAAGAGTTTTTCAGTGTACAGTGTGTAATTTGTTTCTATAAATAATTGGGTCGATGAAGAAAACAATTAATCGACTATGGTTTGTATCGAAGCAAGTTACACACAGAACATCACCGTCTGTTAATCTATTAGTCCGGCTACTTACTGAACCTAATTATGAAAGGGAATTCGTAGTATTAAAACAAGCAAATTACCTAAACAATTAATAAAATCCTGTTTTTTTTGCGTTAGGAAACTTAATTTTAAATGTATATCTTATAAATTATACCAAATTAATTTGTAGGCCTTTAGTTTTAATAAACGCAAGTAATTGTAGTCTGATTTCATTTTAATTTTACATGATCATTTTATAACATGACTGTACATGAGGAAGTACTATATTTGTTTCACTGATACTTGTAGTTTTATTTATTTATTCTATTTTTTATTTGTAGTGAGTCATTAAGGCGTGTAATATTTCAAGGATAGGTTCAGGATAATTAAATAAATACAAATGTTCCAATAAGGATGTGTACAAAAATTCTTCGTTTTCCACCAGTCATTCTATTTGTTTTGTTTTTTTCAAAAGAAATCTATTTTTTGGAAAAATAAAAAATATTGAGTTCGGATTTGATTTTTGTATTTAATATTTTACTACTGTACCAAATATCAAAACTTTAATTGATACATATTCAAAATGATGAGCGTTTAAAATTTCTAATATTGAGTATTTGTAAAACAATCTTTTATAAAAAATATTTAAAAAAGAAAAGGTATTATTTCAGTGACAAACGTAATTGTATAAGCAATTATTTTTAAAAATCAGGACTATCTTAGAAACACAATATTTTTACTAATTTTTCCACATTTTCATGAATCTTCCGCTATTCCTAAGTTGTAACATTTAATTCACCCAATACAAATAAAAGGTAATATCCACTTTTGGATGTAGTAGTCAATTACCAAACAGCACTTTTCGTATCAATAACTTGATTAGCCCTTGATCAACAAAACTAATGATATTATATAGGTAATTAAATAAAATGCAATATATTTTGAAATGTATTGTCTATTCTTTCCTTTTTTAGGTCTCTCTAAAATCGAATTATTATTTTTAATTGCCGGTTTTGACAGTTAAATTGCCATAATTGTTGTAATTAATTACAAATATGTAACCATGAACCAAAGTTTTTTTTAACCAGAGTTTTTTAATTCGACATACCATATATATTATTTGTGCGTCATGTACACGTGAAAGTTTGGATTTTTGTCGTAGTAGTAAAAGGTTATATAAATATATCTATACCTAATATTAACTCTTTATTTTACAGCCGGGGTGAATTCATCTCCGAAATATTACAACTCACGTATTGTATTATTATTACATACCATATTTACAAAATACAGACAATTTAATGATTTGGTTAGGTTAGCTTATGTAAGATTATGTTAGGTTAGGATAGGTTGTTAATTTATAGGACATTAGACTATAAATAGAGACAGTGATTAACTTTTCAAGGAGAATATAGGATGAGCACGTAGAGGGGAGGTGTAAGGATTTCTCTTGTTATTCATAGAAATATACAGTATCGGATAGTTAATCATACAATGTTAATTTAATGTAGTATTTCTGTATGGTGATATTTTCGATAATTTCAGTGCACGTTATATAAATTTTAGATTAAGTAGATAACCTACGGGTTTATTCTAATTACCCTGCTGTCCTACAACCATTATATTTAAAAACATTTGCCTGATTTTAGATGAGAAATACGTGGGTACAAGAGCGATAGCAACAGGTTGGGGCACTTTGGAGGAAGATGGGAAACCTGCTTGTATCATACATGAAGTTGAAGTACCTGTAATGAGCAATACAGATTGTAGAAACTCAAAATACAATAATAAAATGATATCGGATAACATGTTGTGTGCAGGGTTTCCAGAGGGGATGAAAGACGCCTGTCAGGTAAAACAATGCAACCGGGATTTTTTTTTTAAACATACTTACCCACTTAACCTAGTCATCAATCTATGCAAATTATTAAACATTACAAAATAAGAAAAGTCTAATCTAAAAACCTATATATTAAAAGTAACTGGGGAAAATAATATTTCAAACACAAATCTGAAATTTGACAAATCTTATTTTAGTAACAATGTAGTCTATTATAAAATTAATATTTGAAGTGAAAAATATAGTCCTATTCTGGGATTTGAACCCAGGACCTTTGGCTTTACACGCCAATGCTACCAACTGATATATCCTTCCCAGCTTAGGGCGTACAACTCTCACTTTGCTTTTTGTTGCAATTTTTGAGTTATTAAATTATTACCTCGTTAGAAACGTCATTGAAATCAATATTTTACTCTACTTACAGCCCCTGCTTATGTATTTATTGAATTTTAATTAATTAATTTTAACGTTTTAAATTTATCAATACAAGCTGGTAAAAACGTATAAGCGTTAAAATTAATAATTTTAAAATTAATTGTAATATGTATATTTTTTATAAAATCTGTTTGAAATAACGTAAAATTATTAAGATAATTTCAGGTATCATGTAGAGTACAATTTACAGACATTCCTGTCCTTGTTACTTTATTATTCCTATTTCACGCGTTTCGGAGTGACTCCATCTTTAAAAACTATTTAATTAGTCAAAGGAAGGAGTCTGTAAATAGATTTTGAAGATGGCAGAACTCCGAAACGAGTCAACTATGATTAATAAGTGTCAATCTAATTATGTATTTTAGTAGTAATATACTTTACTACAAGAATTACATAACTGGTAAATATTAGTTTTGATGTGAAAATGACTAAGTCGTTATCCTTAGTTTGCAATCAGCAAACGCAATACAACTGTGTTGTGTGTAACCAGCACACAAACACACCCAATCCAACTGAGGTGTGTGCTGATTACAACGTCGTCTTGTTAGATGTTTACTTTTGTTTGTTTATCATTCATTGTTGATTTTTTAAATTGGAATCTATAAATCTGTTTGTGTATAAAATAAAATATTAATATATAAATTCCATATTGCTATATGAATGCTTTTCAATAAGTTTATTAATAAATTACTTACGTCTTAGCAATCTTGTGTTTAGTATCTATTAATATTTCATAACAACTGTTTCGGTATAACATATACCATCATCAGATGAAACAACACGTTTACACAACACAATGATACACATTTCACAAAAATAAATAAATATAAAACACTGCAGTACCAAACATTTTGTTTGTTTATTTTTGTGAAATGTGTATCATTGTGTTGTGAAAACGTGTTGTTTCATCTGATGATGGTATATGTTATACCGAAACAGCTGTTATGAAATATTAATAGATACTAAACACAAGATTGCTAAGACGTAACTAATTTAGTAATAAATATAAATATTAATTTATTAATAGCAACTTATGTATCAAATAATCCTATTTCCCTTTATTAATACTTACTACTATTTCTCATTAAATATCATAAAACAATATGCTCAATGATTTGAAGTTAGATTAAAAATTAGTTATTTTTAATTAAAACAACAATTATTTCATGTTTCTATTTTCTATGTTAGCCTATTCATTTTGTGTTTAGTTAGTCAGATAATAAACAATACTTTAGTTAGTTACTATTATATTACACTTAGTATAATTTTTGGAGGATGAAAGAAAATTTTATGTATATAATATATTCATATTATGAATTTATTAAAAAAATTATAAGTGAAATAACACTTTAAATTAAAACAAACACAAAAATTGTATATTAAATTATTAAAATAGGAGTAAAAATGCATAGTTATATTATATTTAAACCCTGAACTATAAAAACTTTAAAATATTTAATTTCGTTTCTAAAATAATAATAATTACATTTTTTCTCATAGGGTGACAGTGGGGGTCCATTGACAAGAGAAAGAGAAGACAAACGTTATGAACTGATTGGTAAGTCCTTCTAATCAAAATATTAATTAAATGTTCCTATACTTTGACAAATCATAGATAATGATATTATTTAAATTATTTGTAAGTTCCATTAATAAATTTTGAAAATGTTATAATAATTTTAGTTCCTTCTCGAAAAATTAAAAATTGTTGATTTGTTAATCGATTTTGGACATGGAAAAAGTTTCATCTCAGCCTTATCTAAAACATAATGTCTAGGAAAAAAATCTTACAATACACTAATCTATTTGATCAAGGTCCAAATAACTTTAAGACTAATCCTTGAAGTAACCCCAAGTACCTCCACTATGTCTTTTGATCCAGGTTAACCTAATCCGAACACTCGTACCCTTAATAACGACAAACGACAAAATATCACATTGTCAAGATATTTTCCTTTCGCGTCTAAGTCACGTTTTCATCTGCTAGGTCTATCACACGGTTGTCTTCTGGGCACGTTATATTCCATCAAGAGAAGCACCACCAATATTTTTGAATTGGTGATTCAATTTCTATAAATAGTCAGAAATGTCTTACCTTAGGTCTGCATCAAAGGTAGATAAGTGTATACCCATACTCACGGTTCAGTTAGATTATTAACAATTTTTATTAATTTTAAATGAGCAAGGGAGAGGGGTTGGCCATGTTTATAAAGGATATCAAAACTTACTGCTTAAGCAAAGGTTTTAAAAGAAATCCAAGACTACTTAACCTAACTATTTCATACATTTTCTGTACCAGTGACTGCTCTTCTGGATTCATCACTAAGCATAAAAGACGTTTTTTTCAAGTAGCAAACTCAGCTCCTTTCACAGTTCTTCCAAAGGAAATCTTTTTGCGCTCTTATCACTTTTATATGCAGAAGGAAAGTGTAGATAAATGGTAATGTTAATAAAGGATATCAACCCTTATTGCTTAACCAAAGATTGTAAAAGAAAAGCACGATTACATAACCTAACCCTTTCCTACATTTTATGTACCAATGAAGATTATTCTGAATCCATCTCCAACAATAAAAGTTACTTTTCAAAGCAGTGAACTTAACTCGACGTGCCTTCACATTTCTCTACAAGGAAATCTCTGTGAGCTACAAAACTAATTTCAAACCCGCCTCATAACTAAATAAACTGTATTACATTGTATTTTAAATCAGATTTTAAAAAATTATACACTAAATGGTTTTTAAACCTTTGTTGTTAAACATAAAATTAAAAGTACAATTATTTTGCAGGAGTGGTGTCATGGGGTAACGGTTGCGGTAGGCCAGGATACCCAGGAGTCTACACTAGAGTTACTCAGTACATTGACTGGATCAAAGCTAACACTAAAGAAGGATGTTACTGTGAGAGCTAAATGTGACATGCAATTCCAAAATAATAGAAATAGTGAATAAAACGTAACGCACACTATCTCCATACTTTTCGACCCCAAGTTTTAAGATGGTAATCCAATTCTCGGTCCGTCTCAAGAGAACTATATATTTTATTCTCCATATCTTTGGAAACACCGATTAAAATAAATTATTTGCATCTATCTTTTTCAAATACAATATCTTACAATCAATTTCCGTTAAGATATTTAGAATTGAACCGTTCTACAATAATTGTATATTTTTCTGAAGGAGATTAAAAAAAAAATGTAAACCTTATTATGAGCTAGTTTGTTCTAATCTCAGTAAAAAAAAGAATTTGGCCTCCATCTTGCATAGAAGGGTATTGATACCAAATTTAATTAATTTTTGTCTTCTATAATATATAAACACAATTTAAAACGACACTTAAATTAAAATGATGTCCTTCTTGGCTTTGTTTAAATTAAAAATATGTTTAGTTTCTATTCAAACTCTCGGTAAATTTTAAATTTCCAAGCTGCAACTTACTTCCTAAAGGGGTTTAAATATAAAACTGGCAATAACGTAACTCCTCGTGATAAAGCTGTGCTCACAAATAATGTGGATGTTTCTAATTTGATAAAAAAAATAGTTTCATTACTTCTCCACCACCCAGGTGCATTACTATGATTCTCCACAAACACTCTCTGTGAAGTGTAAATGATTTTATAAAGTAGTATTGATGATTCATTGTGATATAATTAAATTGTTAGTTTTTAATATTTATTTTTTCGTTTTATAGTATAGATTCTAAACGAATACTTTTGTGTAAATTAATAATACAAAACACGAAACACTATTTCGATGTTAAATTATTGTAAATATTTTAATACGATATACAATTAAATATGTAAAGTTAAAAAATACTTACAAATTATTATAAATGAAATTCTACAACTGTACTACGTTAGTTAATATGCTAATGCACTTATTATTTGTATATAAAATAAAATAAATTATTGGAACGTTCATATTATGGATATAAATTTGTTCTGACAATTATCATCATTAAACATTGTTTTAAGATTATGGTTTGCCTCTCATCATTGAGTGAAAAATTAAACAATGAACGGCTTGAAAACATATACAAATGTCAAAAGCTAAACCAGGAATTTAACTGCATTTCAGTAACTTAAAGTAAGTAAAACTATAACCGGTGATCCACCCCCAGCCACCCGTATGATTCACCTACTGGGCTTCACTTTATATAACTTTAATTTATTTTATTTGATATTTGAAATTAAATTTATAATATATTTTTAGTCTACACATAATTACAAGAAAAATGAGACCAAATAACGAATAAAATTTACTGATTATACCCCAAAATCAACAATTTTTGGTACAAAATGAGTGACTGTATGAATCACTGTTTTATCTAATTTTACACAAACAATGACTTATTCAATAACATCTAAGTCTTGGTAGGAGCTAGTAGAGTATTTCGTTTCTTTGCCAGTATGTTTACAGTGCTTTTTTTCTTATAAGTGTTTGTGTCAGTCATTATGGCTTCTATGAGAAACGCCAAGTAATAAATCCACAAGCTAGGACAATAATAGCGAGTGATATTGATTATTTTGAAAGTGAGAAACAGAACACAAGTCCTTTACTTCTGACACTTGCTGTATTTCGTTGAGAACAGTGTAAAATATTAAAAGATTAAGTTCGTGAAGTAACGAACACTACTGACGCTGTCAAAAGCGAGGGTTCTCCTTCTCGAATGACTTAAAAAGAACCGAAATGTACCAGTTTGTTCATAAACATAAACCTCCAGTGGCCACCTATTTTATTGATAAAAGGCGGTTGAAATGGGATTTAAAGTAATATGCCTGCCGCCCTGTCACTACCACAATTTAAATTAAAAAGTAAAAATTATATTTCATACTATTATTATTATTATATTGTGCTCCTTTGTTTCATTAAAAACGAAAAGTACTTACAAATTATTCGTTTTGTAGCAAACATTGTTGATTTTTGACTCTATTAAAGAAAATTATACATTGTTTGGTCTCATTTTTCTTCTAATGAAGTGTTGAATAAAAATATATTACAGATTTAATTTTAAAACGTCAAATTAAATAAATGAAAGTTTGATCAAGTGAAGCCACTTATGGGGGTGACCCACAGCAGGTATCGGCCAGTCCTAATACTACGCGCGCATGTGTGTGATGGCGCATGCGTTAGACGACCCTTCGTTCAGCTGTATTCCCCCGTAGTATAGTAATCAGTTCCAATTAAGAAAACCGTAAAAAAATTCAAAACGACTAAACACTTAATCATAAAATCACAGGTATGCATAAATATTAATTGCATCCAAGTTTACTGGAAAAAAAAGGGGGAAAAAAAATAATAATAAATGAGTCGTCATGTAACGTCTTTCTATTTTAAACACAAATGGTGACGAACTTCCAAATTAACTATACCAGTAATATATCAAATGGTATTATACTAGCAAACTAGTATTTTATACGTAGCGCTCTAGTGACTCTAAAGTAGTTTTAATGGAACTCTGCTTTAAGTTTAATCTAGTTTATATCTAAATATCCCCTAAATGAGCTAGACTTTAGAAACAAGTCAATGATCTCTGAGCGGTGTCGCGAAAAAAGCGCACAGCCAGCCAGGTTGATGTTAAACGAGGGTGAGACAAGGGTCAACCCTTAAAGAATCAAAATTTGACAGGGAAAAAAGCGTACAACACTTAGAATTCCCGCCTCGGTGTTAACTAGAATGGTTTGACTCCAGCAACAAATCAATTCTTACTGTTTACACAAAACTTGCGAGTAGTAGAACTGACTTATAACCAATATTTACACCAGTTTAAAAATTTTAATAATACAGCCTACATATGGAGTTAAATAGACCGGGTGGGCTGTCTGCTTTTTCCGCGTCCGCTTATTCTCTCTGAACATTCTCTTCCAACAAGATAAAACGTTAAAGTAGTCGAGACATGTCTTTCCATTTACTTATGTAACAAGACATTGGTGTATTTGTAGATAATAAATAATTAATTTTAAACTTATATCCGCTCCTCTTGTTTATTTCCTTTTAATTGCACTACGGCCTTTGATTTTAGTCATGCATCATTTCAATAGGATTTTTCTTACTTCGTCAACGTTTTTCAAGAAATATATTTATAATTTTTATATACATTTAACATTGAGTAACCCTCCTTTATCGTTTTTAGTTCGAAACCATATTACTCTATGTATTTTATATGTATAAATATAAAGTCTTTGTGTTTTAAGTTACTCAAGCATAAATGTTGTCAAAATTGTAAATGTGTTTCTTAAAAAACGTTGACGAAGTGAGGAAAACAATCCTACTGAAATGATGCATGACAAAAATCAAAGGCCGTAGTGCAATTAAAAGGAAATAAACAGGAGGAGCGGATATATGTATAAATCTTATTATTTAATATTAGAACTAAAAGCACTACTGTAGGGGTAAAGAATAGATAAAATGTATTTCCATAATTATTTTTACTGATATTTTAATTATTAAATTACAGAAAATTTTGTTCGTTATCCCAAACGACATGTGAAAACTGGATTTCAAGAACATTAGTAAATTGTCAAAAACTTTACGGTTGTTATTATTACAAAAATACAAAATATAAAATAATTAACCAAAGAAGTCGACATTCTTAAATCAATCTCCGTATTACGCAATTAGACTACTTAAAAATTGATTATTTAAATCATTTGAGCCGTCCGGGGTAACAAAAACTACACTGTTTGTGGTTTATTTTTGAAAAATATTGTAAGCAATGAACAATCTAAGAAAGACATAAAAAGCGCTTCAGCCGTCTGGCGAGACGACCTCAAATTTGCAATATAGATCTAAACACGCATAGTTTTTTTAGCGATTTATTTTTATAAAAATTTGTATTGAACAATCATCAAGATCATTTTTTAAATGGTATGTGTGTACAACCTTCATGAAGCATGAACGTAAGGTAAAGATTACTAGTATTAAATGCTATTAGATACAAATAAAAACTAATTTCCACTTGAACCACTATCTTTAAAAACTAATACTAGCTTTATTGGTCAAAAAATAGATAGGAAATTTCAAAATATTTGATTTATCTTCTATGTGGAGAAATTATAGACTAAAAACCAACACCAAATTCAAACTCAGCTCTGGTAAATGCATAAATCATCCAAAATTGTAAATATAATTTTTTATATACTTGGACATTAATATTTTTGTCATATACCCACTTACACTATTCAAAATCTAACTCTTACTTAAAAACATTCTCTGCATCAACATTACTATATACAGTACTTACAAACTATGCACGACAATCATATTTTGGGGCTCAATAAGTTGCGGAGTTGATCCAGCATAGTGAGGTAGATGGGACTATATTATTAGTTGTCCTCTCATTTCTAAATGAAAAGTTAAAACCATCTTTCAGGCTAAGATTGTTCATAGATTGTTACGTCACAGAGGATAGGTATGGTAGAGGTTTTACGTTGATAATCCATTTAAATTATATCGAGTTGTATCACGACTTATTTTACACTCTGTATTTTATTTACGTCATTTTAACCGAACGTAAATTTAAAAGTTTGCTCTAAATCAGACGATTATTTTTTGAAACAAAAAATCACAAACATAAATTTAAACATATTACTACGGATTCAAAACCTTCCCAAAAGTAAAAATCGAAATTTAGGCACTACAAAAATCGTTTACAATTTACGCAGTTGACAGTAGATATATTAATTAGTTTTTAGAAGTCTATTGTTTAAAATAAAGGGCAAAGTGTTAAAGGTCAGAACACAGAGGTGATATAATCAACTTTCTCTGTCACTATTGTATAATGACTTTTATCAGTATTCATTTATTTCAACATTTATGCGTATGACAGTAAATATGTCTTTACAACGTAATACGTATTGTAAAATGTGAATAATTTTATATAAAATCTAATGACACTGATTCCTTGATATAATTTAGTGTGAATTTAAAGACTTTAATACATTTGTTTTGTAGAAAAGAATCTTCTAACAGACGACAAAACTTGTACGTTTGTACATATTAAAATGGGTCATGAATTTTAAAATTAATTAAAATGAAACACCATTACGATAACATACACAGGGTGTTTCTGTAATGCGCGGAGATAATTCATGGGGTAGTTTATATGACTCAAAATAAACAAAATATTCTTATATGTTGGGAAACGCCTCTCTTACTAGCTATCCACCATTTGGTTTTTCATTACTAAATAATGTATATCTCTATAACGGCCTAACCGATTAAGTTGAAATTTCGCACGGTAAACATCAATGTTTACTTATCTAGAAAAAAATAACTTTTTCAAATTGGCGGCTATTTAGGTAATTTAAACGAAAATATCTTTTTTAAATTTGCTTTTTTTTAAATTTAAATCGCTACCATTTTTAAATAGTTTATTATGTTTTTCAAACTTAGTCTTTACATTTATGATAACCGTTCAAAATTTCAACTCAATCGGTTTTAAGCCGTTCTAGAGATATAAATAATTTTGTAATGAAAAACAAAATGCGGATACCTGGTATTATAGCTATATACATGAAGTACCTCATTACGGTGGACCTTTTTTTCTGACATATTTAAGTTAAAAAAAAAAAAAACTAAATTTAGATGTGCATTAATTATTACTTGCAAAATATTATGTACCTATGCACCAACTCACAATTCCTACATTCATCGAAAATACCTTAAATTATATCTCAATTTCTTTATCAGATGATTATTTTTGAAATTTATGTTCTGTAATGTGTTATAAGTTACACATTTCTATATCATATAATTTAGGACCTATGTAAAACAACAACAAAAGTGTATTTATAAATTGTTTCGAAAATTTTACCTACTAAAACATCGCTGTTTAGTTCATCAAGCAACATATAGTGTTTAGATTTCATGTTCGTAATTGTAACACTAAGCACTGTCAAAATTATTTGAAGCTCTAGAACGTATACAAAATATTTTTAGAGTACTTTTATAAGTTTCAAAAATTAAAATATTCTCTTCCAAATTTTAATGAAACGTAAACATTAATGGCCCAAAATACATATGCAAAATCGAAAAAAACTATTGCGTTTTAGGAATAATTGGTAAATATAAATATTTCAGTGATCAGGATATATATATATATATATATATATATATATATATATATATATATATATAATCCTGATCACTGAAATTATATACCGGTACTCAATTTCAATCAAATATGATTTGCGCTGAAGGCGTATTTATGGGACAAGTGTTAGATCTTATTTAAATATTTTCTCAAACACAGGCACGGTTAATTTTAACTTTTTTTACAGACAACTACTGAACCAACATTTTTGATGAGAAATAATGTTCAATAGTTTTATTTGGTTTTGAGGTGTATAAATTTGTGCATTGTTTATGTACCTTGATATAGACTTACTTATAAGATGCAATTTTTGACGAATTTTATACAACTTAATATATATTCGGTTATAAAACACTTTGAACAAGTTCGAGAAAACAATTATCGATAGATTCGAAACAAAGGATGATTACCAAAGTTCACAAGTATTTGATTTCATTGGAACTTAAAAACTGCATCCGCGAACTAATTTTCTGTGACAAATAATAAGAGTAAAAAAATAGTTTTCTTGTTTTAATAAATTATGTTTATTGTAACTGATGTCAACAGTACTGACATATATATATTACATGATACATATATATATATATATATATATATATATATATATATATACATATATATGTATATATATATATATATATATATATATATATATATATCTTTTTAAGGTAATAATAGAATCCTGTAAATAGGCTTTTAAAGAGCTTTCTGTATTGACTTTATCATGTATGTAAATGTTTAGGTTATTATTGACTACAAGTTTAAATATATGTATAATGTCAAAATACAAGTGCATAACTTTAACACTTGAAAAAATTACCTCCAAAATTGGCCACACACCCTTGAAAAGCATAATAAATTGCCAAGTCAGACTGGTGTTATCTTTATAAATTAACTCCCCAAAAAATTTAAATCAAATTCGGACAAAATAGCCTTTAAACACAGTCAGAGGGAGTTACTACTTTCTGAATCCTTTTATTCTGTGGTGAGTTCTTGAGCCATAATTTTCAGGTAGAATCAAAAAATGTTTGATAGGGACAGACATGTTGTGGCTTTTTGTTGACGCTTCCAATACAATCTATTTTAGCAACAGCAGTGAACGGAAGTGTAGTTTTTAAGTATTTATTTGTTTATATTATAATTATTCGCTTGTTATACTGCCTCTATCGTGGTACAGAATTGTTCATTGTTTTGAATCGTAACAATTTATAACTTGCTGTATGGACATTTATTGTCTTCCACAATGAAAAATAAATTAAATGAAATGAAATAATAATATTAATAACACGGTACAAAAATAATTATTAGCGTTTAATTGAAGTTCCCTGCAATTTAAGAAAAAAGATTTCTATTGCATTTATTTTAATTATCGGAAAATATTGTTTTATTTGAGAAATTTTGTATGATTTGTTTACAAGAAAGGAAAGCCGTTACTGATGTATTTTTTAAAAATATTTTGCTCTTTGTAACTGTGATGTAAAAATAAATGTAATATCTGTGTTTTCTCGAGCGCTTTAAATGGACATACCTCCAGAAAAATCACGGTTTCATGCACTGTCACAGCGGGTAACGAGTTGGTAACGGTCCCTATTGGTTTTTTCAAGGTCAGACTGTTTACTGTTTCCTCCCATAACGGACTTGACTCGTAACGATTTGTATAAGTCAAAATATTAATTACAATTTCCATCAGTGATTTGCGTCATTAATTTTCACAATTCAACAAAATTTTAATGAAATCCCTATAGTCGATGTTGAGATACTAAGTCTTTTTTAACAGCTCATGGTAGATTTTTTAGTTTTTACTGATTACACAAAAAACCGGCATTTTTGGAGAGTTGACGACCAAACTTTTGTATCGATACTTAGGCTTAAAATTATTTAAAGATTTTCATTGGAGCAAAATTTGATCAAACTCTTTAAAGCTGAATTTGAGTAAATCTAAAATGTGTATTTTTATTTCATTACAATTAAACTAAGTTTTTAGTTACCGTACATTTTTTTAAAGTCCCTGATGCCAAATTTTATTATAAACGGCTCATTCATTTGGATTGTAATGCACTACAAAAATAGATGCTATACAAGAAGACTTTTTTTTCCAAAACGACTTTTTCAGTATTCAAAGAACATCAAAACAAATACTTCCTCGACAAAATCGGCACCAGTCTTTTTTTTTATCTTCACATAATATTCTATTTAATCGTATTAATAGATCTGAAGTACTAATAAAATCTGATAATGTAAGAAAGCAAAACAATGAATGAATAAATAGCTGATGATTTCACAGTAAAAGTAAGTAAAATGTAAGCTGTAGGTTAATTAATGGACTTAATAATGGAGTGTTGGAAAGTGATTTTTTGTTTTGCATAAATGTTAAAGTTGCAGTTGACAAGTTTTAATGAAAGTCAAGTAAAGTTTGAGTAAATTCGTTGAAGTAATAAGATCCTCAGAACTGTGGTAAAGTTGTAGGTAAGTACTTCCAATGAGCTTAAGAATTTATCAATACGATACTACTAAACATAGTTTTTAACTAATCAACATCTGTGGCGCAGAGACTGAGTTAAAACAACCCCTCCCTCAGGGTACACAAATAAAAAAACGTCATAAAAAGCCATAGATATGAATAACAGTGTTGTTAATCAAACACAAACCGGTTTAGGAAATAGTTTAAAATTTTTTGTTGATAAACACAACTACATACAACCAAATGTCGTTGAAAATAACAGCTGTGCTTTCAGGAGCAGTTATACTAGGTTTCAAAGCTTATAACTCTGAAGTTATTCCTAAATGGTCTAATTTTCTTTACTTCCGATTTGGCAAATTTTGTCAAATCAAACCCATATTTTTTTTTTCAAAATCTATCGATACTATGATTTCTAAAATGTTATACATTTCTAAATCATTTTTAAAAAACGAATTTTTAATTTCGTAAAATTTAGAAAATTTATCTTAAGTAAAACTTATTGATTATAACGTTATAGTTTTGATAGCTCACATTTATATACCAAAAAATTACTGATATCTTTGGGTACAAATCTACAACACGTCAATCAATGTAGGATTTCTTGTCTACATAGTGTTTGCCACTCCTTGTTTTTCAAAGCGTAAAACCATGCGGTCATATTAACCAAAAAAAAAAAAAAAAAAAAACAGAGCTAATACTACTTTTTAAGTAACTAAGTAAAATTATTGTATTTTCTAATGAATGGTAGAATTTATCATTGATTTGTACGTATTTGGGTCCCAATATGTCTTTTTGATTCGTTATGATGGATATTACCAAATATTGATAAATTATTATAATGACATTCATATCAATGAGTATTTATTTTTATGCCTTTAAATTCGAATATCATATTCTGTTAATTGGAAAGTCAAGTCCTGGCCATGTTATTATAACTGAAAATAATAAAAAAGGTATCAGTTTTTATGTAACTTTAAAATTGTTGTATTTCCTAATCAGAGGTAGAATTTATCATTGATTTGTACGTATTTGGGTCCCTATATATCTTATAGATTCGTTATGGGTCCATATATTGATAAATTATAAAGATATTCATAACATTGAGTATTTTATACCTTTAAATTCAAACGTTATATTGCGTTCATTTTAAAAATTCATTTTTAAATGAATATTCTGACAACATCATTATTACTAAAATAGGTGAAAAAATATAATTTTAAGAAGATTTTATTCTTCAAAATATTTTCCATGTAACCGCTCAAGATACACCTATAAGAATCTGGAAACAAATCACAATACAATTTGAAATAAATGAAATTAGTCCAATTTAGAACACTGTGCAATTTTTCATTGTGAAAAAATTATAAAGACATTCATAATATTGAGTAGTATATGGCTTTAAATTCGATGATACTTTCTGAAAGACATGTCCAAGCCATATTACTGAAATTGATAAAAAAAAGTTATTTATAAGAAGATTTTTTTCTTCAAAATATTATTAAATAATCAACATAAAGACACGCTAGAAAAATGTATTGTCCCTTACAATTACATAAATAATTTGTCATTTTCAAACTCTGTATAAAAATAACAACAAAAACATACACACAAAACTTATTCATACATGATAAAACAAAACAAACACTACAGCTTGTATATCATTTAATAAAAACACATTTTTAGTTTTAAACATTAAATAAGTCATGTTCAAAAATATTTTAACAGTACATTAGTTATTTAAATTGTAAGAAATTCTATCTGATTCTGAGAGTGAAAAACTATCAATAACATGAGACAGAATCATAGTTATTAAGAGTAATAAAATACAAAAATCATTCCGAAAAAAATATAGGAGTGATTTAACTGTGTATACAAATTGTAATATAATACTCAACAAGAATTGAATAACAGAAAATGAAAATTTTGAACAAGAGAGTAACTGAGATCAACGAAATCACAGAAACAAAAGCACTAAAGTTGAATTGTTTTTTTCTGCGCGAGTTTGGGACAGTGCTGGGAACAACCTTATACAAACCGCCTCGAGTCAAGTCAGGGGTAGGTAAACTATACCTCAAAATACACCTCAAATAGGTTCGTCTAAGTTTTGCCCATAAAATTGGACCAATAACATTAATATCGTTAAAAAAAAAGCCAAGATATACGCACAAAACCATTAAAATAGCGAAAAATGGCTAGTTTTTTTCCAATTTTTAATCATAACCCGGAGTCTTCGGACATTTTTGCGGATTATTTTCATCGTATTCTACGCAAAAAATCATACAATTTAAAACAACATTGGGAAAGCTCGACTTCATGAAAAACCTGTTGTTTTTTCTAAATCGCCTGGACGAAACAGTAATAATTAGAAATATTATAAAACTCACATAATATTATAAAACATAAATTAAAGAATTTTCATTATTCTCTACTTACCTTTTTTAACTTTTTAAATGTATGGAGTCTCATATTTTAAGAAAGGATACAATTTTGCCAGTTGAAGGAAAACTCGCAAAAAAGATTTGGAAGACAAGTTCTCTTCACATGCACTACTATACTATAATCGCATATAATTTTTTTAAATGACAATAAATGAGGTTACTTAATGTTTTTATGAAATACCTAACTAATTTACAAATGAGCAAAATTTAATTTTGTTAATTATTTATCTATTTATTCTGCTATATATATATATATATATATATATATATATATATATATATATATATATATATATATATATATAATAAGTGATCCTTAACTTACTAACATTAAACACTAAAAATTATTTTTCCTTTTAATCCATTTTAGTAAAAACTCAACAATATACAACAAAATAAACTAAATTAAATACAATGTCATTATTATCTTTTTCGTAAAACAAAAATATATTTATATATATACGGAAAAAAGAAAATCATTAAACAGAGGACAAGAAGAAGAATAATATCACCTTAGGTAAAGCATGTTTTATAACTATTTATTTATTTATTTTTTTTTATGTAAAGCCAAAAACTTCTAGGTTATCAAATAAATAATGAAATAATGAAATTATTATTTATGTCAGCTTATAAATAAATGGAGAAAAGAAACTAAAATAAAGAACCCTAGCCCTCGAATACTCCAATGGAGTCAGGCTCGGTAAGGAACAAGAGAGGGATCTAACCTTAGACTACATGAAAAAAGGGATCTCAAAGCCTGTAGACAACAAAGTAAGCCACTCAGGTTCTGTTCTTTATTCAAAATTTTATTGGTTAATATCTTATTATGGAGAATTATGAACAAAAAAATATCAACGAGCTCTTAATTAAACAATTGAATATATAATACGTTTGTGGTACCAATGACTACATAAATACTACTAGTATTTATGTAGTCATTGGTGGTACGCTTGTTTCAAAATATAATAAATAAGCAGAGTAATAATTATTCATCTGACACACAATCATTGTAACAATGTCCAAAGATCAAAACCCATTGTTACTTCGGAAATTGGTACTCCTGGTTATTCAAATTTCTGTTCTACAGGAAGTGGAGAAATCGAAAATGAATAACTTCAAAGTTATATTGTCTACTTTGTGACCGGAAGAGGATGTCTGTGCGTAGTTATAAATGTGGTATTGTAAATCAAATAGTTGTTGTTTAAAGACTGGCATTGCAGACCATTCCGAGTGAGTATTAGGTGGATTGAGAAATTATTTTCTTCTGTTTAAATTTTTTTAAATTTTAATATACTATTACCAGTATACGCAATAAACTGTTAAAAACGGATCTAACGTTACGAATGATAAATAAAAATTGAGAGTTATTCAAATTTACAGGGCAATATTTCGGTGCTGATTTTCGAGAAAAAAAAGTGTATATAAACATAAAATGGCCGATAGAGGGAAAACCAAGCATTACCGGATCTATGTTTATATAAACTTTTTATCTTATTTTAGCATTTTTTTTCATAATAACTGTCATTTTCAGTACAATTTGATATTTTTTGTTTAAAATAAAAATAATACTTTCCGTTTGTATTTGATTATTTTTTACCTTATCTTAAACTAATTTTGTTCAGAATTAAATTCTCTACAAGTTTTTTTGAACGTGTTTACACGTTTATCAGCCATTAACAAAGTTATTTCATTTAAAACTTTTAAAAGTAATTTTTCGTCCCCAATTATTTGTATTTTAATCCAATTTTTCCATAAACTACTGGAGAAACCATCGTTTTTACTATTTTTCAGATCATATTGCATATAAAACCACCAAATTTGCCCCTTAATTCGGGTCCCAGGGATTTCAGAAAGACTGATTTTTACTGGATTAGAAATCGGGGCGAAATCTTTCGCTAACCGTAACTAGCTATCAAAACGTTTCAGGACATATGTTTATATGGAGTTTTTTTCTTTCTTTTGGCGTAGAAAGAGCTCAGAAAGCGACAGTAAAACTTCGTGAACCACTCACGATTATGTTTAGAATCGATTTTTTTGTAAAACTTGAATGATAACTATTCAAACCGACTTAAGAAACCGAATTTAAATCAAGAATACTGTTTTGAAGGTAAATAACAAACTTGACCAATTACAATCGTTATTAAAAACATTATGATTACATTTTCACTTTTGAGACTACTGCCTGGATATTAAACACGATAATGATCGCATTCCAATCTAATTGCGTTTACTTGTAATTGTTTAATATCTATTTTTTTATTTTGTCGCTAGTATGAGAGAACTGTGTGCAAGGTTTTATTGTCATTTTATTTGTAAACGTTTTAAAATAATTTAAACTATTCACTTTTCAGTGCTCTATCATGTATCTAGACAATGAAGAAACCTCAAACATAGTAAACAATGCTGAATCAGAAATAACAGAAAATGAGAAGAAACCGTTCAAGATGAAGATAGTTTGGTTTAATACGATTGGGTTTTTAATTCTTCATGTCGCATCTGTGTATGGACTATATTTAGCTGTGACATCTACCAAGCTTCTCACGCTAGCATGGAGTAAGTCGAAAAAACAGTTTTATTTCGCATATATTATATATAATATAGATCAAGTTCTCATTTTAAACAATTTTTTTATGACACCCCTCTGTGATATAACATAGTATATATATATATATATATATATATATATATATATATATATATATATATATATGATAGAAACATAAACTGGTTTTTATTATATTTTACTTCAAAAACAAAGGGTATAATGTTAGCTTAGGTTGTCAAAGACTGAAAATGTATTATGAAAAACACTGTAGGTTTTTGAAACAAAAAAATCATTAATTTTTAACATTGTTTATCAAATTTAAACGGTTTTAAAATCTTGCCAAAATTATTTTAATAACCAGAGTTGCTTTAGTAAACACATTGTTTGCGTTAGAGTCATGTAAGTGTAATGTTTGATAAAGAAACATCGGTCGGCAATAACTTTCTAGAGTATGGAGCATTCAAGTAAGCAAAAGTAAACCTTAAAACTAAGAGACAAACATAACCTCAAAAATCCGATCCTGTAACATCGCAGTAATAGCATTTTTCTGTGGCACAAAATGTGAAATAACATCTTAGTGAGATATCAGTATGTATGATTATTCTTAAAATTTTGAGACAATTTAAATGATTTTTAGAAGCTAGAACTAAATCAAACTAATTTTATAATAAGTTGGTTCGAAAACTGAATTTCATTTATTTTGAATTATATTTAAGAAAATATTAATAATGATAAATGAACTTCTGGTTGTTGTTTTTAATTTTTTTTTTTTTTTTTCATAAATCGAAGTCAACAATATTTGATACGGCTATTTTACTTTATTTATTTAATTCACAATTAATAAGAAGGCGAGAATATGGGATCAAAATGTATTTGACAAATGTAATGTTGTAATCATAATTACTATTTTCGATGGGCAATATTTCAAACACTTGTTCCAGATGAAACCAGGTAACATCAGGTGAATTAATTTGTTGTCAGTACCATAAAAATTGTGTAAAACATTTAATAAAATTACATCAATTAACATATAACTTTTCTACACACTGTTATAGGAATTGATACTATTTTAAATATGAAATAATAGTAACTATGATTACAACCAATAGTTACAAATGTTTTAAATACATTTTGATCCCGTATTCGTAACCTAATTGTGAATGAAATACATAAAGTAAAATAGACGTTTCAAATATTTAAACGGCCGCCATTTTAGATAGGAGCAAGATGTCGACCTCTATTTTGCGCAGTTGTATTTTACTAAATAAGCCCTTTAACATGAGGAGAAACTGGATGGGAGTTTTCATTTAAAATTATTGAGTTGCCCCCAAAACCTCCATTTTTGGGACATAGATAAAAATGTTTCATTTACCTAAAAGTAGTTTTTTTTATCACCAGAAGGTACATATAAAATATATTTTTTTCTATCTTATTTGGTTTTCAAATTATTGAACCAGTCCGGGAGTTTTGGGACACTCTATATTCTGTAGGAAATACGTTATATATGAGTGAAAGGATTGTATTTTGCCCAAAGAGATCTCTGTATTTTGCTATTCATCGAGTAGAACCAAGGAAAAAACATCCTTTGGCGTTCTTTTTTGAAAACAAAATTCAGCATTCGTACATTGTAAAATTCATGAGTTGCCTCATTATACTAAAGTGAAAGGAAGTAGCCACTTCAAGGAAATTATTTTTATTTAATTTTAACAAATACCAACCTGGCATGCATTTTATATGTATATATACATATATCCGTGAAGTGAATGTGTTTTTATGTTACTTGTGCCACACCTGAGAATGCCTTCTGTTAAAGCGAAACAGCTGTAGCAATAAATAAGAAATTAAACTACTTTTGACAAGGTATGTAAACCAAAGTAAAATTCATAATCACATTATCAGTTACGCGATGAACTACCGACTTGCTAACCAAACCGTTAGTAATATTAGATTTGTCTAACATTTTTTTGTATATAATTTTAGTCACTTGATTAAATGTCTTGAAATTTCTACAATGTTTGTATACACACTTTGTACGCGATGGGATATACATTGATATCAATTGAGATTATTTGATTTAGGATAAAAATACTTGACTCATCGCTTGAAACGTTTTGTATGCTTTTCAATCATGTTTAGTAAGGAATAAAGTGATCTACATGGAACTATAAATAAGATCTGTTGTTTAAGATGTAATAAATGAACGCCCAAATTAAATTACGATTGGTATAAATGTAATTACCACCTGTAAATTTATTATGTAATTTAATGTAATACGCAGATATTATCTCAATTTTTCTTATAAGGATTGTAAAAACAATATAAAACTCTGATATCTTAATTAAATCAATTTCTTTTTTCAGCGTTTTTGATCATGTTAGGTGCTGGCCAAGGAATAGGTTTGGGTGCTCACCGCATGTATTCTCACAGAGCAGTTAAAGGTAATTGGTACATGCGTTTCATACTGGTTACTTTGCAGACTATTGCAGGTCAGGTATGTATTGAAAACTTTTATTTAATTTTTTTTATGTTTATTTTAATGCGTATACTTGTCTGTACAAAATCTATAGATAGATATGAGTAAAATGAGTACATTCTTCCCCCTATCTCAGCTTCGTTAATCTCACTTTTTTGACGCGTTTCGGATATATTCCATTCTCAAAACACTTAATAGTACTCTAAAACACTTATAAAGTACTATCCGAAACGCGTCAACCAACAAGAGATTAATAAAACAAATAATAATAAAAACCGTTAGGGCTGATTTAGGAAATGTTTTAATTTTTATTTCTTAAACCGGGTAACCTGACATTTTTACATAGTATAATCACAATTCAGAAGTGTAATCCTGACGCCCTATTACATTATAAATTTGAAAAAAAATCCGTCCAAATTCATAGCACTAACAATCTTTTTGGGGCATCTTGAATGTCCGATTTTTAATTCTTAATTTCCTATTTTTAGATTTTTGGTGTAGTTGTAATTATTATATTAATTTTTTTAGGTTCAAGGAGGCTTTTTATACCAAATTTAATCAAAATCGTTTAATTAAATTTAAAATTTATAATAATTAACAAAAGATGTTTAATCACATATAAAATCGTAGTACCCAAGTCACTTATATTACGATAAGTTTCTCACTCCGTCTCGTGTGACTTACTTGTAATGTTGCGTTACGCGTTTCAGAATTTATGTGCCGTCTTCAGAATTTTGCTTGGAAGAGGTCGTTAAAACATTAACAACAAAATGCAATCATGCACGCTATTTAATGTACAATAACCACCAATATACAGACTTTAGCAGCAACTTTAAAGATCTAAACATATCTAGGCAGATACATGAAAGCCATTGAAGAATACAGGGCTTTCAAAAAGAATAAACATGAATTGTTAAACGGTAGATTTAACTTCCAATCCAATTCGTTGTACGAGACTGCGATGAGGATACAAGATAACGACTGTAGTTGGTAACAAGCCGGGATGAGCACTAGTAGTATCTCAGTGTCTACTCAATAGACGCTGTGCGCACCTGTCATGTGTTACGACAATCAAGTGTTTGTGTTTTGTGATGTTTGTGTTTATATATTTGTATTCCTAATGTTTTAACGACAAGTGAAATACTGAAGATGAAATATTGATTCTGAAACGCGTAACACAACGTTACAAGTAAGTGAAATGAAACTGAGTGAGTATCACTCAAAATTATTGTTTTCGATTTAGACTTTATTGATTATACTATACAAATAAATTTTCTCTGGCGCCAGTATGTCTTAATCCCCTGGCTTCTTCTTCCTCTTTTATTTCTGTTCTAATATTTTAGTTTTTTCGGTCCAACTCTTCTATTTTTTGTACCTATCGCTATCACCAATTTCTAGTATTGCAGTATTTGCGTACTTTTCTACGGTATTTCCCCCCTTCTTTTTCTATCAACCTAAATCAACCCGTATGGTTAGTTTGGGTGTAAAAAGTTTTGAATTGTTTAATATTAATATGGAAATGTTTGTCTCTTTTAAGAACTGCATGTATATCTGGGTGCGAGATCACAGACAACATCACAAATACAGTGACACTAACGGTGATCCTCACAACTCAAGCAGAGGTTTCTTTTTCTCGCACATTGGATGGCTTATGTGCCGCAAACATCCCGATGTCATTGAAAAGGGAAAAAATATTGACATGTCCGATTTAGAAGCAGATCCAATTGTAATGTTTCAGAAAAGGTAATGCAAATTAATTGTTTTATATATTTTTATTTATTTATTAACATTAAATATTCTTCCCTAAGTGTAGCAATGTTAGTCCAATTAAATAAATAAAATTGTTTAAACATCGTTTTTATAAATGAATTGGACTTTTTTTTGCCAGAATAATTAACACTACCAAAACTCGATTTTTTCAAATGATCTTAATTTTAACAATTTGAAATACAGCACAGTTGGTGAGCAGTGTAGATCAGTTCGCAGATCCGAGTGCTTTTCTAAAACAAACCGGACTAATGAACTGATAAATGTTACGCAGGTTCGAGCCCAGTGTAAAGTGTTACATTTTCCCGTGTGTTACTTAATCTCTTATCGTCATAAATTTAACTGGAATTTAAAGACATTTTTGCACAAAAACAAAAAATCGACCAAATTGGAAATAAGCAATCTCATTTTGATATTGAATTTATTTTATACACAACAAACAGGACTGTCTACACTACACTAAATACGATAATCAACTTATAGTTAAAGGGATGCAGTCAAGAAAAGTTATACAACTTTTTATCATCGGAGTAAACAACGTTTTACCCCTCTTCCTATAGTTTCATTCTCGATCGCGTCATGATTCCCATTTGTGGAATAAGTGGCTAATTTTGAGACTTATTAAAGTAGAAGAATTTTAACTCCGATTTTTAATTAAGTTTTCAAGAAAATCATTATGGCCTTATTTCTCAACTGGTTTCTCTAACAGGTTTGTCCGTTAGCTCTGCCTTGACATGAGGTTTCAATTAGTTTTGGTTCATATCAGTTTTTTCCAATGTATTATTTTTGCCTCTTCCAAATTAAATTTGTGATTTTCGGACCTAAGAAACTATTGTCGATTAATCCATTAGGCCGAATCACTTGTTCTTTTTATGTTCACTAATTTTTGTATTAAGAGGTGGCTTTGTTACGTCAATATATTACCCATCACATTCTAATTTAATACTGTAAATACAGTTTTAATTGAGTGCAAATTTTAGGTTTGGTTAGACGAGATGTTGCCCAACACCGTTTTGATTATAGTATTACAATTAGTGTCTCTCTAGTTTACACTTGATAACGAGAGTTGATTTATTCTCTCGAAACGTCGTATTTTTATGCGCAAAAGATAAAAAATGTCCTAATTACCCATATTAATAATTTGTATCTTATAGCTTGAACAGGGTTGTTAGCACAAAAGATAGTGAACACTGAATATGAATTTTGTATCCAATTTCAGCTGATTATTTTACCTAGCTGTTGCAATTTTTATATATCCCTTGGCCTATTGAGTTAGTTTTGTATCTGTCATCTGAGCATTGATAGAGCATAATTTAGCCATATTTAAAGCCGTTTTTATTATTTTTATTAATTTTTTGTTTTTTTTTTTTACTAAAATTTTTGTATAGCAGCCATTAGACTAAAATCCAATAATCTGAGTTTCACAAAATAGCCTCTCAAGATTTCGATGAAATTTTGCTAAAATATAGATTCCAAAGCCCGAATAAAGGGCCAATGATTGTTGTTTCCCCAAAATTATGAATCGAGAAATATCGGTAAAAAAAAAAAAAAAACACAAAATCAACCATATATCTGTTTAAAGATCAAAATTTTAACCTACCTATTTTGTTGACGAATATTTGCTAAGAAGTTTAATAACCCAAATTATTGTTCAATATTCCAAGTAAAAGAAAATTAAAGATAATGAACAATTGTCAAATATAAAAATTAACTCGAATACCATTTAGGAGAAGTTTATCACCTAGAGTGGCACCTCTTTCTAGTGCTATTGCAATCTTACAACATATGGTTTATAACTAATGGTGAAACTGTTGCAGACATTACAAGAAGCTCTACATGCTTCTAGCTCTTGGATTACCTACTGCTGTGCCTTATTATTGCTGGGATGAAACCCTATTGAATTCATTTTTTGTTGCTTTCCTATTGAGAGCAATACTTGTGCTCAATTTTACTTGGCTTGTCAACAGCGCTGCTCATGCTTATGGTAATCGTCCATTTACAAAGTAAGTAAATTATTATTTTTTAAGTACATTTTAAAGGAAAATTAATTTATTATTATTTAAAGAAATTGTATAATGTTCGGATAATTTGCTATATATAAATGAAAATTAAATAATAACTATAAAGATTCTTTGCGTGAAAGGAAGAACTATGAACTTGCCTAAAGAATATATATATAAATATATATATATATATATATATATATATATATATTACTGAAAATACTGCTCAATAAATAACTTAATACACGATATTAAGTTTTAGTTTTTTATATATGCGTAGTAGGCCTATTGATTAAAACTCTGCACTGATTTTTCTTCTTTCTTTTTACGGAAATTACTGTTTCTCCTAACCTAACCTATAATAACAAAAGCTAACCTAACCTTACCTAACCTAACCCAAACTGTTTCTCATCATTGTTTAGGAACATTTTAAGGCTGAGACTTGATCTGTTAAAATGATTACAAAAGTTCATTCCAATAACTAAGACTGACATTCTGTTATATGTAAATCTATTAATTACTTCAAGTTTAAGAGTCCTATTTATATTAATTTACTTACATTAGAAACCCAAAAAACATTGATTTTTTTTTGTTTTACACTTCAAGGCTTGAACTTTGTTCTATTTATTGAAATACGTTTTGAAAAAAAATATATATTTTCTTTTCCTTTCGTCTATTACGCATACATTATTGTATATTTTTTGTATTATTATAAAATAACATAACCTAACCTATCTTCTGTCATTCTATCTATTGAGTGTGTCATTCTATCTATCTTCTGTTTGTGTGTTTGAGATTGTGAGTAGCTTATTATTATTTTTTTTTATGAATTACTAGGTTATTTTTGTTACTGTTATTTCATTTGTTATTACTTTTTATTTATTCTTTTTGTTATTGTTTTCTCTGGAGAGTCAAATGTAAATTGATTTAGTTTTTTTATGATTTATTCTACATGTTTGAGAACTTATTTTTTTTTCGTTTTATTTGTATGTAATTATCTTGTCGTTCTGTTGTTTTTATTTTTTTAAACGTAGATTTTGTTTAGGTTAAGTCCTTACTTCACCTCATTGATAAACAATTTTAGTAGTATTATTAATATTAGACTAGTGACACTCTTCAACGCTCCCTGAACTGAACTTAACTCCTCTCTATGCTGATGCGATACATCACCCATCTTTGTATGTTGATGAGTATTTTCTTGTACATGTCCCATCTCAGAACGCCATGACAAATAGAGGAAGGACACCTCAAGACCGAGTTTGTTGCACTCGTAATTGTATTTCCTTTACTTACTCCAGGACCAGATGAGTTTGTTAAGACGAACATAAATACAATTAGACCACTGACAGATATTTTAAGAATTTGTTGACAGCAATGAACACCCACGTGCATTTCGAGGATTTCAGTGAACTCCTTACCACCAGAAGAGATGTCAGTTCTCTAAGGCGGAAGTTTTATTTCTTCCCATTTACTCATTGCGCTAATACTTTCAGAAAATATTGTTTAATTCACAGCCTCTTTTGATCCTGGCAAACAATGTAAGGTCTTTAACAAACCCTATTATTTCACACCTTCTGGTAAGCTCAAGCTTATCACTGTAATCTAACCTAACCTAATCTAATCTAACTTTACAGTACCTTACCTAAACTAACCTAATTTAACACGACGAAATATATCGTTATGTGCCACGAACTGTCGTTACAAAATCCAAAAATTGCATTAAACGCACATTCGCGTTTTATCATTTCAACATAGCAATTTCGTGCTGAGTTTTATTTACGAATATAAGAATATTTACTTCTTATATATTTATATATATATATATATATATATAAACTCACGCAAACACACATAATTTGTAAATATTAGCATGTTTTATTTGCATCAGTATAAAATATATATCAACGTTCATAAATAAAATTACTAACATATTTGTATAAACTCTCAACTTACAAAATTGTAAATACCATGTATCAAACAGTACATAGTCCATACTATTTCTTTCTTACTAAATACTATTTCTTTTCCTTATTTCAGAAGTATAATTCCTGTTGAAACAGGAATCGTTTCAGTTCTTACAATGGGAGAAGGCTGGCACAACTATCACCACACATTTCCTTGGGACTATCGCGCTTCTGAATACGGACAATATTTTAATGCCACAACATCAGTTATCAACTATCTATCACAATATGGTTGGCTTTATGATCTTAGAACTGCGACTCCAGAAATGGTGATGCACAGAATTCTTAAACAAGGCGACGGAACTCATGTTAAGCTGGAGGAAATTTACAAAAAAATGGAAACTGTAAAAGACGTTCCGATAACAGAAGAGTTAAACGTTGATGAGGACAAAATTAAACTTTGCGCAGAAAATACACAATGTGAGAATAAAAAACAAAAGAAAAGAACAAAAGGATCTATGTGGTAGTAAAACATTTTGGAAAGTGAATTCGTTTTTAAATAACAGTATAAATCGTTGCCACATTACATATTGTTTCTGGTGTGCTTGGAATGTTAAAATTGAATACCTAAAAATTAAAGATAAAACAAATATAACATTTCTTAATATTTAACATTTTTCTTATTTAAAATTTTGAATTGTTTCCGACATTTCCAAAGAGGCACATCGTATTTGAATTTACGAAAAAACTTAAATGAACAGTAATGAAGTTTCAAGGTCAAGCCAACTCTCTGGTAGCAATATTGTGTGAGTTCCTAGCTCCAAATTCAATCAAATTATTTCTAGATGGATACGCATTTCACGGAACGCTGAAATCTGTGTTCTTCTAAAACAACCCCGTTTTACTTTGTCACAAATTTAAAGATATGTCAAATAACGGTTTATGGTTTCTACAGATATATCCATTTTTGGGACCCCGAGCCCAAAACGTTTTTTTTTTTTTTTTTTCGTAATGATTTGTGTGTGTAGTTTAATTTCAAAACCCAAGTGAAAAAAATTGGTACGTGAATAAATGTGATCGTATACTGATTTTTTTTTAATTTTGTTGATCACTTTTAATTTGGGTCAATGAAAACACTGAAAATTATGATTTTGTCAACATCGGCAGCAACGATTTTTTAATCAAATTATTCAAATTATGCTCCAGTGTTGCCTCCAACAACCCTAACGAAATTTATTGGTCGCCAATTTCCCAAAAAAACCCGGTTCTTGAGTCATCGGGAAAAGCAAAAGAATCTACCAAAAAGCTAAAATATGCAATAACTTTAAATCAGATTTACAATGTTCCCTCCCATTTTATTGAAATGCTTAATGACCCAAACTCGCTTTTAATTGATTTAATTAATTTTATGGTTACCTAAACAACAAAATGGAACCTTGTCGCAATCATTAAAAAGTAGATTTTAATCGCTTATTACACTGTGGACAGGTTTATGTCACAGTAAGTTTTCCCTTATTTAAATATATAAATATTATTTTCAATGACGGGTTCGTTGTTTATTTCACTTCAATTTTTTATTGACAAATCAAACTGGATATTATGTGATCATTAGTTTTGGTTCGTTTTTATTTGGTTTTCTGGATTGATGAACGAGAAAGTTTGTGCAATGTTTCTGCACCATTTATTATTATCAATTCACAGGTTTATTTGAAAATATTTATTTCTTTTGAAAATATTGGTGCATGTATTTAAAATAATCTAATCTTTTAGTTTTTGTTGTAATTATTCTTTTTATGTTGTGATACTTGTTTTGTATAAAATAAAGTTGTATTCATAAATATTACATTTTTTTTTTATATTCAGTTTAATTAAATTTGTTTTATTGTTTCAGTAATGAGTTACATGCTACTGAAAAATAAATACAATTGTTACAATTTTGCATATTCTCATGTTAAAAGAATTTCTAAATGTTACTTAAATTCGTAGGTTTTTCCCTGAAGATTGTTGGAAATGGAAAATTATAGCAGATAACTCTTGTTACATCCTTTTGTGTTGTCTGAATTATCACACGTATTTAAAATTGTGTTTCATTTCCTCTTCCCCCTTCTTTACAATTCCCTGTCTTTATCTTTTTTTGTAATAAACACATATATTCATAAACAATAGTAAATATGTCAAATGAAACCATGTATAACAGTTTACAATACATCACATCTATAACACTTGTTACATGCTTTTGTGTTGTCTGAATTTTTTGAAGTACAGTATTTAACGTTTTGTTTTATTTCCTCCTTTCCCATCTTTACATTTCCCTGCCTTTATCATTTCTCTGACATACACATATATCCGTAAATAATAGTAAATATGACACATGAAATAATTTATGACAGTTTTCAAAACAACAGTTAACTTTTTACATATTTTTATTAATATTTTAAACCCTACTATTTTAATTAATAAATATTACACGTGGAAACTTTTCCGCCAGATTGTCCAAACAATGGACATCGAACATGGTGTCCAAAGATTTATTCAATTGAGGTTATTAATCCCGGAGGACGTTCAGAATTCTTCAAACAATTAGAATATATATAATATTGAATGTATTATACCTCTCAGAAAATCTGTTGTGAACTACACATATAATAAAATTAACCTCACATTTAAACACATTAAAATTAAATATATGACGCAATATTTTCATGATTTAATATAAATTGAACACACGCTATAGTATCAACTTAAACATGTAAGTAGCTACAGTTATATTTTTCGACTGGAAAATTGTGTAAAATGTTCTACAGTACAAGCTTCCCTAAAATAAAATTTCGTAGTTCAACAATGACCAACAATTTCTCCAGAACTAAATATCGTTCATTGTCATAAGATAATTACATTGGCATAATTTCCTCATAAAACAGTAGAACTACTAATAATTCAGTTCAACATATGCGAAGTGACTACAAAGATGTACAATAACCAAGGACATATTTATGATGATTCAGCTCAAGTGGCAAACGATATCTATTTCCATCCCTCCTTTCTGCATTCCCCGTATGAAAATTATAATGCTGTAAAATTATCCTCCACTTTACAGTTTGGCGAGCTTGATAGGTTTGCATCTGGGAAAGCTTCTGGAATACCGTTGTTATGAAGTCCTAATTATTCTCTTTATCAGTTGTCATAAATTTGATGTACTTCCTGACAATGTTATTTAATAAAAATTGTGTTTTAAATGACATTTGACTGGTACATGATAAATAAAAGAATTTATTTTATTATTTTAATTACGTTTTATTTATAGTATTTTATTCAAATAATAAAACTATTGAACAAATAATCTATAAGTATCTTAAATATTGTTTTTATTTCATGAGAGTTTCAAATATTTTATTCGATTCTATAAAGAGATGTGCATTACAACCTGATTTTGTATTGGTACATAAAATCGAATACATAAAGTAAACCGTTAAAATAATTATTATAATAAATGCATTATATCAATTGCAGTTTTTTTTTCTTCTTCATTCGTTTGATTTCTTATTTCTGAAATAACAGGGACTCTCCTTTACGTTCACACTTGCATGGACAGACAACTTTACATTTCTATGGAGTTATTTATTTCCTCTATTTTCCACAGCTAAGTATAAAATAATATTAATTTTATATACCAACAACTCAAATTACGTTTCACAAACCTTTATTTGTATAAAAATACATGATTGAATTTATACCTTTCGGTTAAAGAATTTGTGTATTTTATCTTTCTGATAAGATATTTCGCCTTAATAATTTTTATCTATCAAACCTTTGATCCAAGTAAAAGAGTTTTATATTAAATGAAAAAATATATATATAAATAACTAACTATGGTGTGAGGCATGTCTAATCAAATATAAGAATGTGAATGTAAAAGAAACCGAGAAACAAAATTGTCTACTGACAAAAGTAGATGCATTAATGTACTATTTAATACAGATTACAATGGAGTGTTAATCACTGGAGAAACAAAAATGAGATCAATTTAAGGTAAAAAATTCACAAAAATTCTAACTTATACTCAACGTTTTTAATGGTATCTAAAACAAATATTATAAAAAAAAATATCATAATAATTACAGCATTAACAATAGGTTTTAATTTGTATTTCATAAGACTTTAATGAAACCAATTAAATGAACGGAATAATGTCACATTGTGTTACTAGTCTGTGAGAAAATTATTTGAGCCAGAAATTTCATTCTAAACAATGATTTCAAATTTTTCCAATTAAAATTAAAAGTTCAATTCTGATATAAAGCTATGTGTTCAATACACCAGAAACACTTTTTAATAAAACAACCTCTTCTTTTATAGAAACATTCTTTATAGTTTCAAATTTTTGGGATTGTTCAGTCAGCTTTGAATGAGTTCCATCACCACGTTTAAGAATTCTATGAGTTACCATTTCTGGGGTCACAGTTTTAAGGTCATAAGTTAAACCAAATTTAGATAGAAAATCTATGATTGCTGTTGTGATATTAATATGTTGTCCATATTCTGAAGCACGATAGTCAAACGGAAATGTGTGGTGATAGTTGTGCCAACCTTCTCCATATGTTAGTGCAGAGACAATTGGGTTTTCAACAGCAACAATGTCCCTGAAATAAGTAAAGGTGTAATGTGAAATTTGGAGCATATTTGTATACTATTACATTTATAAGAGAGTTAGTATTATTGAATATTTGTGTCTCTATTAAAATAAATATACATCAAAGATATAAATATGTACAAACAAAATGTGATTATGTCCACAAATCTGCGCATATACCAAATAGTGTATACCCAACTTTGAAGTTTAGTTTAATTAATATTGTTCAATAAAAGACTGATTGACATTGATTTAACATATGTTTTGGAGAGTCATGGATGGACTGTTTACACTGCGATTCAAAATGGTTCTATTCTGAAATATTGTATATATGATCCAACTAGAATACCTCCCAAATCCTACCAAGGCTCCTTGAAATCACCACCTCTAAAGACTTCATGCACCTGAACAACCGTTCCAAGTACTTAGGTGGATAAAGTCCACCGGTTCACACTTATTGTCTGATGCAATTCTCCTGATGCACTTCTAAATACTTGAACATGTTTACAACTTCATTACGTTCCTCTTTATTAATCCATTTTTTGTTCTTCCGGGAAAAATCCATTTCACACCTTTTCTAAAAATTAATTATTTTTTATTTTTGTAAATTAACTTTAGATTCCAGTTTTCACATTAAACCTAAAATTTTCTAATCATTTGTTATAGCTGTATGATGACGATATCACATGTCTTTAAGAGTATATTAACCAGAGTCCCACGCCAAGAACACTTTGCAAGACATTAATAAAGAATTCAAATAACAATGAGCTCAAAATAAAGTGACTCTGCAATCGTTTGGTTGGCAAACATACCAGCAGCACCTTCTTTACAGCAGTCACCCTAACATCTCAACTTATAAATCAGTTCTGTCAATGGCGTCTAAAGCAGCTGAAAATTTACAAATCAAGTTTTCATTTTTGAAGGCTAGTCTCAAGAGTACCATGCTTGTCAGTTTGAATACGCAGTAGCTCTTGCTAAAGCCTGCCTACAATTCTGACAAACCAGTGAATAATGAAACAAACCTATACAACTTATGAAAGACAATTCTCTACTGAATACATATCATCTTTCTTGTGTAAAGGAAAAATAATGGATTTTTAAAACTTTTTGACGCATTCCATTCCTTATAATTTTTATTATTTATTATCAATAAGTTTGTAAGAAATAACACTGATGATTTTTTTTAAATCACGAGTTACACTGTCAAAGTTCATGATGCCAACTTAAAGTGAATTGCAACATACAAAGTAAATAATATCCCACCCACATCAACATGTGCTTCAATTTAACTTTAAATATTTTAAAGATACATTTATATCTTTTACAGATTTGGAATGATTTTATATAGAGTAATTTCAGCCTAAGCAAGAAGTCTGTTATAAATGTTCAATCATTGTTGATCATATCTAAATCCCCTTTTTATTTTGTAATAAAAAAACAACGAATATCACTATTATGAGCTATATGGCTCTTATTAAATCAACAATGTAAATAATACTTCAAGAATATATAATCATGGAAGAGTAAGGATATTTAAATCTTAAAAACTCACTCTTTTAAATTTTTCGTTATTCATATGCCTTATTCTTTAGGGTAAATAACCTTTGTAAATTCTGTTTAATAGAATTACCCCATAACTATGATCTTAACTATGTCTGTACCTTCCCATTCCAAACCTAAAATATCAGGCTGTTTCATCTCAACCTACCTTCAGCTTCCCTAATATATTTTCTAGACTTTAAATACATTATTTCATCTCTCAGAACCTTACTCTTTTCTAAATTTACCACCTGCCCAGATAAAATAGCTAAGTTGTCTTTTGTAACTAGCTTCAAGAATTTTTCGTCTAAAAGTCACTCCAATCATTGTCAATGCTTTATGTTTCCAACTGTTTTAATCTCCACTGATTTTCTACAGGAGAATCACCAGCTTTTAGATGTGTTAAATTTTATTGAAAGAACCGGAGTAAAATACCGGTCAATTTTATCTTCGTTTATATGACCGGTAAAAAACAATACAACCTAAATAAGAAAAAATCCAATCGAAATTATTATTTAAAATTTATATTTGTATTTATTTAAAGGTATTTATTATTTACAACAATTTAAGAATTTAGTCAAGCCTTTTAAAATCACAAGAAATGTTTTTAAATTTCAGCGGTACAACGGATTATCAAGAGCATGTTGTGAGGAAATATAATAACATGTTGTATCTAATAAAGTAAAACTTTTACTAATATTTATATAACAGTGTTTTTTTTAAAAAATAGAACTGCATACCAATCATTATTACCATCACTTTTTAAAACATAAAACTCAACTAAAATGTAATATTTATAATAAAAATAGACTTTAATGAAAGACAATTTAATGTAAAAACTATTAAAGTACCAACACGAAAATTCCTATAGTTATAATTCCATATGTTTTAAAAGAATATTAAACAATTAAAACACTACTAACTGAACTTTAACTTTACTTTAAATGATATTAAATTAATTAATTATTTACTTACTTTGTATATGGACGATTTCCATAAGCATGAGCAGCGCTATTGACAAGACAAGTGAAGTGGAGCACACATATCCCTCTCAAAATTGTAGAAACGAAAAATGAATTCCAAAGTGTTTCGTTCCAGCAATAATAAGGCACTAAAGTTGGTATTAGAACACTTACAACAGAAAAGATCTTGAAGTAATGTCTGCAACAATTTTATAAAGCACTATTTAAGGTTTACATATTTCAAAGACCAGTATAACACCAGAAAGCAAGTCTGAGTTGAATAATTTGAGAAATGTATCAAGTTTCATAATACATTAGTAATTATTTGAATATATCAATTACCACATTTTATTTGATTTTAAACCAAAGAAATTTGAAACGTTCTTGTTCTTATAATCTGAAAAAAAATCGAAGAGCTAAAAATTGTAATTTACTAGAACTCCTTAGGTAATTATAATTATAATTGGATTTTGTAATTAGCGTAAATTACAGAATAATTTTAAAACATAATATCATCATTGATGGCTCAAAAGATTATATGTTCTAATATCAAATTCATTATAAGCATGCATGACAAGACATCGTTTTGATATTGTCCACAAAAATGTACTAGAACATCAACAAAGTTATGAAAAAATGTTCTCTCTTAATGGTCATAAAGATAATTAGCTACGGATACAAATAAATTAAAATTGGAATAACCAAAACTTGCTTCCACATTAATATGTAAAACAAAAATTATCGATGAACTGAGTATTTGATAGTTAGACTAAATTTGTTTTCATATTGAATAGTGCGTACAACAGCTGATTACGTAATTTAACAGCTGACTAAATAGTTAAACCACATTTGTAAAATTGTTTTTCTTTCGTACAAAAGATTGTAACAAACTGAAATATTAAGTGTTTTCCTATTTTTATTTTGTTTAAATTTGCATACAAATAAGTTGAATGAAGATATATAATTTGTATTTACCTTTTCTGAAACATAACAATTGGGTCTGCTTCTATATCAGATAAGTCAGGACTTTTTCCTTTTGCAATAACATCAGGATGTTTGCGAGACATAAGCCATCCAACGTGTGAAAAGAAGAAACCTCTGCTTGAGTTGTGAGGATCACCGTCTGTGTCACTGTATTTGTGATGTTGCCTGTGATCTCGCACCCAGACCCACACACTGTGCTGTACAGTAATTCAATAGCAATATCTTTAAAAAGCGATATATTTTATTTACAACAATACTTTAATTTGTTTTGTATTTGGAATAAACCATATTTATGATTAGTTAATACAAAATAATGTCACTTGTTAACAATTTATCAATCAAGCAATTTGTTTGTCACAATTATGTTTGTTAATAAAACCTATACTACATTAAAAAACAAATCAATTTTGCATTGTTTTGTGTACATATTTGTTTGGAATCCCTAAATTCCAAAAAAAAAAAATTATTTTACATATTGTGTGGTGGAGGAGGAGTTAAGTGGAATAAATCCAAACATTTTGAAGTTTTGAGCTATACCACATGAATGACTTTCTTTTATTCACATGAATAGAAATTTCATAGATGAAAAAAAAAAGTTTTAATTAGAAATGTTAATTACAGATTGATTCAGTGAAATAAGCAATTCACAAAACTAGATTGATCCTGTTATGTAGCGAGTGTTACCTTCCCGGTCTAGCATTCAGTTATAATAAAAATGTGGAGTAGAGAACAGCATGCCTTCGTTGTGAAAGTGAATAATAAAAATAGTGAGATTCACACTCAATTTAGTCACTAACTTTGAACAAACAATTTCAACATCTTATGAGAAGAGGTGGAAGGGTGAGGATAATGCATATTCCGATACATTTAACATATGTCTTTACAGATGAGCACTCTTAAATTGGCATTTTATCTCCTTGGATTTAGTGGTTTTACAATTATATTTTCATTACAAAATTCAAACTTTTCAAGAAAAATGAAGGAAAATAATCGAGCACTTGTAATAAAAAATGAGTGATGAGTCTCATTGTCACCTTTCTGGTGTCTTAAATGAACAAAATTTTCATTTCGGGTCCGAAGCAAACCTCAAACACTCCATGAATTGTTAAAGGACAATTTAATGTAGATTTAATCTTTTGGAATAACTAGGCTCTTTTTATAGGACAAAAATGGGAATATTGTAACTGTGAATTTTGTATGTATAGGAAAGAGTTGCTAAATTCTATCGAACAAGCTCTAAGTATTGTAAATTAGTCTTTACATCATACTACTTCAATTTCAACAACTTTCAATACATCCATTTAGTCCAGAAAACACCTAATTACAAAAGTGACCAGTAATAGAAACAGCTGATTTCATTGCATTCTAGTAGCGACGTAATGAAATCAGCTGTTTCTTAGAAACATTTGTTTATAGCAAAACTAAAAATAACCTCAAAACTTATAGTTTTCACATAATAGGCCTATTATTCAAGATACATTTTGACAAGGACTATAATAACATGGTTCTTGAAGAAAGCAATATAGAAATGGAAGCTATTGATATATCGTTGCAGTTACTGCCTGATAAGTGTAGACACAGTTATGAAAAGAATAATCTTTTTTTTGTAAATGGTACAAGGAAGGAACAGTAACTCACAATGTTGTTTTAGTGTACATATCTCAACTATCAAAAAATATGAAACCTACTTCTTTATGGGCCAAATACAATGATGAACAGTTGTTTAGCAACAAAAGAAAATGTTGCTATGTTAAAAGGGCAGATTTGTAAAGTTTTAATGTTAAATATAGCTATTTGATGAGTTTTAGTCAGAGTCAGGACCTAGTTAAATCCCTTTCTACTCGATAAATATTTTATGCTAGTTTTAAAAATAAAATTTACAAACATGCAGGATTTACTCGTTTAAATAGTATTAAATAGAGAAAGTTATGATGGGTAAACACATAGATCTCGCTGAAATATATGTACTGAGGTCCCTTCAGTTCAAAAACGTGATTTTTGTAATAATGGACGTCTGTTGTTTGTGCAGTTTCTATAGGTCAAACGATTTACACAACTCAAAACTTTCAATAGCTTCCATAAGACCAAAATAATGATTTTATTATAATTGGCATTTGTTTTAATTTCGTTAAAATGTAGCCTTTAAAGGGTAAAACAAAACGTATTGCTAGATATCCTCCAACAAATTAAGGTTCTAGAGTTACCGGTAAAAAAACCAAAAACCGACCTTGGTCCTGTTATAAAAGATCTTAATTTATTTAAATCAGTTGCCAGACATACAGCCTGTAATGGTATCTGACTTTTTTCTGTAATAAAACACATACTTAACAGTACGTATTCTGTCATTGAAAGGAAGAATGGACAACTGTAGCATCCAATAAACTGAGGCATGTAAATGTAACTGTTGCTGTCCGTTCTTTGAGAAACATTCGTGCCAATCGGCGAGAGGAAGTTGTCATTTCCTTCTTATTATGGATCATTATCCACGCTTATTCATGGATATCTGATGGAACCCTCTTAGCATGACCATAACGTAAAACAGACCCTGATTTATTGTGTTGTACTATTAATTTTATATACATATTTTTTGTTAAATAGAGATCAACATTTTAGTCCGATTTTGTACAAGTTTTGTATAATATTGGTTCAAACCATTGGTCAAGTTCATTAACCAGGGGGAAAAAAATAGCTCAGTAAATTTCAAAACCGCTGTCTAAAAAAAATTCTAACTTTTGATTTTTTTTTTTATAGAGTAGTATGTTGTAAAATATCGTACGAGACTCGTTCTAAATGTATTTTCCAGACTCGCTCGACTTGATCTCGCACGGGAACTATCACACTCGCCCGGCTTTATCTATTTTCCGGACTTGTAACGTAATTCTTCCAAAAGTACTTCCAACATAGTAGTTATCTGACTGATGAAGTATTTATATAAATTTAACAATGAACTATTTAAAACAAAAAACCAATGCATTAAAAAAAATCTATTTTTAGTTATTTAGAGTAATTCATTTTTCAACAAATCAACACTGTACACACCTGGCTTGCAAGAGTTTGGAAGATAACCAGGAAGAAGCGTACAATCCAAGTAGCTTTATAACTTCTGTGAGAGAAGAGACGGTGAACACCCATAGTTATTCCTTGACCAGCAAGAAAAAGAAGGAAGTACGCTAAAAATGTTAAAAATTTAATGACAATTTAATTTTTAACTTTATAATATCTCTATAACAACAATGTTTTAATCTCTGTTAGATTATGTATCTGAATGATGGTACCTTTGGTTATGAATATCATAAGTATTATATTTGCTTTTTATTTTCTTAATCTAAGAAATAATATTCATAGTTTTAAAGTACGTTTTCATCCGTGATCACAGTTATTGTAAATTTATTTAAGAAAAATGTAATGTTTTAAATCTGTAAAAGTTATATCATTCTTAATGACAGATGAATATGTTAACCCAAAACAAATTATTTTTATGTACTAATAAATTTTGTAGATTTATTCCAATTTCAAAAGCATGACATTTTTGATCGCCCTTTTGGAATTTACTAATTCTTCAATCTTCACCTCTGAAACCTATTGACTGATTTCATTATTATGAATCTTACTTCAATAGTAATTCAAACTTTCAAGTTTAATTAATACATGCGTGAGTTATAAGTGCATGTTGACTTTAACTTAGATTGTATTTAGTTTTAATCTAACAATATGTCAGCTTGAGTTTGTATTTTCAACAGAAACAAAAACAAACACAAAAATGTTTGAAACTGAAGTCAAAATTAGATGGGTGGTGCTGCTAGCAATTTTAGGCATTCGGTCATTAAGGTACTCGTTCAAAATTTAAATAAGTCATAACTTTAATTTTGTTTCTCTTTTAAAAAATAATAATAATTGTCATATTTATATGTTTGCTATATTATTTTCAAGGTTTAATTTATTAAATATAAATAAGTAAATGCTTGTATATATAAATGTTTTTTTTGGTTTCAATTCAAGAAAAACTTGTATAAACAAACTGATAAGTCAGACGCTGCACTAGAGGTATTACATTTTGGTAAGTTAAATCTGAACATTCTTTATTGCAGTTTCTTTCAAAACTAAACGACATTCCTCTTCTCTTGCTCGTTGTAATTGTAGCCCAATATGTATTAAATTAAAAACATTCTTTTCAGTGAGAGCGGCTCCATCTTCTACCAATTGAGGATTGACATCTTAAACCAGTAAAAGAACAACTTTTCTGGGCTTAATTTCACCCAGAAAGTTAAAAGTCTAAATGTAGATTTTTCATTAGTACAACTTAAACTACGCTATAGATATATGAAATTAAGCATTACTTAAATCAACTTACCCCATGCAAATGTATATAGCTGAGCCCTTGATGTTAGAACTAAGTAGAGTCCATACACCGCTCCAATATGAGTAAAAATATAGAAAATAACATTACCCCACACTATCTGCCTCTTAAATGGTTTCTTCACATCTTCCATTTTTTCTGATTGATTATTGTTTAAAGATTTTTCATGATCCATGATTGGTGGTCTCGTGATTGTACCCTGAAAATCAATAAAGTTTAATTTTTTAAAAATAATATTATATAATTAAATAAAGTAATAACTCTCTTATAAAGCAAATTTGACTTATGGTTTTACTGATGCACTATGTTAGTAATAAGTATCTATTATAATGTAAATTCAATAGTAGGTAAATATTATGATTGTATGTATTTCTTGTAAAGCATTATGTATATATGTATTGCGTATATTAAATGTATTGGAATCAAATAAAGAATATAATAAGTATAACAAATATATAATATAATAAATGTATTAGAAAAGGAGGAATATATGAACACTAGAATGAGAGCCAGCTGTTACGAAATAATTCAAAAAGTGTTGAAATGCTTACCTTACAACACACAACACAAAACCATATAAGCCCTTAACTAAGTAGAGACGCGGTCTTTGTGAAACATATCGCCGAGGGAGCGATGGAGACTCGTCGGGCAGCGAGAGAGAGAGAGAGAGAGAGAGAGAGAGAGAGAGAGAGAGAGAGAGAGAGAGAGAGAGTATATTTTTTAAAATAAGGTAATAATTGTCCAATACATTAATACTTACTTGGAATAAAAAGTAATGACAGCTCTCAGCTTTTGAGGAATCCATGTGTATGAATAACAACACCACTTTTATAATTCATACCCCCACTTTCACAGAGTAGACAATTACACTTTCAATACATATTAATTATAATCCCATTTCTTCATATCCTCTTTAGAATATAATTTAGGTTAATTTGAATAACCTTGACTGCCAATACACGCAGTATAATTGATTTTGACTTTCACACATTGCACCATTGTCTGTCTTCAAATGAATATTTAACCAGATTGGTATTGCTAATTACATTTTCAAACAATTGGTAGGACATTGTATATACAAATGTTTATTTTTGTGAATTACGAAAAATGTTTTATAATTTTTATTATTATTTTTTTAGTTGATTTGATTTCAAATTTCATTTTAAGTTTTGGTGATTATGTTTTCTTTAGATATATATAGTATGCAGTAAAGTTTGTAAAATGTTTTAAGAATTATGAATTAAATAGTTATATATAATATATATATATATATATATATATATTTAAATATATATATATATTAAAAAAAACATTATGTTGACAGCCATCATAATTCCTTAAAATGAATTTTACAGTAGTGTTTCACAACAACATGAAATAGGTAGTGTTGCCTAAAATCTGTTGTCTAGAGTCTTTTCCCTGTAGGGTTCCACTCTCTTCTGCCCCCTTCTCCTCCACCACGGCTCTCTACTACAATCCTTAAACTTGTGTCCACAAAACTTTTGACATTTGAAGCATATATCCTTCCTGCAATGGATTGATATATTCCCATATACCAGACATCAGAAATAACTGACTACTTTACTCCTCTATATAACACTACAGTTAACCCAACTAACTTTTAATTTCACTTTTTTACATGAAATTCAGATAATGAAATTCGCAAAATAATTAGAAGTCTCAAAATTAAATACTCAACAGGATGTGATGAGATATCATAACAACTAGGTAAGAAATTCTGTAAATATTCTCATGGTTTTAACACATGTTTTCAATTAGTTATATTCGGAGATAATATTTCCAAACCAATTAAAATAGCAAAAGTTAAACAACTTTTGATTGAAAAAAGTTGACCCTCAAGATGTAAAGAATTAATGGCCAATATCTATTCTTCCTTTTTTAAAAATTTGTTTATGAATTGGCTCTTAATACTTAAAATAAAAATTAATTTTGAAAATCAGTACGGTTTTTTGAAAGTTAAGAGCACCATAGATGTTAAAATTTTTATGGGCTTAAGCAAAGTTTTTGTTTTGTGAATTTTGGGTTGCTCTTTAATAAATTGTAAATATAGAATCCATGGAAGAGCATTGAATTGGATTAAATTAAAATATATCTGGAAAATATAATTCGCCATGTTAAACTTACAGGTGCGGAGAGGAAAGTACATAAGTCTGACAGAATTAACAATGAGATGCTTCAAAGCGTAATTTTTGTACCAGTTTTGTTTATATTATATGTGAATGATCTTCGATTCAATTTGTCTTTGGATAAAGCTCTCCTGTATGCAGTTGATACAACTAGCATTCTGTCCGATCAAGATCATAATTCTTTAAAAATTAAATATTTCAACCCCTTAATCAAGCTATAGAGTATTTTGAAAAACACAACCTTACCCTAAATTTTAAAAATAAACAAACTATATTGTGTTCTCACTAAAGAATAGAACAAATTGCAGTACAGTAGATTTGCTGGTAATCAAAAAAATATCAATTGAATGAAGTAATTAGTGAGTACAAAATTTCAGGGCTGGCAGTAGATTCAAAATTAAATTTAATAAACCATATTAATGTATTGTCCAAAAAGTAAAATTCCACAATCTATAGCTTTAAAAATGATCAAATTATTGGTCTGTACCAGTTCTAATAATAGCATATTTTATCATATTTTATTGTCATGTGTAATATGGTGTTGCAATGTGGGACCATAATGAAAAAAGTTTTAATATAAAATAATGCAGTTTGAGCAATATTTGGTAAGAATTAAAAAGACTCAACCCTTTTTATCTTCCGAAAATTGGACATTTTAACTTTTGAGATCAGTGTCAAATACATAGATATTACTCAAAGTAATACACAACCTAAGCATTCCAAAATGTAGGCTTGCTCAAACTGCTGAATCATCAACCATTCCCAGTTATGTCCTCCAAAAATGTTTTCAACAAAAAAATAAATAATTTTTATTCCATAGAGGAACAACAGAATATATTGTTTGTACCCCTGAACAGTTTTTGTATCAATATATTTTTATATTTGACAAAGCTTAGACAATATACGTTGTCTCGTGGTTGCTTAATAAATAAAAAATATCCAGCACCAAGTTTCCCCCTCTCCCTGAATACTTAGGACAGTTTGCAACCCTTAGAAAAATTTAGTGGTGAAAGATGCCTTACTCTCCTGGAGTTGTATGTGTTTAAATGACGTCTACATTTTTCCATTTTTTCCACATGACATTTTAGTGACACATTTACAGTGTGCCATTCACCTTATTGGCATGGACATCACACCTTAAAGTTAGATCCTCGACCAGCAATCAGTCCCAAAAGCACTCACTGATGTTGGTCTATACATAGAATCATTCTGTTTACTGTCCCGCACCATCACAATATTACAGAAAATTTCCAGCCAAAAGTTTATGCCTACAATATTCCAATGAAAAGCTGGTCAAAAATCATTCCCTCTCAGCCCTTTACTTGGTACTGGTGGATACTGCTGTCTTCCACTAGGAATATTGATCAACCTTCGGGTCTATATCCATACTCTTATACATAAAGAGAGTCACCTCGTGTAGTATGTAGCTCTTTGATATGCAATACGATCTTAAATGAAAAGAAGCTAAAGGTTCCATTGAGAGGTAATATTGCATCATGCAACCCTGGGAATTCCGAGGACCAATCCCCAGTAAACCAGAAGCATAATTTCCAGTACCTCTCTAATTTCCCTCTGGACACTCACTATAATACCAATCAGACAGTGACAATTTTAAATTTGGAAAGATAGGAAATGGATGGTTCATTCCCCATTCCTCTACCTTCGTCACAATGGTACCAACCTAGAAACAAATATTGATTATAAAGTGATTGTGGATGTTTTCTCCAAGATTAGGTCCTTTGAAAAAAATGTCTGCTTCACGTCAAGAACTTAACGGAGCTTTTCTAATTGCAAATATCATTGTGTTATATACTCCCCAATCACATCAAAATAGATTTAGTCTATTAATAGTGTGACTAAACCATCGCAATTACCATTGATCGAGTACTCCTTCCAAATATAGATTACTACCTGATGTAACTAATTACGTAGCACAGATTAAAAGAATTTATTATTTGTAAAAGATTACTTTAAGACAATTCCCACAAAATATGGTTTTGTTAAACATTACATGCTATGCTTTGTTGGAAATTATATTATGATCCTTGAAATAATAGTTATCGTTGGTGCCCATATTGAGATCATTCAAAAGTCAAAGACTCTAATGGCTTTCTCAAGAGATCCTTCAGATGATACAGCATTCACTTCAGGTCGTCTTTTGATTGGATCGTATTTAATCACTTTACCTGTATCTTAGTTACAAAAAGTTTATAAAAACGATTTAAAATATGGTTTATAGTTCAAACATTTTCTCAAAGAATTTAACACCTAAATATTTAATATCTGCATTTAACCTAAGTAGGTTAAGTACTCTATCAACAAATTGTATAATAATACTGTTCTTAATTGTTCACAAGATTGTTTATATTTATTAATTTTAGTTTCGTTATGGGCAAACCATCGTCGTGCTTCTTTCCTTGGTGTCCAAACTGATGAACATTTGAATTGGAAGCAGCAACACGTAATTGCGTTGTCAAAAAAGTTAAATACAATTAATTACACTATATTTCATTATATTTTGCTTACTTCCATTCTCTCTCACAATATGGTATCATTTTTGGGGATATTCCACATTTAGTGATATTATTATTTTGAACCAGAACAGAGTTACAAGTGTTACATGTGGCAAGTTATTATGCCCTTGTAAGGGTCTTTTTAAGGAATTAAAAATATTGCCATTTCCATTAATTTTTATTTTATTGAATGCATTATAATTTGTCCAGGAAAATAAGGAAAAAATTGCCTAAAGTCATAGAATCAACATAAAAATAAAAATAAGTTAACACCTACAAAGCATTTACAAAAAATAACTGTAACAGTGTAAGACGGACTGCATTAGTCCTCAGTATGCTCAATGTCTATGATATGAATATATGTTCAAACTATTATACGTCAAAAGACACCTTCTGACTAGCCTAAAACTAATTTTGTTAATAATTCTAATATGAATAATGCAAATGCCAAGTGACTATGATTCATCTCCAGTATATAAGTTCAATGCAGTACTTTTAATGTTATAAAAGAACAACAAAGGAATTATACAGTTTTGAACATTACATTTTTATTTGTAGTAAATGCATTAACATGCAGCAAAAACATAAAAATTAATTCATTATTAATTTAAATATTAAAACTTTACAAAATAGACATGGAAAGAATCAAAAATCTGAAATAACGACAATATTATAAAATGTAAGCTGATAGGGGATGAACCATATGTGAATAAATAATTTATAAAATGATAATTAAATTAGTTGTGTTAATAAAATTGAAAGTTATTCTTGGACGGTTATTTGTAAATAAAAATTATAATATAAAAAAAGTTGAAAATTTTATCAATAGTAAATGATTACAAGAGGGTAAATACATAATGTATCTAAATTTTATTAGAAACCGAATATATAGTTTAGAAAACATTGAAATATGTCAGAAACCATAAAAACCTGAACGCTAATTGTTAATGTTCTACTTTCTTTAAACTTAGTTTTTACTCAAGTTATTGACATTTAGTTTTAGTAAATAGTGGAAGTTCTCTCTTTTAATTGCTATTACTATGGTACTTTACAATGCATAAAACCAGGCTTGGAATTCCTAGAACTTTAGACAACACCCTCCATTTCCAGTAAGAGTGAAAATGATATTAACATTTTGCATATAATGTAATTCATAAGGTCTACAAAATTATTAATAGTTTAATAGGTTTCTATAAAAATCAAAACAAAAGGTCTAATGTTTAATAAATTCGTTAACAGCTTGATATGGTCAAATTTTGTCCTTGTGTTTTATATACAATTTTGTTTTTCATTTTTACATGTTCAATACATATTATGATATATAATATATGTTCCTTAAGGTGGTGATTAGAAACAAAACTTTTATAGAACTTTAAAATAAAAATCAACTAAACGTAGAAATGAAGGTTGTAAATTATGTATTAAGCATACAAAATAATTAGTGGTATATAAAGGTTTTTTTTATTTCCTACAATTGGTTTGAAAATGTAATTATGAACAATACCAACATTGTTGAATATTCATTTGATGAAAGTACGCAATGTACGAAAGACTAAATCAATTATATTGCACATATTGACATTGAAAGTTATTCAAATTAACCTACGTTATATTCTAAAAAGGAAATGAAGAAATGGAAATATAATTAATATGTATTGAAAGTATAATTGTCTATTTGAGGGAGTGGGGAACAAGGTTATAAAGTGGTGATGGTATCCATAAAGATTTATTTCAAAAGCTGATATAACTGTAGATTCCAGGTAAGTACGGTTGTATTAATTTAGTTATATTAGGATATTTAATTTATTGCAAAATTTTAGCTTTTTTTAATATATTCCATAAAAATTTGTTATGGTATATAGTTCTGTAATAAACACAAATTATCAGGTAGTATTTCACATAAAATAAAATAAGATCATTTATAAAAATAAGTATTTGGGAATAAAGTAATTGTAATAAACATGTAAAGTAACTTATACTATATTTATTATTGCAAATATTATTATTATTAATATTGGTGTATGTATGTGTTTGCATGGATATATATGGCTTTATTCCAAAGTCCATTCCTTATTAGATTGTTTAAGTTAAAGCTGGAAATGTATATATAAAACTGATGTAATGTGTGATTTCTATTCAAATTTCTTGTGGTAGTTTGTAAGTTTATATTTGTATTTAATTTGGAAGCCATTATTGTAACTTCACGCTAAGACTGATGTAGTGTGTAAGATTCGGAGGAGTGCGGTTGGTTGCCGGGTTTTTCTTTCATACGGAGTATTTTAAGTTGTTATGTTTAAGTGATTTTCTTTTTTTATATACATCCCAAACAGGTTTTAACCTAGGGATGTTATTATTGTTTCCCTTATATGTAAGGTTGTATATATACTTGTATGTGTAAAGATAAGGAGCAATAAATATCATTATTATTATTATTATTATATTATATTAAATGAGACGTATAAAACACAAGACACTTAATACACGACCATTATAAAACAATATAAAATAAATGTAGTTTTTTAAATTTGTAAAAGCACTAAATATTTATTCTAAAATAAAACACATTTAATAGATAAACATTAAAAACAATATTAATTTTTATTCTTTATGATTTCCTGATATTAATTATATAAATATTTTATTTGATAACAGGTGTAAGAAGGATTTAGATAGGAGAAGAGTAAATTGACCGTTTAAACCGATGGACATTCGGTAGCCAGAGCTTCAATAGGGTGCACAGCAATCATAGGGTGCACCAGATACAAATACCAAGTTAGTTACCGTGAAGATATGGTGAGGTTGACACTTGTATGGGAGAGTCTATAGCTTGCGTATTCACACATTGCTTTAAAGACATAAATAAAATAAGTATCAAGAAATCAGTTAATAGATTTTTTTTTTAATTTTGTATTTTAGGGTACCTAGGATCTAGTTACTGCAACATTTTAGGTATTTTAGACCCACAATCAACACCCCTCCTTCTCCCTACTCCCTCTGGACAATGCATAACAATCACTATTCACCACCAACTCTTTTAGCAATGTAGTCCACAATCTAATTATTCCATGAGACACAGAGTCTATAAAGTCTTTAGGTTTTAATATATTGTGTTTTAATAATTCTACAGAGGAACAGAGAGACAGACCTCCATTATTATGAAAATTGTCTAGATGTGTTTTAGGACAAAAAAAGTCGATAATTAATTATTAAACGCACCAAATTGATATTTTAGCACTATCACAATATTTTCATTACATCGTAGTTTGAAGAAAAATAGTTGTTTAACATACAAAGTATGACATTAAATATTACCTCGTTAAACTAAATATATAAAATAATAATTTTTTTTAAATATAAAGTATGACGCTAAATTTAGAAAATAAAATAATAGATAGGTTATTATTTAAAATATAAAGTATTACACTAAATATACTTTTGGGTGTTCCATTAGTCTCTCATATGTATTTTGCAAAAGAGTAATATTATCATATAAAATTCAACAGCTATTATGGTGAATACGAACTATTTATGAATATTTTCAAAAATTTTCTCCATCATTTTAAATTTAATTTTAATTTTTTAAATAGAAAATTGGTTCTGAAATATCCTTATTTTCTGTAATTTAACAAGAAATTTAGATTACTCTCATTTTTTGAGGAGTTACAGCCCATTGAAGTTTGAAAAATAAACCAAATCAGTTGTGTCTTTTTGTAATTCAATTTCTCAACTGCATTTCTCAACCTAACCAAACCCACAACAGAAACGAAGCTCTTTAAACTTTTAAAAATGAATGCCATGCCCACAATAGAGGCAAAAATTGATGTTCTAAAACAGACATCACACCTTGAATTTACCAAAAGAGATAAAAAAGACATAAAGTACAAACTTTACGAAAATGAATTTAAGCTATATAAAAAAGTCTAGAACCTACAAACCCAGACGTCTGTCACTACCTTTCACCTGACAACTGGACATGACTGCTTAGAAGAACGCCTGAGGAAAATAAGGATATTAAATTGTGACAAATTCACACTGTGAGGAAGCTCCGACTCTATCATGGAAGACCACCTTCTGGTCTGCAAAGAATTTGATAAAGACAAGCAGAAGAGAAAGGACATGCCTGGTCTATATTGGGAGGCAAGATTGAAGATGGCGTGAACCAGCAAATGAGCCATTGGACAGCAACAACTTTTAAAATAATCAACTGATCTAATAAACCATTTTCACATTGTTGCAATATAAATATTTCTAATTTAGTTTCCACTTAAGTTTGAAGTATTCTACTTTGATTTTGTATAAAATAATAATAGTTACGTTTCATGGATGGTTTTAATTCTCTTTTTTTTATCCATTAAATTCGTAATTGTAAAGGGACTCACTAGTGGAAGGGACTAGGTCATTGACCAGGCCTATTGTTAAAGTTGAAATAGCCACAATGGGGAAGAACCTCACTTGTACAACTGTTTATGATTTTTATAAAATTAGTGTTTGTTCAGTACTCATATTCTGATGATGGTAATATACATAAGTAAATGAATCTTGTTTTATTGAATTGTGGTATTGGGTGTTTGATTTTACGTTTTAAGTGCGTCACATTGTGCTCAAAAGTGTAGTACTTTATTATTTAAAGACCAATATATGTGATTTTTTGAGGCATTATGAAACATCAATCCATTATTACACTCCAGAAATGAATGAACAGTCAAAACTGTGGATATTTTCCGGCAAACATACGATGAAGAAGGCAAAAATTGTTCCATCGGTCAGAAATGTAATGGCGATGACTTTATTGGATTAACATGACGTAATCTATACAACCTTTCCTTCAAATTTGGTTCCTTGTGACTTCTTACGCTTTCGAAACATGTAAAACTGTTTTAGTGGAAAAAGATTTACATCCAAAGAAGAGACCATTACTGCAAAGCCTATTATGGAGAGGTGAAGGAATTGTATTTTTTGGAAGGATAAAAATTGCTGTAAAGATATTAGAGTAAGTGTATCGTGGAAAAAAGTAAGTTGAAAATAAATCAAATTTTGGTAAGAACAAAAATTCTTTTATTTCAAAGTCACAGCAATATGTGAGTTTATACAGATTGTACAATTTTATTCTAGGATATTACTTCAGTTTACTTTAGAAAATTCATTGGTGTCCAAAAAGTTTTGTGTGAAAACTAATAATACGAAAGTGAAATATTCAAATTATAACTATATTTAACATTTTTAATTTATATTTTTTAACAACTAATATAGATTGATTACCTTAATGTCAGCAATCCTTGTATCCTAATGACACACCGATTTCGATGGTATATATCATTATCTTCAGACTCGGAACTCCTATTTTACTTCATCCCTTTGTAGACTTTGTCAATAAACAACGCATATATTTAAAAATATAAAAACAAATAACATTTATACTAAACTTGTGGATATCTATAGAAAAATATTACTTTGATCCTTATCTATAAAGACGAATACAAACACTACAGACAGGAATTGTAAAAAACTAAAATAAAATATTTATTTAAAAAATGTCAATTTGCACATTTATTGAAAATAACCCTTATTTCTGTTGCATCAGCCAGTGCACATGCAGGTTATATTTTGAAAGTTGGCTAGTGACTAAGGTCGACCTATTGCTATCTGGTAGTCATATTACTTTGTTGTACAGTTCATTCAATGAATAATTTAATTTATCATTGAGTAAATTTATGGGTATCACATTTAGTAGCAGGGTATATTTCATATTCTTCCAGGAAAGAAAGTAGGCTGATTTTTATAAATGTGGAGATTATTTAGATTCTCGTTTATGTTAGTATATGAATGATAGTAATGAATGAAGTGCTTTGAAAATAAAACGTTAGTTCGTTTGTAGTAAACTTCAGTAAGTGTTCCTAAAATCATTTGGAAATGACCGTCCAGTCTGACTAATATAAATTTTATTACAAATCGGTACAGGCGATTTCGTAAACTCCTGACAATGTGTTTTTCTTTATTGGATTGGTTTTGGGGGGGGGAGTTTAAAAAGGTAATGAACTTGTTTGATGTTTTATAGGCCGGGATTACACAGTGTTGGCTTAGTTATTTTTTTAGTTAGAACTCTAGCTTCTTTCTGTATTCAATTGATATGTTCTTTTTCTTTAGTAGGTGTTGTAATGTTTTTTTTTCAGATTTTTCTTCAATATGGCTATTGCTATATCTTTAATTACTTTCTCTTTTGTATTTTTTCTGGAAATAATGGAAGCTAATTAATTGGTGGATGAGGATATTGTACATGTTCATTTGGTGTTACTGCGGATGGTTTGATGAGTCATAAATGGCCTAGTCAGTTGTGAGTTTTCTGTACAAGTTAAGAGTGTGGTTTCCATTTTCTTTGGTGGTATTTATGTCAAAGAAATTGATTAAGATATTTATTTCATTTTCGAGTGTGACGTTATAAAGGTATTTTTGAACTGTCTTGCGGTACCAATAAACATACGTTTTAAAAGAAATTAACAAGTATAAATTTGTAAAAAAGTTTATTTACAACAATTTTATTTACAAAAAATGTTATTTATTGACGAAGTCCACAAAAAATAAAGATATTCCGGACCTGAAGATTACATTATACTGTCGAAACCAGTAGTGCACTAGGATATACAAGGATTGTTGAGGTAAAGATAATTAACCAATATTAGTTGATTTCATTTCAATTCCGGAATTCAACAACACTATCTTTATATTTATTTTACAATTATACATTACTCAGTAAATAATTATACAAATAAATTACAAATATTGCACTTTGTCTAAGACACAACGTTTATGACATATTATAACAGTTATTTTGTATCAAAATTTAAATTAAAAATGATACATGTTTTACAAAAAATATGAGAAATAGTCTGAAAAAATTTGTACTCAATTTTTTTTTTTTGAAATTATACTAAAATTTATAATAATAATATGGTGCTTTCAAATATAGGGGCAATTATAAAAATAATAATATTTAATGTTTATAAAAAACATAACAGTATTCCTTACATGCTAACTGTCTTCTCGTAGATAGTTATTTTCAGATTATGATAAACAAATTCTGTTTTTTATAACAATTTGCACAGCTCATTTACAGTCTTTGGTGACATCGGCTAAGTTTGTTCACTTGCTACTCTTGTCATAAATCCTTTGAAATTTTCTTTTTGGCAACAATGGTTATACAGGTGAAGAACTTGATACCCATTTCATAAAATATAATTATAATTAACTTTAATGCTGTGTCTAAATATATATTTAATAACTAAAATGAACACATATTGTAATACAAGCAGTGTGTCATTTTGTTGTTAACAAAAGTCATATTAGTAGTTAAGATGATATTTTACTCGTTAAACTGATGATGTCGATAGATACTTAATTCCAAGGTGTGTACTGATACCTAGCTGCAGTCCAAAAATACTTCATTCTGATGTAAAGAAACCAAAGCTTGAAAAATGTATCTGACTTGATAGTGTAGTTTGACAGATAAACACTTGTACATATTGTAATCTTATTATATCAAACAGAAACAGATCTCAAAACATCTGTCTATCTCAACTCTGATGGTATGAACTGTCATATCTCATAGAGAGATGTTCATCTGTAAACATATGTGTCATCATGCTCCATGTGATATTAGACCACTATCCGGTCAGATCAGGCTCTAGTTTCTATTTATTGGAATGCGGAATACTGACTCTCCAGTTAAATACCAAATACACTAATTAGAATCGGTGATCTATTCAATACATAGCTATTGATAAGCACATGTAATAGTAACAACACAACTACTAATAGATAAACCTGCTAATAATTAGGAACTATCAAATAATGTAACTTGTTTACAGTATATGACCAGCGGACTGAAAAGTTTTGAATTAGAAATTAAAAAACATTCACAATTTGGCCATAGTCCTATAATTATCATGATATCACTAAGTTTCACTCCAGTGTGTCATTTTGTTGTTAACAAAAGTCATATTAGTAGTTAAGATGATATTTTACTCGTTAAACTGATGATGTCGATAGATACTTAATTCCAAGGTGTGTACTGATACCTAGCTGCAGTCCAAAAATACTTCATTCTGATGTAAAGAAACCAAAGCTTGAAAAATGTATCTGACTTGATAGTGTAGTTTGACAGATAAACAATTAATTGTACATATTGTAATCTTATTATATCAAACAGAAACAGATCTCAAAGCGTCTGTCTATCTCAACGCTGATGGTATGAACTGTCATATCTCATAGTGAGATGTTCATCTGTAAACATATGTGCCATCATGCTCCATGTGTTAGTATACCACTATCCGGTCAGATCAGGCTCTAGTTTCTATTTATTGGAATGCGGAATACTGACTCTCCAGTTAAATACCAAATACACTAATTAGAATCGGTGATCTATTCAATACATAGCTATTGTTAAGCACATGTAATAGTAACAACACAACTACTAATAGATAAACCTGCTAATAATTAGGAACTATCAAATAATGTAACTTGTTTACAGTATAAGACCAGCTACGGACTGAAAAGTTTTGAATTAGAAATTAAAAAACATTCTCTATTTGGCCATAGTCCTATAATTATCATGATATCAATAAGTTTCACTCCATTAGTGATAATGTGAAGTTATATGATTATTTTTCTGAAGTACTATTCACCTATTTCAATATAATCTCGGTTTTGGGGATAAAAAAGGTTGAATAGATGCAATAATGTGTTTTTTTTTTTGTTAACATAATAAGGGGCTACTAATATTTAAAATGGGCCACTTTTGTTTATTTTAGAAAATCCAGAGTGCAATATTAAAGATAAACAATAATTTAAAACCTTTCAAAGCTTTTACATTATCTAAATTATGTGACAATTTTATATGAAAATATGTTTCTCACTCTCTCCTTCCCCACTTACATTTTTCTAACTAAATAATTTTCTCTGACACTTATATACGAGGTGTAATAAAAAAATACAGTGAATAATTTTATTACGAACAAAGTAATAAGCTTACATCAAATTTGAATTATTCTCCTTCAATGTACTCTCCTTGGCTTGCGATCCACTTCCCAACGTTGATCCCACGGCTGGAAGCATTTCTGGAAGGCTTCTTTCGGAAGGGCCTTTAGCTACTTCATCATGAACCACTCAATGTCGGGAATGGTGTCAAAACATTTCCCTTTTAGCACTATTTTTATTTTTCGGAATAGCTAGAAGTTGCATTGTGCGAAATCAACGCAAAGATTAAGGCGGATTTGAACAGACAGGAACATTATTTTAGGCCAAAACTCAGATCAGAAGCAATGTGTGTCACGGCTAGTTTTCGTGATGAAGGAGGAAGTCATTGGCAAATTTTCTGGTTTCTTTTTCTATACATCGTATCTCAAACATTGCAGTACACCCTTTTAATATTTGTAATTTACAGTTGTTCGACTTGGAACGAACTCTTATCACCCTCATTATCAAAAAAACATTGAGCATGACCTTAACGTACGATTTTGACTGACTTTTTAGTGCAAAGAGAGTCACTCGTTTTCCACTAGGAACTCTGAATTTTCTACCCAGGATCATATCCATACACCCAACTTTCATCTCCAATTATAATATTAGCCATAAAGTCTGAATCTGTTTCAAGACAATCCTTCAATTCCACGTCAACTGACAGACGCGGTAAACACAACCTCACTCTTCAGATTCTGGGACCGGACTGACAAGTCACAACTCGTTCAAACTTGACACTGACTATCTCTAAGGATGGGTAATTGAACTTATTACTTCAAATGGATGTAGCATCAGCAGTTGCTGCTATAAAAATAGTTGTTGCTATAAAAATTCCCTCACCATATTTTTTGATCACACCTCGTAATCAAATATACTAGTAAATATGTCACAATATGAAACAATCTATGACAGTTTAAAATACATTGCATTTATAACTCCTTTAAAACGAATTTTTATTCATACCTTTGAAACTGTACTTTTAAATAATAAATATTACATATTGTAACTTTTCAATTGTGTTGTCCAAACAAAGAACGTTGAACACGATGCCCAAAGGTTTGTTCAATTGTGCTTATTAACCTCGAACTCCTTCCAGAATTACTAAAACATTTAGAATATTTAATGTTAATTTTACTATAACTCACACAAAAATATTGTTAAGCTAATAAACAATATATTTAAACTTCAAACTACTTTTATATTGGGAACACCCCTCCACTCACCCCTTTATATGATAATTTTCCTTTCTATTCATGGTTTGAGCAAATGATTACATTGTTTAATTTAAACACACCCCACATACAAAAGTTTTAAAATGTATATCATATTCACTGACGCACTAAAAAGACTGTAAAACATCTTTAATAATTCCATAAAACTAAAGAAACCACTAGATGACTTCTATAGTAAGATTCGTATAAAATAAAACCATTATATGCTTTAAAATTTAAAAACCATTTTAATATAATAAAAAACAAGACATTATTGACTAAGGGAAGCTAGATCCAGTTTTAAATCAACCCTTTAACAGTTTGATTGTATTTTTACGAGTTTGTTACACAGTTACAACCAAACCTATGGTATCAATAGTTAGGAACTTTAGTAATAAGGTTCTTTGCATATAGGCTGAACAATGTTAGTACAAGATTTTATATATTTTATTTTCTATTTTAAAATGGTGGCCACTCAAGAGTGTTACAGGATAGTTTCAAGTCATGGATGGGTCTTGTGGCGAGGATTTCAAATCACACTCTGACATAGTAAATATAATGGTGCAAACAATTGCATAATAAGCAATTACATAAAAAAAGACTTTAATGAAAAATTTAATTTAAACTGTTTTCTATAATCTTCTCATGAGGAACTTTTACATACCGGTAACAAAAGAACTAAAACTACCTTATTAAATATATTAATTATTACGTTTTATTTAATGGCATTCAAACATTTCTAAATTTTATAGGGCAACAACTACATAAATAATATATATGAAATCAATTATTATTTACATAAAAGTTGCACATTTATGTTCTATGAGATTGTATATATAACTTGTATTTAAGCATCAATATGAACAGTAGCCAAACTGTTTATGCTTCTAACAATTTACACAACCTACTATTAAGAACTACCACTGATTGAGAATCGCAATAGTTAGTTTTTTAGTTAGGCCGTCAGTACTCCATGGTTTATGTACACTGATGAGCACAGCATAATATTTACTGCTACTATTATCCCAATGAATGGTAAATCATAATTACAATCATAACGTAAGAACTAAGCTAACTAAAAGCCATTCAAATTTTATTGTTTCTGCCTGTGAGTTGTCGGTGTTTAAATTTACAGTAACTGTGATGTTATTTATATTTACTTCTTGGGTTATGACTATTGTTGTGTATTACATTGTAAAATATGTCATAGCATTGGAACGATTTTTTTTAAAGTATTAAAACTGCCAAGGAGTGAGATCTACCGTTCACAGAATTCCTTGATTATATCAATAAAAGTTGATAATGTCAAGATTGACACGGTAAAATAAGTTATAGTGTTAAGACAATATACGTGTTAGTTACAACAATGTCATTAAACAACATATACTGAAATAAAGCAAGATCAAAACTGATAAATTTCAAGTTAAAAAAATATGACGATTGGAGAAATTATTTTCATCTTGGTTACAAGGGAATTCTGTTTAAAAGATCCGTCTTTTCCAAATATTTCTGTGACCCAGCATGGTGCAATGAATATATTATGTTAGTCACCCTGGTATGGGGGTTATTATTACTGAGGGTATCTGTGAACTCCTGATAATTGACAGTAGCTGTCAGTGAATCCATGATATGAAGTGCCTGAATTGATTTAGTGGAACTATAATTGAGGGCTTGATTTGTTGTTTTTTTTTCTTTTCATGAAACTTTTTATGATTGGATCAATATCAAAGTATTTATCTGAATGGTATCTATTCATTCTAACTCTCTTCTGTATGGTACTTTGGTACCAGTGTTAAACTAGGTAGTATCCTACCTTTACTTCCCCCTCCCCTCCTTTGTTTCCAGTGGTTGAGTACAGTTGTTTCAATTGAACTCCCTAACCAGACTGCCACACCAATTTCTAAATGTCCCATCTCAATGAATATTAGATAATTCAAAGACAGTATAAACAGACTAACAAATCAACGTTATATCAAAGAACATTTGTATTATTATTATTATGATAACATGCATATTATTCGTTTATTTGTGAACAGTTCATACCTCTGTTTTATTTTATTATCTATCCATCCTCTGTAGTATGATACCCTTGTGTAAACACCTGGTAGGTTTTCTCTTCCACAACCTTCTCCAAAAGAAACTATACCTATAACACATAATTAATTATACACTTTCTTTATAGTACAAGGTCTAAGGAAAAACCTGATACTTAATAAATTATTATTAAACTCTAATCTTACACATTTTTTTTATTTTCTGTCAAATTTATTTGATTTAGAATACTATGATACCACAACTTCAGGTATGGTATAAAGTCAAATAAAACGATCATTCGAAGACACATATTATGTTAAAATTTGTCATACCTAAATCACATTTTTATCAGTAAAGTAAAAATAGATGTCTTAGATAGTGGTCACCAGAAGAGTTAACTAGATATTTAATAGAAGGGAATGACTCTATTTACGATGACTATTTTACGTTACTGGAAAAATGTAATATTTGAATAACAAAACTTTATATAGCGTGTCTTAACTTTGTGTGTGTTAGTGCTTGTTTTCTTTATCCTTGATCGTGTTCATTTTCATTTTCTCTTTAATTATCATTATTTATAAGTATCCTCTACTGCCCTTCAAAGTCACTTTCTGCTTCATACTCACTTTATCACTCACACTGTTATAAATTAACCTGTAATTTCAGAATTATGTAATAAACTACTTTACACTAGAAACTTCCATACATGTTATGAAAACATCATACTACATTGTAAAAAACAACAAATATTACTTGTTACCTAATTGTAGACGATTTAGCAAACATTGATATTTGAATTCAACAACAACAAACACTTCTTATTATAAATCAATTGTAAGAGCGTATATAATCTAAATGATAGACTTGTGTGTGTGATGTATTGAAATTTTATATTTTATAAATGGTATACAAAGTATTAATTTATTTGGTAATAGTTCTAGCCATTATGAAAGGATAGTTACTCAATTTGGAGGCACTATCATGATAAAAACATAAATACACGGTAAATTTTTGCAAGTAAGAAATCATCTTTTATATCCAATAGTCTAATCACCAAACTGTTTCATAAGTCTGCTCCAATGGGTTAACAATGTGTAAGATAATAATTTGACTTTTTTTTTGTACATTAAAAAATGCCACCAGTTAAAGTAAAGCAGCTTTAACACAGTATTTAATAATAAAAATATTTTTTGAGGGAAATAAAATATAATTCAAATTATCTAATCGAGTAGTTCTTAAATGTAAAATTAGTTTCATATTAAACCTGTAGCACTGATAGATTTTTATAAGTTATATAAATCAAGTGACAACAAGTTCTTGTAAAAAGCAAATGGTCGCACTGAATTGAATAAAATTAAAACTACATTTTATATTATTACCTTGTATCGTATATATTCCTTTATTAATTGTTTGTACTGGGCCACCGCTATCCCCCTGAAAACAAATACTAATAACATAAATAAATACACATTTTAGATATATATGGAAATATATTTCGAGATATAAATGAAACTAATTTTATCTACAAAACAAATTATTAGAAGTAAATTAGATATAATTACAAGAACAAAAACTAGTATAACCGTTTTTTTGTAGCTTCTATGTTGATATCATTTAAACATGACAGGATTTATCAGTAGATCTAAGAGTTTGTTAAGTGTTGAGCTTAAATGTTGTTTATAATGTATGTTAATCTCAGTAAATGTGACTATGCAGTAATGCCCAAAATTTTAGTAATAAATAAATCAAGAAAAAATTGTTGTGTTATAATCCAATGATAAGGCACTAGTCAGTACTATAGCATAATTCAATGTCCTGTTATCTTAATTGTAATAATATTAATTATTCAATACCCTACAGAAATAATAATACAATAAAACAAAAAGCTAGCATGGCATACATAATAAACAGAAATTCAATTATCTTATGACTATATATATATATATATATATATATATATATATATATCATGTATCTATAATTTGTTTTTATACAGAATTATTTATCATGTATGAAGAAACTTTTATTAAAATTACACCGTTAAACTCTTAAGACTGATTTCACAATGTTGACCAGTTGGGAGTTATTTTTTAGTACCACCCATTTAATGCAATAAAACATTTCAAGTACAGAGCAAATTGTTTACATAAAATGTTTTAAAATAGAATGAAGTACGGAGTATATTCTGCTCGAAACTGTAAAATATGTATGAAGGCCTAAATAAATATGGAAGTAGAGGTGCGAGAAAGAGTTACGCTAGTGTAAAGAAATTTTATCAGAGGGGGAAATATTGGGGTACAGAACTAATCTAAAAAAGAAATGTTTGTCATTGTAAACCTGGAAGCAGATAGAAGAATGAAAAGACTTCAAATCTAAATTGACTGTTATATAAGATATTTTTATTGTCATTCAGCATTAATAAATTCAATGAACAAAGTCAACAAATACGGTCAACATATATTTTATTGGATGGATGATGAGAGAGAAAAAGAAAGATAAATTCAGTGGTAATACAATAAGCGCGATAAAAATATAAAGAGCAGTTTAAGAATTTTAAAAATAAGTTAAGGAACATGAGAATAGATTAGAGAAGATCCCAGAAAAAATAACATGAGAGAGTTGTATGATATAACTATAAAAAGAGTTGTACGTTATCCAAAAAGAAAGTTATGGTAGGAGGAAATGGATCTACACTTACTATAAATTTAAATGTAAAGGTAATATTGTTTATTAATTAATTTTGTATTTATCACTAACAACTAAAAATATAAAATTTACTTCTTTGAGCTCCAAAATGTATAATGCATTTTGTATATAACATATATTATACAGATAATTTATTTAGACATGGATTATTTTTGTCCTTTAAGCCCAATGAAGGATTACAGTAATTCAAGTCAGCTTGCTAAATTTCAACTTTTGTTACTTTATAGTCTAATATGTATTGGTTTACTACACTACATCTTACATCACAAGAATCGACACCTCCTGCCAACTTGCCAGCACAAAATGTACCAGGAATATTTGTGAATGCAGGTTGTAGATCAGTTGCTTTGCATTGCTGCCTGGAAAATATATCGATATTAGCTTGCTGAAGGATACATGGATAGCCTGATTTGTATTTCACACGTGTGGATCCAAACCCAATAACATTAGCTGCTCCAAGAGTAATTGAATCTGCAAATTTAATAATAATAATTTACATTTTACCTTATTCCCAATGGATTTTAAGTAAATATATATTATTTCCTAAAACTGTATGTCAACTATTCTCTTTATGTAATTCTCTTGGAATTACTTATTGTTCAGGCACCTTGGCCCATCATCACATCGTTAATTAAAACGCTTATATAAAAATATCACCCACGTACATTAATTAACAAATTTCACTCCAAATGGAGGTCATTAATTGTTTTTATTTCCAAGATAATTTCAGCTCTTCAACAATTGCCAAACAAATTATATCTAAGCTAAAAGTTTACAATGAATAAGAAGTCAAAATAAATTAAATTTCCTCCACTTAACAACTGCAAAAGATAATAATGTAATTACTTTTAACAAGTACAGGAAATTTGCAACAACCGATCACAATACAGACAGTGCACACAGTTATTTTAGGCACGTGGCAAGGGCGCAACATTTTTGAGAGTGCAAAATTTTGAGACAAAAATATAAATCAAAAAAATTGACGAAGTATAACGTAATATAAGAAGAAAAAATCTTCCTCGGTAATCAAAGATAGAAACCTTCAGAACATATTTCCAAATGTTGACATAATTCTTAGAATTATTTTGAGAACAGCCATAATTTGAGCACTAGTGCTCATTTTCAGCATTGAAAGAAGTGAAAAACTACTTACGCAAGTCATTGGGACACAAAATAAATGCTTTCGCGGTTATGGCAATTGAATGTGATGTCACTCGATTTTCAAGATTTAAAAAAACATTTTCTTAAAACCAAAAAAAAAGGTGACAAATGTTCATCCCTTGATGGTTTATAGATACTTAAAGAAACTATGAACATGGATGTACCTATTTTATAATGACCATTTTTAGTCTTACAGATATTGTTGAAAATGTGAAAACAACAAATTTTGTAATGATAATTTTAATAAAGTTTTAATAATACATCATTTTAGACTTCTTTTGTTGGAATCCTACATATGTTGAACATTTTTATATTTCGTTGTTTTTGTAGAAATAATTTTCAGTATGTAAATAAAAACGTGCGCTGTACAGATAAATTACTTTTTGTTATTATCTGCCCACCACCACTTAGTGTAACTTTATTTTTGATTATATCAAAGAATCAGACAAATTCAATCTTATTGTAAATGGTTAATTATCTTGAAATTACTTTTAATCCAGATTTATTAAAAAAAAAAATACAATTTACTGAAATTTTAATGCGTGATAAAAGATCATGTTTTTCCATAATTTTATAACAAAACATTTTTTAAATCATTGTAGCTTGGTAAACATTGTTAAATATTTTACTCTAACTATTATTTCAAGTTCATATTAATAACAAAATGGTGGGAGGCGCAAATGTCTTTATGAGGCAATGACAATACATGCATCATTCTATTACCGACTACCGCAGAAAGCAGCTGCTTACAACTAATCTATGCAGAGATTTTTAAATATTCCCGTGAAGCAAATTAATTATGACTTATAATTTAATATAGTTGAACATATCACTATAGGTGGGTACAAAAGTACAATGACTGAGAGATTGATATTGAAACATAAAAATTCGTTCTTAACAATCAAAAGCCAAAAAACGGAAAAAATATATTTCATGTAATTATTTAAGAAACTCACATGCAAGTAATAAACAGGTGTCTATATAAGTCAAATAGGCGACCCTTTCTATAATAGATTTAAGGAGTTTTTACCTTCTAACAAGCATATATCGACAAGATTGAATTACAAAGAATACCTAACAAATAACAGTCATATGTAGAAAGATTTCATCATTAACATCAACATATTATACATGTATGAAGAAATAAATGTTATAAATATTTTAAATTACGACACCAGAAAGGAACCTTTAAGTTTATGAAGTTGCCAACTGTAATCCCTTACAAACTTAATACATGATACAACAATCAAAACACAAAAAATATGAACAAAGTGCACACGAGTCATCACGGAAATATTAATCCCAGTAAGGTTGTAACTTATCTTGGTAAGTTTTATATAACCAGTTAATATGTATCTGTGTATTTAATGTTTTTACCTTGTATTACTTTAATATTTTATTATCTATATTTGTGTGTCTATATTAATAACTTTTTACACCATCAACGAACTCCAGTTGGAGTGAAAATTTAATTAATGCAGTGATATTTTTAATTATGGGTCTGATGATTAGTCAATGAGTTTCAACAGCTGTAATCACAAGAGGGTGTAACAATTTTAGGTAACAAATATAAATATTATGAGTACAATATGACAATAGATATTTATATATTATATTATATAATTTTAAGTAAAAATGAATAGTTGTGAAGTCAATATATCAGAACTATGGAACACTGCGGACTAAACAGATTTTAGCTCAAGAATACTAAAATTAAGAAAACACAATGACAATTATTAAAAGATTTTAGTGAAGAACAAAAATATTAATGAGTGACTTGAACTCAGTTCTACCAATGGTGTGCTAAAATTGGCCAGTTTAGTTTTTAACCTAACCTATATACATATCCTGAATGTGTATAGATATTATTGATATATGATATAGCTATGTATATAGATGGATTTTAATTTTTAAACTATCTAATAAAATAAATAATATTAAACTTACTGCGTAGTGGAAGGCAGATGGGCATTATAGATACTGGGGTTGCAAGGTTAACCAATGCAATGTCTCCTCTTAAAGTGAAAGGGTCATAGTCAGGATGGACATGTACCTTAGAAATAAGCGCATATTCTAAATTCATTCTGCCAATTTCATTACAACGATCAATAAGGTTAAAAACTACTCGATACAAACTTTCAGGTGTTTTGTTGCTGGAACTGGAACAAAAAAAAACAATAGAAGGAACAAGATCAAAATTCAAAGATAGTGAAAAGTTTAATTAAAATGTTTGATATTTTTTTTTAAACTAGTCCTTTCCATTCAACCTTTATGTGCAATAATTTCTTGTGCATAACGGCAAGTTATTTGCTTTTATGTAAAACTGTGCTAAAAAGTCAACACACCTTATATAATTTTCTATAAGGAAAGGTGACACTTTCCTCATAAACAATGTATTTTTTGTATTTTCTACAAATCTAACTTTATAAGTTATTTAGCGTGACAAATTATTTTAAATCTTATAAAAATAATCGTACTAAATTCCTTAAACAAAAACATAATTGATACATAATTCGTGAATACATAAGTATCAAACAGTTCTTAAAAGTTGACAAAATTAGAATGAATTACCAATTACGTGACAAAACAAATTTTACAGTAAAATAATGTTTTTATATTTAATGTAACAGCTGATATTTCTTGTTGAAACTTCATATTCAAGGATTAAATAAAGCAATAAAGTTAAAGTTTCAAAATTTTAAAGCTTTAGCTTTATTGCTTTATTTAATCCTTTAATATTTTTTTGTTCTGTTAATAATATAAAATACAGGACTGGCGTAAGAAAGTTTTGCACTCTTATCAGTGTCACCCCTACCACCAACAACAAAACTAACTCACATCCTAATTTGGAAAATGTAGTATTATATCCATACAAACTACAAACAACGATATAAATATTACATAATATAATATTTTATTTGTATTAGTTTGTAAGGTAATTTTTTTTATATAGTGAACTACAAGAAGAACAGCTCGTTTCGATTCTTCTTTCTTTTGCCTATTACTTGCAGAAGTGGGAATTATTTCATACAAATCAATGTTTTAAGCAAAATACTGTTGTTTAGATAAGGTTAGAACATTATGTGACTTTCTGCTTTATTTATAGAACATGTATGTGCTTTTTTGATTTAATTATAGCACGTTTAACAAAAAATCAGCTTCTCTTTGATGCAGTCATCCTAACTGGGCCATATTTTCTATTATAGTTGCTCCGACCCAGATAAACTTATATAGTAAATACAAATAGCCAAGGGCATAGGTTAAGTAATAAGATCAATTATTGTGTGTTTTTTTTGTAAATAAACAAAACCTGAGAAAGTGTGCACCACACTCACATGGGTAATGGGTGTATTAAACAAAAAAGCTTATATTTAGCCTTAAGCCAACCAAAAGTAAGAAATCTATTACTCTAAAAAATAAGAATAATTATCACATTAAACTCAAATTTTATAAACACAAATTTTAAAGAAATAAACTTAACAATGAGAAATGTTACATATTATATTGTCTTATATAATAATTATATTATAACATTATTATTAAAATTATTATATATTATATTATAACACTATAATTATATATAATTATTAAATATATTATATATACATCCAGTTTGAAGTATAAACATTACAATTCTCATTAACATTATGGCCTTATATACATTATTAAGCCTTGAAGATTAAATAATTTCACTATTCTTATAAATAAAATTAGTTTCTCTTGCTACCAGGTTGAAGGTAAATTATTAGACAGTAATATAAAATGTACTTTCTCATTTTTCCAGGGTAGAATCGATACAACTTTTATTAAGTTTAATTGTTCTGAAAATTTTAAAAAAATTATTGAGGTTACCTATTAAAAAGTACGTACGTATGTTTCATCTTTTTTCAATCACATTAAAGATTTCTATTAGCTGATAGATATTATAACTGTGATTTTTACCACAATTTGTTGTCACTTGAAACTTAAACAATAATTTACTAATACCATCTAATAAACCAACACAAATTATTTAATCAACTGTAATCAACTCCGCTACTCTCTGCAATAGAAATTGTAGTTCCATGATGAAATTACTCTCTTCCCATGATGAAATCGTTATTTCACTACTGCCTTGAAATTTGTTGAAATGTATATTTTTGATTTTTCCTTCAAATGCAGTTGTAGAAAATTTGAGTTTTTCCACACACAAGATATTTTACTATCTTATTTTATTTGAAACAGAATTTTTTTTATTATAGTGATAATGCCCCCAGCATACTCTACAGAAAGATCTGGCTCCTGTGGGAGGGTGGGAGAGTCCCAACCACAAAACATTATAGTATTATGAATATATTAGTTCAAATTGAGCTTTTTACACTAATAAATGCAGTAACACGATTAACAAAGATTTTTATTGTGAATAACTTACACATTTTTAAGAGTCTTTGTAATTAAGATTCCTATGTATTCTCTTCCTTTACCTTAATGAAGAAACTGTTTTGGATTTTGAAAGTTGTAAAGAAGAGGAAAATGCTGCTATCAAATAAACAGAAAACTAATCATTACAGAGTTGAGGGTTTGAGGGATTCTGTTTAGCACAGTAGAAGTTCCTTCTTAAGAATCCTTCCAGAAAAGTAGTGATTAATAAACTGAATCTAACTAATTTGTGATCTGACTTTCCAATATAAAAATTTATAGAAATACAGTCACTGTCTGGTACATTCAATAAACCCGACGTGTTCATACTAATTGAGCCAACTACATTGTCAGGTACGTAAATTTCACATCTTTCTACTCACCAATGACTTTATAAACAACACTTTTAACAACCACAAATTACTATCACTTTTAAAAAAGTGACAAAATCAACTAAAACTGTATATCTCTTCTAAAAAACAGGAATAAAAATAACTAAAGCTCATTGATCAGTAGTGTTTTTTATTCTTAGGCAGGATTTTAAAACACAGAATATATTTAACACAGTACAGTACTTAAAATAATAAAAACTACTATTTACACACATATCCTTACAATTCATTGCATAACAAATAAAATAAACAAAAAAAGCTAGTTCAAATAAACAGTACTGAAAAGCAAAAAAAAATACAATATTGGTTTTAAAAAAACTTTTAGCTATCAGAAAAAGTTTGTATATAACCAAATGAAACAGCTAAAGAAAGAAATTGTGCTGGGAAACTATGCATAAAGTGACTTAGATTAAAGAAATTTTATCGATGAAACACTTTCCAAATGATAATCAATGAATTTGTTATTGCACATTGTGTAAAAAAATCTGTTTACACAGAAACTATATCTCAATTCACAAATACAATTTGCCTTTAAATGATATAACAATATTACCTCACATAAATTATGTTTCTTAAATTTATTATCAAAAATTATTTTTAATTATATTTGTTCCATTATTGTTAATCAGTGTTATTTCATGTAAATTAAAATAACTTCATTTATATTGATTTTGTTATTGAAAATTTAGTGTTATTTTACATGAAAAAAACAAAAATGTTGACAAAAATTGTTTTATTTTGCTTCCAATAAATATAGCGGTACCATCTTGAATTTTAATCCAATAAAAATAATATTAATTACGAACTTAATTACTTAAGTAACTTATTAAGATATATGAATTATTTCTTAAGTAATTATTACCAAAATATGTTTTCAGAATTTTAAATATCAACTCTTCTTGAGTACCACTTACTGACTTTTATGAAATCCATAAAACAATGTCATTGATCCTATTTAATTATGTATTACAGAATGAATATATGTTATTTTAACCAATTTTTATTTCTGACAATTACCTCTTTATACCCTAAAGTAATGTGTATTCTCTTACAAAGCTTTCAATTACTTTTAATGAGTGCAAAATCCCCTTTTAAATATAATGCCAAATTTTAAACATCTGCCATTGTAAGTTTCAAATTTTTTAAGTAGTGAACACATGGAAAATGTAAAAAAATTAGTATATTTGGATTTTAATTATGACTGAAAAAAAAATACTTCTAATAACATAAGATAAACTATGACATAAAAATCTGCTTCATAGTTCTATAGTATCTGACAACATTACCATTAGTTAGATGAGAGAATTATCTTAGAACGATTCTGTTTGCTCCTGAAGACCTCTAAAGTTTTCTAGAATAAAGTTACCACCGGAAAATCAGAAGGACATGCCTGACAATTTTTTTTAATAAATTGTAAAAATCTGTGCATATGGTAACAATTATTAATTGACAAAAAAAAAGAAAGTAATTCAATCCTTTTTTTTTCAAACATTATTGTTTAGTCTCGTAAAATTGTTTGAAAGGTCTTCAGTACATAACATGGAATTATCATAGCTTTGACACTTGTAACCATTAAATGTAACAAACTACAAGGTTATTTAATTTACTAATCTTGACACAACTAGGTTATTCTATTTACCTACATTTTCGCTTTAGCTTCCTTATTCAACTAATAAGGTAGATTTAAAATTATTAACACATTAAAAAAACTTCAACCTTAAGAAATGGTAGTATCCATTTTAAATTAGGCGTCTGTCTAGTAGATGTGCTTGTCTGTAGCTCTTAAATTACAGAACTAATTTCAAAGAAAATTAACACTTAGATACAAAATGATTCAGAGAGTTCTCAAATGAATCAGACAACTTTATTACCAATACAAATATAAATGGCAATTTAGTTGTAGGTTAAGTCTCATAAGAAAAATATAGTGATGATAATTCTGAGAAAAATCAAGATATCTCATAAAATTCAATGGGCTAATAAAAAAAAAACTATTTTAACAATAATTTATTATTCCCTCTAATAAATAAAAATTGTAGTAACCTTTATGTTTACCTTTTTTGTTTTCAATCAATTTTTATGAAACTCAGTTCATCATTTTTGAAAATACGCTCAAGCTTTAGTTTTGGTCTATAAGTATCTTTAAAAAAGCGGAGTGAAAATAGCTTTCAAAACTATTATTGTGCTGTATGTTTATTATTTAATAAGGAAGCACTATATCCATTTTGTTGCCTGTTAAATTGAGTATCTAATTAATATTGTCATTATATTTTTTGACAATTAATATGTTGCTGTTTGTTTTATATTTGAATAAACTAAAATTTAACTCTGATTAATATGCTTTTTATAAATTGATGTGCATATTAGATCTTACAACGTATTTAAATCTATATAGAGATATTTTAACGAAGTTGAACTAACCTCGTTTGAATTATTTTTTTTAGAAACCGAATTTTATGTTTTTATTCCAGTTTCTCACCAAAAGAAAGTGATACAATAAAAGCACGTATATTTCTGTACGTGTGTGTAAGTATCTTTCTCTTAATTATACAAAAATTTAAAGTAAATTTTCACAAAGCAGCTCATTCACCTTTTGTGTCATTATTGTTGTTAAAGAATCAATTGGTGGCAGTAAGGAAAATGTAAATTTTGAAAATATTTAAAAAACAACATGGAGCGATTTTTTATTAGCCATAACTCAGCTAAGACTATATATAATAAAAACAAATTTAATGTAGCTTAGAATTATCACTATAGAGTAAATATTCATATCACATTTTATAAAATATCAACAGAATTTGGAGTTCAATTGTTATAAAATAATTTAGGAAACAAAGAGATTATTATTATATAAAAATGTATAATTTGATTTGAAAAAGTATATTTTTGGATTGTTTTAAACTAATGACTTTTACAAATCAGTCTTTAAATTTGTCCAAAACTTAAAATAATTTTCTCTTTTATAATCAGCTAATTTTGTCTTAAATGGGATTTTTCATTAATTTAATTTGGTATGTACCTTATATGTATTTTCTTTTTAACTTTTAAAGCAAATTTCAACAGCTATTAGAAGTTGAGCCCATTTTCTATTGATTCTTTGAACTTAAAACGTGTTACAAAATTGCTTCTGTCATTGTTTCTGAAGAAACTGAACCATTGAAAAACATAATGCTACTTATTTTTTTAAGGGAGGGTTGCCCTTAAGTTTCAAGTCATATATATTTACCATATCATATCCTCCTCGACACCAATTTTGAATATCTTTAAACAAAAATCAAGGCGGTTAAACCTAAATACTTACTTTATTTTAGAACATACTTGTGTTTGAAATATATACCAGGAAAAAATAATAGCCATTCTTTAGTTTTGTAAAATATTATACTCTCCTGTTTCAAAACAGACGCATTTGTTAATGTTCTTGAACAAAAAAGACAAAAATTAAAGAATTGGCTATATTTTTCAAAAGACTTTTTTAATGAAAATAATTGGTGAAAAATATTTCTTCAGGTCTGTACTAAAGAGAATATTTTCATCAATATAAAAATGTATTTGTTTTTTTTTAATCTGCTATTTTAAAAATTGTTTTATGAAATTTTCAACTTTTTAATTATATACTAACTTTGATAAACCATAGTTTTCCTGTCAATCTTAAACCAAAACTAAATTGTTAAAATAAATTTTGATTTTATTTAACTAAAAATAAACTTAAAAGTTTTGTTATTATATTATTTAGGTAAATATCAAAACATTCTTACGTTTGGAAACAATGCCCTGCTGAAAGTAGATAGCTATTAGTTATTAGCGTCCCTGCACAGATGACAGAAAGTGAAGTTACATCAGATAAACCGACAAGAGCAGCAAACCATGGATACTTGAGACTAGTGACAGGTTCTCCACCAACTATCCTTGAATCTGAAGATCCATCAGGAGATATGCCACATTTATGTGTACCTGCAAAATAAACCAAAAAAGTTAGAGATTTATAAAATCAAGGAACTAAGATTCAATACGGAACAAACTGTAATGAATTCAAAAAATTCATGTTTTTTACAACTACTTTACTAATTAAAATACAATAATTGTTTTTTCATGTTGAATTTTTACAAGTGTGTGTTTTTAATCACCCGATTATGGACGAATAATGTCGGAAACACGTGTTGTGAAATTAAGAATTAAATTTGAAGAAAACTTCAAAAGTATTGCTGGCGTTGACAAAATAAACAGTTATTAAATAAGATGTTTATTCCACATAACGTTGCGCAATTATTATCTTATTTGTAAATAAAAAATAACAAAAAAACCAACAACAAATCAAAAATATACCTTGATTTGCACTACATCCTTTATTGTACTATATAAAACGGGTGATTTTGTCAAAAATATTTTCAAATAATGTTACTGTGAATCTGTTTAGCATGGGTGGAGCTTAAAAAATATGTGTACAAAATTCAAAACCATCCCTTCACCACAAACAACCCCCCCCCCCCCACTCCAAAACATGTAATGGGTACCTATAGTTGTGATATAGCAAATTGAAGGGCAGGAATGAAACAAAAATCGACTTTTGCGTTCACTTGCTACATTTAAAAACAAAATTGTGTATTTTATTTTGTAAAATTAGATTAAACTCTTTATTGGAAATATTGCAAAAACCAAACTGGTTTGTAAACTGTACCAGAAAAGGTAGAAGGTAGTAAAACATTTAAAACCATCATTTTCAACCCGATCAATCCCTAATTCCAAATTTTGTTATCGCTACCTATGGCTTTTAATATTATTAAATTTAATGTAAAAACAAAGAGTTTTGGTCGTAAACATTTAAATCAGCCTATGAGTTCATCAAATATGATTTGAAGTGTAATTTTAGTAGAACTGTACAAAAACTATGTAAAAAGAAATTGTTTAATGACAAACCAGTTTTTAGAGTACTTTTTAAAATGAATCAAAACTAGTAATAATAATAGGTGTTATGTTAACAAAAATCTCAAGAGATGTTCAAAATCTTCACTATTTCTCTCGAAGCAATAAAAGAGTCTGTTTTCGTAAATCCATAAAACTTAATAAATATAGGTTAGACTAAGAACAATAACATTAAAACAACAAGTTCTTTCAGCTCAAATTATAGTTTAAATGGAAAATCAAATTATAGTTGAAGAACAAAAGTATATATTTCATGAAGTGGGTTACGTGCGGGACGGACTGGGAGGCGCCACAATTTTGTGATCATTTCCCCGCCTCTATTCACACCTGTATAACTTTTGACTCAGTGAACCTACAACCCTTGTGTGCTCTCAATCGACAGTTCTGGTTGTAATTTAGAGATTTACTGTATACAATATTCATTGTGAACAGTTTTGGTAAAGTTGTATTAAACTAATGTTGGGAAAAGAGGTAACACAATGTCAGGTTTTATTCGTGGAAATACCAAGATACAGTTGGAAAGATTATTTCAACTGAATCCAGTCTTGTCCTTCAAACTTTTCACAAAAAAGTAAAGCTGTAATATTCGGCATAACTTCGTCCTTTAAATCGTTCATATAAAAAATAAGGACAATTTTAATGAATTTAATTCTAAATTAAAACTTTCTGTTAAGTACAACAAACGCTTGTCGTAGTAATATAATTGCAGCACCGTACAGCGCTTGCATATCTTAACTCCAAACATATGGTCCACAAGTAATGTGATTAAAATAATTTTAACTTCACTAAGCAAGAATGACAGGAGTCCAGAGCAAGCTTTCAAGGCATCTGGTCGTGTATAAAAAAAAAATTATAATAAAATTCTTAAAGCTTCAAAAGTAAAACATGGCGACTTTGCAAAGGTGAAGGCATTTGTGTAAGGTCTTATCTTTGTTTTAATTAAGTGAATATAAGAAAGTGAGCAAAGAGAACTTTGCTATATCTATATTTGTAATAGAAATCGGTTGTCAAGTTTGTAAAAAAAATAATATTTTTTTTTGAATTTTACAACCGTATTTACTTCTTTTCTCCTACGAGTCATACATATTTAATAATATTGTATATATGCACTCAAAATACTTCAAGAATGCAATGCATATACTTTTCTAACAAAGCTCCAATGCGATTTTGCTCATTTTTTCGATTTCCCATTCAGTTGTGTCTACAAAAAATAAAAAAATACAATACAATATAACTTCCCAGTTACGTCACTTCTCATCAATTGTATGTACTAATTTCCCTCTACTGCTATGTTACTTGTCTTTCCATTCTATCTTCGTCATAATTCTGTTTAATTTTCTCCACCATTCAGGTTGACAGAATAACTTCTATACCCAAATCCACGGAGTGTAGCGAAGCGATATCGCGGTCGAAAGAAATCCTCCGAGTCATAGGGCAATCGCGTCAACACAAATCTGCCGAAGCGGCAGCCATGCAAGTAAAAAATGAAATCACTCCTATGTCAACGCCTCATGTATAGACATCAATTTTGTGAGATTACTAACAATAGAGAGACTCTGATTAGAACAATCCTTTTGATCGTCTATGGTCCAACATTTCTATACGTAGCTGTGACACAGACACACCCAGGTTATTGAGTATTATTAACTTTAATATTAACTTGAATATTGATATTCATTGTTTTGCCTTAGAACTACTTTAAATAATTAACATACCTTATTTAATTTGAAGTCGATAGTAGTTCCTTATAAGGAACTACTATCGACTTCAAATAAGGTATGTTAATTGAATATTGACTAGAATATTACCTTGAATATTGACTTGAATGTTAACTTGAATATTGACTTCAATGTTAACTTAAATATTGACTTGAATTTTAACTTGAATATTGACTTCAATGTTAACTTGAATATTAACTTGAATATTAACTTGAATGTTAACTTGAATATTAACTTGAATATTGACTTGAATGTTAACTTGAATATTGACTTGAATGATAACTAGAATATTAGCTTGAATGATAACTTGAATATTAGCTTGAATATTGACTTGAATATTAACTTGAATATTGACTTGAATGTTAACTTGAAAATTGACTTCAGTGTTAACTTGAATATTAACTTGAATATTAACTTGAATGTTAACTTGAATATTAACTTGAATATTGACTTGAATGTTAACTTGAATATTGACTTGAATGTTAACTTGAATATTAACTTGAATATTTACTTGCATGTTAACTTGAATATTGACTTGAATGTTAACTTGAATATTAGCTTGAATATTGACTGGAATGTTAACTTGAATATTGACATGAATATTAACTTGAATATTGACTTGAATGTTAACTTGAATATTGACTTCAATGTTAACTTGAATATTGACTTGAATTTTAACTTGAATATTAACTTAAATACTAACTCCAGTAATTATTATATTTATTTCATAACAACACTTTCTATACATCTGATGACGTTGCCATCAAAATTTGCACGGCATTTGTATCGAGTTGGAAAATTTCACTGTACAGTGCACACGCTTTAATTTACATAGATAAACACGTTAGGTAGGTTATACCTCTCTTTTAATCGAAAAATTACTTTCACTTAGATAAGTTCCTACGGCTCACTAGCAATTTAAACGTATTAACCTGAAATAAATTAAACAACAGTCTAGTAATAGTAATTCTAGTCCGATTTCGTTTAAATTTAGTATATAAGACAATAACATTGACATGGATGAGGAAGAACTCTACCTGTTTGATTAATAGTTTTTTCACTACTTCCCATAAATGTACAATCGTTTTCAGCATTTCATTTTGTATTCTAATAAAAAATGCAATATACGAGTAGGCCTATACTCAAAATTTTACATGCATCTATATTTTGCAATTTTTCTTGTAGGCTGATAATTAGTTTTTTCATCTATACCATCAGGTCTCTCATTTTCTTCTATTCCTCACATATTAGAACATTCGAGGGCGAGAGGTTAGTTTAGGTTAGGTCAGGTTTGGTTAGGTTAGGTTAGGTTAGCTAAGGTTAGGTTAGGTTAGGTTAGGTTAGGTTAGGTTAGGTTAGTTAAGGTTGATTAGGTTAGGTTAGGTAAGGTTAGGTAAGGTTATGTAAGGTTAGGTTAGGTTAGGTTAGGTTAGGTTAGGTTAGGTTAGGTTAGGTTAGGTTAGCTAAGGTTAGGTTAGGTTAGGTTAGGTTAGGTTAGGTTAGTTAAGGTTGATTAGGTTAGGTTAGGTAAGGTTAGGTAAGGTTATGTAAGGTTAGGTTAGGTTAGGTTAGGTTAGGTTAGGTTAGCTAAGTTTAGGTTAGGTTAGGTTAGGTTAGGTTAGGTTAGGTTAGGTTAGGTTAGGTTAGCTAAGGTTGATAAGGTTAGGTAAGGTTAGGTAAGGTTATAAAAGGTTAGGTTATGTAAGGTTAGGTTATGTAAGGTTAGGTTAGGTTAGATTAACTAAGGTTAGGTTAGGTTAGGTTAGGTTAGGTTATGTCAGGTTTGTTTAGGTTAGGTTAGGTTAGGTAAGGTTAGGTTAGGTTAGATTAGGTTAGGTTAGGTTAGGTTATATTAGGTTAGGTTAGGTTAAGGTGGGTTAGGTTAGGTAAGTTTTTATTTTTAAACTTTACTCGATTTTATAATCTTTTCTTTTTAAGGCGTTAATTACCGAGAGGTTTTCGCCTTTAAACGATAACAAGATGAATTTTCGTAACGATGCAAAAGCGTACATCCCCGTCACAAACTGTAGGTGTGAAACGGTTCAACCATCTTGAATGAAAACTGAGTCACTTACAATCTGAATTAGTGAGTTTAATATCTGTTATTCAGTCCAGTCAGCTTTGTGATATTTTGCACTGTGACACTATCGTTATCACTACTGACCTTGTATTAGTTTCAATATGAATATTATCACATAACGTATTGACAAGTTAAACTAATGTCACATGGAATGGAGTTTACGGGGGGAAATAATTTGTAAGAAGTTGCGCCACAGAATTGGATTAAATGGTGAACAAAGTGTCGATTACAGTGGGATATTCTTTATTAAAAAGTTTCGCGAGGTCTAAAGAGAAAGCAATGAAGATTGTGAAAATACAAGTAAAACTGAAAACATCGATTTTTTTTTTTTTTTTTTTTTTTTAACGTGTCCAAATTAAAGAGATACTGTGTATTAATTATATTTAATAATGTGTTGCTCTAAAAATAAACAAATAGGATTTTAAATATTATTACTATTTTAGTGAATTTTTCAAAATATTCTTAAATTTTAGCTATTTTTCACTTTTTAAGTAAAACTTTATTTTGTGTGTGTTTGTTTAAAAATATAATTGTATTTTTATAAAATTATAATAATCGTTTTATTTACAAAAATCTAAACATTTTTTTTATTTTCATTATTATTTCCTTCAAATACCATTTTTTTTTGCATACTTTTAATAAAAATGAATTTTGATGTTTCACATCTGTCAGGCAATAAGCGACAACTCATTTTTCTTCTTTATTTTCTATTATTATACTTCTTATATACTGCGTATAAATGAAAATTAAATAAACGATGCAAATACATTGCACAAACTTTCTAACTTCCTAGTCCCAAAAACCAAATAAAATTCACCAAAATGTCAGTTCGTTCAGTCAAAAAGCGAAAATGAACTAATAAACCATCTTTGAGAAATATTTATAAATTACCTAAATTTGCATAACTTGTGCCATAAAGGAGTCCTCGGTAAACTGTATTTGATTAAAACATGTCGTCAAGGATCAGTTTTGTGTTTTGTTTATAATTCCTAAATCGTAATAATTTTTCTCACCAGTTTGAGTAATTAATTTTCATTTTTCTATAAAATTTGATCGAAATCTGTATAGTAGATTTTGAGAAACTACGTCTTTTATGGCCATTTTTTATATAGACTAGTCGTTTTCCGTTAATAATTTTAATAGTTCTAAATAATACGCAATTGGCGCAGAAACTATTTAGCGAATTAAATGTAGACAAAGATTGTTAAACATCAACAATAAGCAATATAAACTGTTTAGTTTTGGGAAATATAAGCAATCACAACACAACGTGAATCCCAACAAATGAAGTAATCACTATATAAATTAACCTAAAAATAATTTAAAACAGCTGTATAAATTCTCAAACAAAATCAAATGTCTTTGAGAATTTATAACAGCTGTTTTTATTTATTTTTATTGTGAAACATATTACTTACCCATAAAAGGGAGTTTTTAAACGATAAATTAATTACATAGTAAGTGTTTCCAAGGAATAGGAATATGTTCGCCAAATCTGCGAGTAAAACTATTTAATTTGATCCTTTAGTAATTAAAATTGGCCTTGTCGCTCATTAGCGATTCAAATATGAGATGGAGATCAATACATTTTGGTTGGATCCTTAGAAGTTACATTTGAAAAAACCGTAATCCTGTATTTTTTATTCAAAAATTAAAATTAAAGTCCAAAATATGTTTAAATTTGATTAAAATAGGTCCACACGTTTGTGATGTAGAGACGACATTCAAACCAAAACCACATTTTGAGGAAGTAACAACGTTTAATGATTCCTAAAATTTGTTTCACATTTTACCCGTTAAATCAGCAAACGTAAATACCTCTACGATTAACATATTTATAAAAATATTTTATTTACATAAAATATTAATTTTAATTTGAGATCTTACTTGTTTCCGTTTCCCTATTATTATGCGGCCGCCAAGGTCTTCTCACGTTGTGGACGCAATCTGAAAAACAAAATCCATAAGTATTTCCCCCATGAAATAATAAATACATTTGTATGAAATGTAATAAATTAGTCAAGAATGAAAGATTTGTTTATCCTGAATAGAATTATTTTCTATAATTTTGTCGATAACTTTTATATTCATTGACGTACAGAAAAACCATTTATTTTGTCTTTGGAAAAAGAAACTTGTACTCTTATACATTTTTTGTAAAATTAACAGTTCTCAAGATATTCAATGTTAAACAATTAAATGGCCGCCATTTTGAAATGAGTCAAGAATGAAAGATTTGTTTATTTAAAAACTGAATAGAATGATGTTTTTATAATTTTGTCGATAACTCTAATATTCATTGACGTACAGTAAAACAATTTATTTTGTCGTTAGAAAAATAAAACTTGTACTCTTGTACATTTTTTGTAAAATTAACAGTTCTCAAGATATTCAATGTTAAACATTTTAAATGGCCGCCATTTTTAAATGAGTCAAGGAAATCTGTTGATAACTTTTCTCAAATTGGAACTTTGTAACAGTAAGTAGAATCCAAAATTTCATATCTGTATCATTCACCGTTCAAAAGATACGAATTATTTTGTTCAGAAACCAAAATGTCGGCTACAATTTTACTGGCAGTACTGAAATTTTAGCTTTACATTTTACGATCTCTGGCTTTCAGTAAAGAAAGTAATGTTACATTGAAATTGTCCAAATTTAAGTCACGGGCCTGTAAATTCAACAGTTAATTCATTGTTGTCTGACTTTCACAAATTGGGGGAGGGGGGGTCCACTAAGGTTCAGCATGACTTGAACATCTGTATAAATCTAAAATAGAATTATTGTGTCATATAATTAGATTTTTTACATTTATGTTTGATACCCTTGTATACGTTTTCTTTTTTTAATTTTTTTTAGCGTATAGTATGATTTTCAAATAATCTGTTATGACTCTTGTATTGGTTGGCTAGTTATAGATACAATATTGAGTACAGACTCATTACAAATAAGTGGCCTTCCCTGAAACAAGGATACAGATCAATCAGTCATGCCAACCGTATCAAGGACATCAAAATAAAACAAATCAATTACAATTACTGACTTGAGTCCATTCATTGTTGCGATATTGCAAGCTCTTTACAATACAAAACTTGTTTACAATCATTTAACGCGACAAGTCAAATGTATTAAATATTCAGACTAATAAACGAATTCGAAATTTAATTAATTAAAAGTTGAATTTTTTATTTAAATGGTAATTGTATCGTTTTTAAAACTTTAAAATGTATGACTCCATACTTTTTCTAACTCGCTTTAATATATCTACTCAGTTTTTGAAAAATCCAAACACTATTAAAAAGAGACTTGACCCCCTTTCTATTCAGAAACTGCTGAACATATTTTAATAAAACTCTTAACCACATACTTCTTACAGTCACATAACGCAAATGAATTCTAAATTAAGAAAATTCTTCAACTAGTTTCAAAATGGCAGCCGTATGATGTGGTTTTGTAAAATTGTAAAAACATAAGTTTAACAATAAAGTAATTTGCGGCTTGATATTTCGATAAAACAATTTACCATCTATATTACAATAATAATTTGTTTATAAGAAAAGGAATTTTAAATGGATAACCTAGAAATTATATTTGTAAATAACTAGTTTTAATTTTACTTTTTTTTTTGTTATGTAGGCCTAATGCCTACGATAAATAGAGAAGTACTATGTCCATTTCTTGAACTTGTTTCCCACTATTTTATTAAGACTTAAATAGTTTTGGTTATATACCTGATTTTTGTTTAAATATATGAACTGACTATTACCGTCTTCTTAAAACTGGATTTATTTGTATGTTTAACCAAGACGTATTAAGTTCAATCGAAATCGGTTAATACGTTTTAGAGGAAAATGAATCACAAATCTACGTAAATACAGAATAGAAAACTAAATTTTATTTTCAAATTAGGTTGCTAGAAAACTTTTGTGATGGTGTGAACGTTTGAAGCAGCTGTAAAAATATTCAGGCTTTTTTCGTTTGCTCTTAGTTGGGTTCAAATTGTTGTGCTGCAAGTTTAGTTCCATTACTTAAAAAGTTATTTCCGAAAAAAAAATTTAATTCAAAATATTTTGAAATTTAAATAGCGATTCGTCAGACCGAGCTTAAATGCAAAATTTCAAAAAAAGAGGAAAGTAAAACAAAATTTAACTCATATATTAATTTATGAAATAAGAAAAATAGGTAAATCAAATTGGAACTGTGAATATTATTGTTTAGTGACATAAGGTTTCAATAGTTAAATTTTCAAAAAAATTTGTAAGTTTTTAGTGAAGCTACCAATACACGCAAAATACAGTCGTTTCAAGTTTCAACAATAAAATGACACATTTCGGTATACGGAAATTTGATTTTTTCAATAAAATTACCTCTTTTGAAAATGAAAGGATTTACATAATGATCAAAATCAACAATAATTTGATTCTTAAGTTATTGGGAAAAATCCAAACAGAACATATGTCGCCGTTTTAAAAAAACTTAACCTGTTTCTAATACATTTTGGTGAAATCTAATTAACTCAAATCAATTAAAGAAAATTACAGCTTTGTAGTAATTGGAATGAAAAAAACCTAACCTTCAACGTTGTTATTTAACATTTGTAATCTTTAAAAAAAATAATATTATCTAATTAGGTTATTTTAAAATGAAAAGATAATATTCAAGGAAACGTTTCCAATATTTATTGTGCACAGGTTATTTTTGTTTGCAATACATTTTTTTTTAAACTAAACCAACCTTTCCAAAATATCTTCATAAAACTGTAATTTTAAGCTTGGCGGAAATCAGGTTTATACAATTAGTAAAAAAAAATCCCCAAGTAGCTAATTGGATTTGTAATTTGTAAGCAGTATCAATAACCAACTTTCATTTAGACTTTTAAAGTTAGCTGTCACTTAATAATTATTTATTTTCTTCCTTTTTTTCTAAAAAAATCATCCGAGTAACTTATCAAATAAAATCATCACAAAAAGTAAATATATTAAATACTACCTGATGAAGTGATAAAGAGAATAATCCAGAAGTACATCCTTTGCACTGAGGCTACCATGTTGTGACGATTTCCACTGCCTCTTTGATATCGGCCGACGTTATCGCCGCTAGTGACAAAGGTGACATTGGGCGATGAATGCCATTGGTATCAGTGCGTGCGCCTATTCCTAGTAATGATTGATAATACATTTTGTGCGAAAATGCGATGTCACTTTAGTATATATATTTTTATTTATAATGTGATTTTTTCTAAGTGCATGAAACAAAATTATGCCTGTCATCCATCAACAAGTGCTATGATGAAATTCAGAATAATTTATAATTCCATTAAGCATAAATACAGAAAAAATAAAGTAATGTTTTATATTATTATTATAAATTTGAAATGAGATACACTCGGCGTATTTATTTTTTTTATTATGTGGCTACGTGTTTCACTGCCATAGGCAGCATCTTCAGGTTAACTAATTTTAAGTTCACTTATAAAATTACACAACATACAATTTTAAAATAACACATTTTAAATGATTATATTTTTCAATGTTTAAAAGCATTGTGTTTCTATGACATTAACTGGTAACCACAATATATAAATATATTATTTACGAATAAAATTGACTATGAAAGATATTTATTATAAATAAAGGCTGAACAACAATGAGTATTAGATAACTTTAGCGTATAAGATATAAACAAACGAAAATTTTAATATATTGAATTTTTTTTAATACAAATTATTTTTTTCAGTTTTTTTAATATGGTACTAACCTTTGTTCTTACAACCAAGGGGTTATAACCATCCCTAAATAGACTACTGAATAAAGGCAGTTTTTTTGAAAATCTGGACAAAAATCCTACAGACACGAAATTTGGTAAAAAGTTAGGTTTTGCCGTTAACTCAATGGGGGGGGGGGTCGGACACTCCAGCTTACTGCTGGGTCCCTCTGAGGGGGTTATAAGGTGAGGCAGTTTTGTCTAAATATCTCTAGCACTAAGCAAGATATCAAAAAAGTTATACAAAAGTTGTAGCTGACTAAATTTCCCATCAAAATGGCCCTTAGTAATGTTTTTGTCAAACGGACTGGGACACAGATAAAAGCGCACAAAGTTGACACTTTTTTGTAATTGTTCATAAAGGCATTTATACTAAAGAAAAAACTTGCATTTTTTAGTTTAGGCCGATTTTTGTATAGTAAATATGGGTATGTAAGTGTTTGTACATCTAATACCAAATATTTGGATATAAATCCCTGCATGTATATATTTATACACACATATATCACACGCACTACAACTACAATAAAACGTGCATGTTTAACGTAAGCGTTTTTAGTTGTATACATGTATATACACAGAGAGACATATATGCAGAAATATTTTCATGCATTATTTATAATTGTCTAAATCCAAAAATGCACATCTATACGCATAGATTAGTCAATATATGCATGTAAATGTGTAAAATGTGTAAATGTTAGTTTTTGTAGTTTTAGTTGTAGTTAGTGTTTATATGTATGCATAAATATATACATGCAAAAATTTATATCCAAATACTTGGTATTACATTTAAAAACACTTACACAACCATAATAGGCGCTTTTTACTATACAAAAATCAGCATAAACTCAAAAAATACCATTTACAAACAATTGCAAAAAAAGTCTCAACTTCGACCGCCCAGTGCGACGAAAAAATTACTAAGGTCTACTTTCATGAGAAATTTAATCAGGTAGAACTTTTGTATGAATTTCTTTTTCGATTTCTTATATTAAATGTTGAGCTTGACTAATGAGAAAAATTATACAGTATAACCAACACACAGAACACAATTTTCACAAAAAATACGCCTAAGTATCAGACGCGTTTCAACGACAAGGTCGTCCTCTTCAGTGATACACGAGCTACACCAATCAAACTATAACTGAGAAAAAGTTAACTATAACTGAAAAGTTTCGATTTCTTGCTTAGTTTTTGAGATATTAACAAAAAACGTTTCGCCACACCTTACATCCTCCCCCCTCCCCAAGAGGGGTCTAGTGATGATTTGGATTGTCCGATTTTTGCCTTATTGAAGTAAACCCAAAACCAAACTTTCTACTAAATTTCGTGTGTTGAGGAGTTTTGTCCACATTTTCACAAAATCTGACTTTATTTAGTGGCATTAGAGATATTTTTACAAACAAGGAACCTTTTCGTCATCATGTCTTTAAAAAAAACAAGAACATAAAATAATGACTTCTAACCCTCTAATACTTTAATAGAATCACGGTCGGAAGAGAACATATGTTGGTCCCAGATAGGAAAGGTGAAAGATGGGGATCTTACCCAAGATTCCATTAATATAGGTGTAGATCCAGCAAGGAAGCTCGGTATTGCCACGCACGTAATTAGTATAGGCAGAATGGAAAGTAGTATATTTATATTTATGGAATAGATAACTAATCAATATTTGAAATATTGCGAATGTAGAATACTGTTTGATTTCATATTTTAATGTATGTATTGGTCGCTGATTTTGAATTTGAGTCAACGTTTAAAAATTTCCTATAGTGTGAAAGGGGTAAAATATTAAGATTTTTAAAATGCTTGATTTAGTATTTTAATTCATGTACAGAGTGGAAACAGAAAGGTGATTATTCTAAACTTTAAAACAACAAATAGAAACTAAAACAAATTTGGGGTTATAGTAACCTGGTGGTACCATCGGAGGAGGATCCCTAATTCTAGGAATGAAGGTTTGGCCGATTCCTTTTTCGACTCCAAAAGGGTCACTCATTGTTACACAAAAACAATAGCTGTGAGCTGTGAATATCGGAGGTAAACATTTCGAAGGCACCACCAGATTGTTTAAGGGCCATTTTTGATCTCTGCTCTCCAACTATAAAATCTAGCAACTATTTAGTTTTTGATGATCACTTCATTCACTTCCAATTCAATCCGGCAAGGTAGACAGACTGTTGCTTATTGCAAAACGTAAAAAAAAGATTCTAAACTTATTTCCTACTTGATAAATATTAGCAATGACTACATAAATATTATTTATGTAGTCATTGCTATTAGAGAAAGGTTAGGTTAGGTTAGGTTGAAAATGAATTTCACGGAATTGAAGTACTGAAATGAAATGAACCAGGTAGAGTCGACTGATATGTACTTCTACTGTCCATCAACTGAAATATTGAAAATGTCCCTCCCTAAACTGGATGGTGCCACCACGCCTGGGTAATTCCCAAGACATCTAACAATAGACGTGATGTGTAGGAGCAGTAAAGATAGACAATAGAAGGGTTTCGGTGACACTTCTTCATTTAGAAATAGCAGGTCAGGTACGATGGTACCATCAGGTTACTATGACTCCAAATTTGTATTTTATAAACATTCAATAAATATATTGGGGTTTAATTGAGTGAAATTAAATTTGTTTTGAAAATCGACTTTTCCACGTGACGTCCGTTTGATGTATTGCGATAAAGAGGTGCGATGAAATTGTTCTTCACTTTTTGCAACATTTGCACTTCAAGCTCAATTAATTGCGAGTTCATCTATGGCGTGAAAGCGATTTTCAAACACCTCTTTCAGGTAACCTCAGAGAAAATATATTTAGTAGACAGATCAGGAGACTTGGGAGGCTAGAGAATGTCCCCAAAACGTAAAATGAGTTGATTGGAAACAATCTTTGTAAAATTTGCTTGCTTATTGCTGCAGTACTGAAAATATGCATTTTGATGTTGATTGAGGTTAGGAATAAAAAAATGGTTTTACCATTTCTGTGTAATGTTAGCGTCCTCGAAGAAGTAATGTTCAATTATTCTTGTTGAACTTATTGCACACCTTACAACTATTTGTGAATCATATGATATTCTAGAGTAACCGGATATGCTTGTATAACTGTAGTTATTTTTGACTTACCGCCAGCAATCCTTGGATAATTCTATTTTGTTTATATTGTCATGTATTTATTCACAACACGTGTTTCTGACATTATCGTCCATCGTCGGGTGATAACACTTAGTTAAAATATTCAACACAAAAATACAAGTAACACATAACATTCACGCACGAGAAACACAATTGGGTGGGATCCCTATCTTTCATCTTTCCTATCTGGGACCAACATAGGTTCTCTTCCGACCGTGATTCTATTAGAGTATTAGAGGGTTAGAAGTCATTATTTTATGTTCGTCTTGTTTTTAAAGACATGATGACGAAAAGGTTCCTTGTTTGTAAAAAAATATCTCTAATGCCACTGAATAAAGTCAGATTATGTGAAAATGTATCATAGATTGCCTGCGTCCCACGTTTTTCTCTCCAAGTATTCCAAATATATCCATAACCACTAACAAGCCTCCCTCAAAATTGTAGTAGGGTCATGAAAATTTTTTTATACTTTTCAGTACGTTTTAAAAACGTTGTATGTTAAAAATAAATATATATATATATATTTGATTTATTATTAGTTTTTGACCACTCAAGGTTTGTCCTGGGTGTTTTTTCATTAGGTTTAATTTCTGAACATAGGCCTATACATCTAGGCGTGTGTTCTATCTGCATGTTTTAGTTTGTAAGTTAGGCACTTGAAAACGGGAGTTGATTTGTACTCTCGAAACGTCGTGTATTGTTTCTTATACACAAATGATGGAAAATGTCCGAACAAACAATAATATTAATACAAACATTCCATCATTAAATAATAACTTTATTTACATGCTACACTATACAAACAAAACTCTTTCACACTTTTTTATTTATTATTATTATTATTATTTACCCCCAACATAACCCAGAAAGTCGTTTGAGGGCTTTCCGAACTAGCTTAACAACACATTCACTGTTGCTAATTCCCACTTTTTTTTTACGCCAAATAATTTCCGAAGCGCCTTTAATAAGAGAGTTAAATTAGAAAGTGGCCTAAAACCATTCAATCTGAAACGTGTAACATACTATTCATCAGTATTTAAGTTGCAAGATTTGCACGCCGTTTATTACTCACAGGTCAATTTCTTAGATTATACAAATCTATATTAAGAAAAATTGTGTATCATTTTTTTTTTCAAAATTTACCCCCACCATAACTCAAAACAGTGAACAGTGGGAAAACCAAAGTTAAGTGCGTGACGTCACAAAGCATTATGTCAGAATGTTACATGTATCATGTAGTGACGTCTACAGTTTTTTTAACAACATTCAGAATCTGTAAATATTTTTGTTTCTCAATGGGCCGTACTAAAAAGATCAACATTCCTAGACATGATTTTCAAAATGATTTGTCCGTCTTGGTGGTCTAACACAGAGTAAAGCAGAGTTAAGAGCAAATTTGAAAAGGATGTAATAAAATAAAATACAATTAATTTCCTTAAATTTTATTTTCACCACGTTAAACTACATACAAACATTGAAGAAAAGTAAGTACACTAATTTTTTTAAATAACTTCAGTCAGATTACAGGCGTACACATTCTTTCAGTTGAGCTTGAAGTTATCCATCACATGCAGCAACATTGCCAATGGTTTTTATTTATTTCAAGTTTCTACAACTGTAGTTCGTTACAGTTGATTAAGCTTGACATATTGGTCATATTGTTATAATATATCTATTAAACTGGATTGTAATGAACCCATGATTATAAATGGTTTATTGAACAATTTATACACTGGAATATAATTTACAAAATGACAATGAAATAAAATGAAACTTTTAACTATCTGGACGTTAGAAATAATATTAAATAATATATTATTAGCTAAAATATTAAAGTTTTGAGTTTATTACGTATAGAAAACCAACAATGTTGATACATCCATTCATAATTAATCTAATCATCCATTAAACCATAAATTTTCATTGTAATGAGCAGTACCTAGCTTTCATCTAAAGCTACATTTAAATTAACAAAATCACAATAAAGACATTAATTATAATATGAAGCATGCGACGATTACTAATCGATAGTAAGCAACCTTGCAAATTGCTATTTGGGTAAATTTTATTTCATTTAAATCAAGGTTATAATTAGAGTAGTCAAGGTTCTATTTTTTGCCAATTATTCCTGATTTGTAATATTTATTTATCTGGCATTTTGCACATTAGAGTTATTCACCTTTATTTATTGATTTTATGAAAATTTTAATTTGTTATGGCAGCTACGAAATTTTATTATATGAAAACAAATTCCTAATATATGGTCAAAATATCTCCACATATAAAATTTGATTAAAATCTATTCACACATTTGACCTGTAATGCAGAGAGAGGATGTAGCATGGAACTAGGATGTAAAATTAATTACTATTTGAAAATCAAATTAAATTTCAGTATTGACCAAAATAGTATGTATAAAACATCTTGGTGATTTAAAAAAATAATATGAAAATTCTGTAATATGCTCTATTATAGATGGCTAACTTCAGAAAACGTTATAAGCAACTAGGAAAATCAAACTTTATGTCATTCAGAGGGTCATCTTTCATAGTTTAAGAAAATTTGGAAAGAATGTCTAGAATTCACAGTCATCACATTTTTCAACAATATAAGTCCTAGTAGGGACTTTCATAACCTGGAATCGGTATGAAGACCTTTTTGGTTGCAAGCAATTTGGGTTCAGACAATCATCTTCTTAAAAACAATAGGAAGAAGAGAATAATAAATAAAAATCTCTAGCCCTTGAGTATCCAAATAATGTCAATCAAAAATAATAAAAGTTGGTCAATGGAGACCTTATAGAAAAGATGAAAGAATGTGATCTAACCTAAGGCCAAGTAAAAAAGGTGTAGATCGAACCTGGTTCCCTTGAGATTGCCAAGTCTTTACTCACTCATATTGAACCAATGAGAAGAAGAATAACATACTGGCCAATCTCCTTAATGTGACCATGTAATATATCTCGAAAAGTAATATTCACGGTTGGATCAGATCTCACAAAATGGTCTTGAACAAGTCTCTACTATGATCAGGATACAGGAACAACTTATCAACTGTCAGGTTGTGGGATTTGGTAGGACAGTGGATTTTTGGACTAACTAATAATGATTAAAAATGCTTTAGTTAACTTTATTATTACGTTAGCTAATACAATTATTATTACTTCTACATAAATAATCAGTAAAAATCTATATATTGCGTAGATTTAATGTTGACAGTTACATTGGATTGGCAATATTCTATAAAGGCCATCTGCCAGGTTAGTTTAATACACTTAACATGTTGAATCCCATGCTCGGGTATGTATGAACATTAGGTAGTCCTACTTCATACATATTGCGAATCGAATTTTAATTTATAACAAAACAATGGGTTTAATGTAGGTTATTAAAAATGTTAAAAAAAAATTTATGTTAAGCAATTTCTATAGTTTTTTTTTCTTAACTCATCTATAAAAATAAAATTTTCAAAATTCATGTCTTCTATGAAAGTTATTTCAAACCAACCCTGATTCTGGACTGATGTAAAATACTCAAGTCTCATACGTCTCATCAACAATTACCATTTGGCATAAAATAACACCACTTCATCATTCTATCGGGTGAGACACTGCAAAACACTTCAATGTTGTTTTGTTTATTGAAAAAAGTAAGAATTTTTGACATAAAATCTTAGCACAGTTACTAATAACCTAAACTGTCTGTAAAAATATCATGAAAATACTTCTTGAAATCTGATTAACCTATTTAGAGAGTAAGGAAATCGTAAACCGTCGATCCTGGAAATTTTTTTTATCCACTTTACTTATCAAATCTTCGTTTATGACAGAAGATCGCCCACTTCTTGTATCATCAAGCACATTCCATCACCCATTGCATTTTCACCATACATTTCACAATTAATATTTGCAGGTATGATATTTCTTGGATTTTAGAATTGGATAAGGAGACGTTATGTCATAATAGGTAGGATGATCTTGAATAAAGTTCAACATTTTATACAACCAACATACTCTGATCTATATAGAATCTATAAAAACTCAGATACTATATAGAAACTATAATAACCATTTATTAAACAAATAATTATGATACATTTTTACATGTTTACAGATAATAGATCATAGGAGCACAATAGATTTTCATTTAAAAATAAAATACAACTGTCTATAACAAAATATTAAGAAGCTCCAGAAACAATTCAAATTTACAACAAACAATATATATAGCATCATAGCATACAGCATATTAGCTGTGAACAGCAATAAACAAATTAACTAATTGGACTAGCCCATGGACTTACAACTAATATAAAATAATAAAATAAATAGAAACATAATAATAGATACTATATAAATAATATAATATAGTATCTATTATATATATATATATATAGATACTATATAGATACTATTTATATAGTAACATAAATAATAATAGATACTATATAGAAACTATTATAGAATCTGTGAAAAGCCAATGAACCAGAGAGAATTGCATGCATGGACAGAGTTATGATTTCAACATTGCAGCGGCCATGCAGTGAAACAGTACTTACTTTCTGAATAAACCTTTTATTATAATTGTATATATGTAATAGTTACATATACTATATAATAATTTTTAATAAATGTTATTTTTGGAGTCTTTTTACTTCAAGGATAAAACATATAAGTTATATATGGTAGTTGTTGCTTAGTTTTTATCATAGTGACGAAAATAGTCTAACAACTGTCAAAGTTTGGATGTCATAAAGAAAACATTTTTTTTTTATAATTCGGGAATAGATTTGGGTGGCGGTTCATTTAGTTTTCAAAAATGTATTTGAAAATCTTAATTTTATTTTACAATAATTTATTTGGGTGATGAACCTTATTTCAAAATCACTTGATCATACTAAAGTTTCATTGGTAGAGTTTTACTTTTTCACTGATTCAGTATTCTTGGGGCAATAAATTTATTTGAGCAAAATTTTATCAAAATAATACAAATTGATTAGGATGTAGTGTAGTGTAGCCTACCATATGGAAAATAAGAGAGACAATTATACAAAAAAAAATATTTTGTTTTCCTTGGAATAATTTTAAACAGATATTTCTCTTAAAAACAAATATTTGTAGCCAATAACAATTCTCTAAACTAGGTATCAGCGAGAGACAAAAAAAATTGATTCTATAATGTGACTAAAGCTGTAGACTATCTTTTATTTTATTCTTTGAATAAGATTTCACGCAACAAATTGATAAAGGAACATTATCTCATAAGAACAAGTTAACAACTGGATTTTATATGCAATTTCACGTTTTCAATAGAAATTGTCTATTGTTTTAAGAAATAAAATCTCTCTTAAAATTATACTGAGTAGACCAAAGTTACCATTTATAAGTCAATCTTACTTCATTTCAAACTTGTAGTTTTTAAACTATGAAGACAAATAATATAGTTATACACTTTTTTCAGTTGTTCTTGGCAACTGTAAGCTTAGTGGATGAAATGGAGGTAAGCTTTAAAAAACTAAAAATTAAGTATCTAAATTTTTATTTTTTAAATCAGTACATATTTAACGTTTTCCAATTAGAAAAATTATAGTGAATTTCTATTACAGTACAGAAATTCAATCTATTCAGGGAGCTATTTTTATAAATTCAAATAAATATTTATAAAGGGGTAAAATTACTTTGCTTATGCCATAAACACATCCTCAGTGAAATTCGTATTTGAATATTCGACCTTTTAATGATAGCATTCACAGGTAATTTTCATTTTTACCAATTATTCTTGAAGCATAAAATGTTTTACTTGTGTTTTGAACCGAGTTCAGGTCATTATACTTCACATTTCACTAAAATTTCAACATAATTGGTATAGCCTATTTTAAGAAATTAAGTGTTGTTTAAACCCATATTCATAACTCACAAACGGTAATTTTTGGGGAGATGCTGATCAATACATTTTGTTTAGGACCTTATAAACTACGCTATACTTCATTCAGTGAGAGAAGCGCCGCCCACGAAGGCACTGACGCCGTCAGGGTCAAGCCGATTCACAAGCGGCCCTTATGCGTGCGAGGGGGTTGTTGTTAACTCAACGAACTAACTAAAGCATTCGAGAACTGGCTGTCGACTGGGATATGACAGTGAATTGGGGGCACATTCCATGTGACGTCCTTTCCCGCTATTAGCTAGATCCCTCTGTCCCGTTAGGGGATGGGCGGCGCTACACTCTCAACACGCACATAATGAAGTATAGAGCAAAATTTGATCTAAATCGTGATTTGACAATAATCATAATTTTTTGTTGTTTTTGAAGTGATAACTTATTTTGGCTCGTTGGGCAATTTTGGCATGGGTGGTGGGGGAGTGTAAACACGCGTCACGCAACGTACCGTACATTACCACTTTGGCGTATATCTATATAGCCTATCTATACAAGCAACGGTGCACGCGCATACGCTTCGGTCTCTCTCTCTCTCTCTCTCTCTCTCTCTCTCTCTCTCTCTCTCTTCTCTCTCTCTCTCTCTCTCTCTCTCTCTCTCTCTCTCTCTCTCTCTCTCTCTCTCTCTCCCTCCCTCCCTCCCTCCCTCCCTCCCTCCCTCCCTCCCTCCCTCTCTCTCTCTCTCTCTCTCTCTCTCTCTCTCTCTCTCTCTCTCTCTCTCTCTCTCTCTCTCTCTCTCTCTCTCTCTCTCTCTCTCTCTCTCTCTCTCTCTCTCTCTCTCGGTCTCGTAGAGCACAGAGAGGGGAGAGCTCGGGGGGGGGGGGACTTACAACAATAGTGAAGTTTTGTCTGACTTTATTCGCAACAAAACAGGAATATCTTTTTTTCAGTCAATTGTCAAAGCATCATTGCACACGTACTCCATCTCAATGACAGTATTTTGAAAAAATGAAATGTAATTATTCTCTCGGAAACACATATGAAAGATGAAGAGATCATAGATATTCCGGATTTCTATTGCGTTACGAAGTATATACGATCTGGGGTTTCTGCCGGTGGAGTAGCAATTTATCATAATGCAGGTGATAATGCGAATATAGTAACCTCACATGGATATTCATTCAAACAAATCAGCTGGCCTTGGAGTGTTCCAGTCGAAAATCGGAGAAATTTGTTTAAGCTGATGTGTAACAGAAACTGGACAGGTTATCATAATTATTGCTGTTCATATTTCTCCAGGCAAAAATATTCAGGAGATTATTAAATTTGTTTATCAAAATTTATTAATATATACTAAAGACGGTTCTGCGTTGCTTGGAGAAAACTTTCATTGGAATTCCAATAAATCAGTGGCGATTTCAATATTAATTTTTCCGACGAAATGACACAACCACTGATCGATTTTCTCAAACAAAAGCTAGACTAACATGTCCAATGATAGAAATCAGAGCACAGCGAGGTATGGAACAACGATTGATGCTGTATTTACGAAATTTTTGGAGAATTTCCAATCAAACATTTGTATTAGTTACTTTACTTAACCATAAGCCGATCGTTTCTTTCCTAGAATTCGATAGAAATAGTAATGAAACTAATGAAAATAACTTGCGAGAAAATGATGAAAATGAGGATATGGTGATTGAGGATGTAACCAATGATGGTGATAATTGTTAATTTAAATACAAATATAATTTACATAAGAGATAAGAATGAGTATTATATTATAAAGATACATGTACAATAACTGTTTTTTTTTTCAATAAATACTTATTTTGTCAAAAATAAAATTAACTCAAATGGAATATTCGTTGAAAAAGCATTATTGTACCTTATTCTTCTATTATGTTCAAATTTATTTGGGAATGTAGATCAGTCAAAGAAGTTATCACTTCCAGCTTGTGGTCCTAAGCACACCCAACATATTAAGTTATTAAAAAAATGAAATAAAACTCTAACTTTAATGAAAATAAAAATAACTAAATGAAAAGTGAAGATCCAACATCGATACCTCCGTTATCGGAATACCTAAAAGAAAAATATATTGCTGATTACTTTCTAAGATAAATATCCCAACATACCGAATGTAATTCAATCTGTCTATGTGTTTGGAATGTACATCATTCCAAACTGAAAACTTATAGCAGTAAATAATGCCATAGTGATTGAGTCGGACGAAAATAATTGTTCAAGAGAAACCTGATAGGAAATAAGAAAGAATCCAGCTAGGTACCTCTGTATAGGAATAGTTAAAAGGACAATTTATTGCCGATAACCTTCTCAAGAAACATTCCTTCCATAAAATACGACCTTAAAAAATTATTTTTAAAAACACAATTCAATAATTTTATATCTCCCTCTATTCATAACTGTCGTTTATCAGTCCATTCTTAACTAAATTTATTTATTTTCTAATGTTAAACTTAATTACATTTGTTTTTAATTACCTGTGTATTACAGTGGTATAGAGAAGTATGTCACAGGTCACACTATAAAATATTTCATTGCAACTAAAACAAACACTTGTTGTAAAGTTTGACGTTAAACCGTGGTATATTTAAATTTTCAACTTTTACTTTTATCACTTTTGTTTAATTTAGCCGCCCTGTAAAAATTAGTAATAATTTAGAGATCTTAAGAGCACAAAATCTAAAGTCTGGGCAGAATTTGGGCGCTAATTGGGCACTAAATTGTTGAGTGTTTTTGTGAAGTTTTTGGATAAGTGAGTAGTCAACTCCAGATATATACTTTTGCTCATTTTAAAATATAAATAACAATATATGAAAATGGTAGTTTTAGTACCCAAAGTTGTATATTACAACTACATGAGGAAATAATGGACTTTGTAAAATACACTTGTGGTGTAATTTGTAGCAAATTTTGTGAAATTTAATATGATAATAATATTAAGGTAAAATTTTCCAACAAAACTACCTCCACCTTAATATTTTGTTCAGTTGAAATGTTTTCAAATAAATTCATTATCTAATTTCATTATCTTATTTTCACTTCAGTGTAAATAAAATACCTAAACTAAAGAAGATTATTAAGGTTAAACTAATTATCATGACTTTTAATATGTTACTCACCGCCAGCAATCCTTTTTTTGAAGTTTTTCTTTCAGTACATATATACTGTAATATACTGTAATTCCAATTGTAATAATTATCATGAAAGATTGTATTAATTTTAATTCTGTTTTTCTTCATATAACCATGTTACATTATAATAATTACAAATTGTCTATACATTTCAGAGTCAGAAACATGAACCCTCCATTGAACAAAATTCACAATGCTGTAAGTAAAGTGATCACTTTAATTTCTTCTATTGTGTCAGAATAAATATTGTAAAATTAATAATATTAACTATAGCACTAGCTTCAACTGATTTTGATATATTTAACAAAGCTACGGCACAGTGCACAAAAAAGTAGAAATCAATTTGGGATTTATAAGGTCGCTAAAAACAAATATATTTCCGAATATCCTGAAATTAATGTTTTTTGGCATAAGAATACTTTATTATACTATTTAATACTATGTATGTTAGAAACGAAAAAATGTGAGAAAATATTTGAAATATCCGGTAAAAGATATTTGTTAAAATATTCTCTTTATAAACAAGTTCATTGCTGTAACCATCTGGAGAAAGAGGTTATTTACAATTATGAGGTATTGATAATCAAATTAGAAAATGTCAGATGTTATTTAGAATGATCAACAGAATATTCATGAATATTGTGAAAAGAGAAAAAATTCAATTCTATAATTCTGTCACTAGGCCTGTAGAAGAGTGAAATCAAGGTCTCTCAAATTGGAGAACAGTAATGTGTTGTATGAGAATGGATAGACTGAGAAACGCCAATAAAATGTTAATAACTGGTAGTATTCTAAAAAATAATATTTTCACATGAACACTTTTCAGACTTCCACTTGGAAAAAATGCCTGACGACGGGATTCCAAAACTAGTTTGGAATTGGAAATCAACTGATAAAAGAAAATCGGAATATCTAAGGGAAGTTGGCTAGGCTATCCTTTATGGAGAGAACATCCAATAAACTTGAATTCTCAAAGTAGAGATGAATACTAAGGATCGATATGCTAAGTAGCTGAAATATGGAGCTCAAAGAACAATAAATAGTAGGCTTGCTGCAGAAATGTATCATAAATCAGGTTTTTTATTTATTGAGAAACACGCCTGATTTTATTTTATTTCTGCCAATATTTCTCCACATTATCAAAATATCCAGTGCAATCAGTTTAAATGCCTATAGTAATTCTTTACAACAAACCAGATGAACCAATTTTATGCTGCATGCACTAATAAGATGCAAATTGTTTTGATACAATGATTGTAGTTCTTTCAATGAGAGATCGAAATACCTTATGAGGGATTTCAGCAAGGGGATATGAAACTTGACCATATTTTATATAGAATACAAAAATTTACTTTAGATATTAGACATGCAGGCCTAAGTTTTTTTTTCTTTTCAGCAGTTTCCGTAAAAAAACGAAAATATTTAGTCTCCAGCAAATATTTTGTAAAATTTGCGGTTTTTAAGATATCCAATGTTAAAAAATGAAATAGCCGTTCTTAATTAATCGATTTATTATTTTTTATTTTTCTTGAATTGGGACTTTATAACGGTAAGTAGCATACAAATTTTTTATTCTATTCAATGAAACACAAAATGATATAAAACTAAACATTTTAAGAAATTTGTTTATATAAACGTTTTCATTTGTTTCAATGTAATAAGTTTTGGAATGACTTTTGAAAACACTCTGTATGATGAATTGATGGATGTCAATGATTGATGGAAGACAATAATTCGACTACAATTAATTCGTTCATGAGTGCAAGGTTGGAAATGATTTATTTAAATAGTTATTAGTATGTATCCGATTCAAAAAGGTCTTCAATGTAAAACAGATATGAAGAGTGAAAGTACGAAGAAACTATTTTGATATAAGTGTCAAAGAATATATGAATGGCTAGATGTTAGTTGGTGTATGTTAGCAAATATTCCAAGCAAGCTTGGTCTTTCAGACATGATCTGATTAAAGAATTAAATTACGAATAGGCCTATAACTGTTGTAATGGTTAATATTACTGAATTGTTTTAGTATTTTAATCTTGTTTTTATGGTCTGTATCTTTTTATTTGAGTATTTATTGTATTCATTTTCTTCATTGTAACATTCTGTTTTATTTTATGAAATAGATTTTTTTATGGATCTAGGTATTTGTTTATTTTATTGTTATTGTTTGTTATTTATTCTTCCATTACTTTTTTAAAGGGTTTATATTTTAAAGTTAAAATAGTATTAGAATTAAAGTTGTAATTTTCATTTTTAGTTGAAACCTTTTTATTTTATTTTTAATTTATGATATTTTCATTGTATTTTGTAAAGTAATTCAAAGAAATATATGATGTTAGTGAAATTGTATTTTGTATGATCCAACACTTTCTCTAATTGTCTTTAGACCTGGTGTATTGCCCGGCATAATGCTTTTTTTTAAATTTTGTATATTATTGTAATCTTATAAATAAAAACACATTATTATTTACTCTAATAAATTCATCCCCATTTTAAATCAACTTATTTCTTGCTAGCTTAAATATCAGTTAGAGGTACATGGCTATTAAATAGCACAAATACTTAAACCCTTTGCACACAGATGACAAGTGTTTGTATTGTCTCTACGTGTGGCTAAACATTTTCCCCCAATCTACTCAGGACAATTTAAAACCAGCTTTGATGGACTCCCGTGTGTAGCATGAATTGTCAAGTGGCCATCGAAGATGGACAGCATTTGTTACATGGTTTTAAAATAACTAGTGATTGATATTTTTTTCCATGTCAGTGCTGCTTCCTGTCAGCTAATCATTGCCACACTTTTCTACATTAGACAGGAGGGAAACCAGTCCAGCTGTTGTCTGTAAACAACAAAAGGATTCTTTTATTCATATATTTGTTTTCGCCATTCCGACTACTGATTAATAATTAGATATATTAATTTGACTTACCGTCACATTAGCCTATATTCGTAGTCATATCACTACGGCTGAATAGCCGTAACTGAAAATGGCTCAACAGCCGAAACGGCCGAAGTTATAATATATTAAGTCCTATTAATATATCGAATGATTCTTTTATGTTTCCAAATTTACATTATAACACTATAAATGTATTTTGGGGGGTAAATAATTTTGTTAACAATAATTCTTTTGGAAACACAAAATATAAAGTATTTTCAATTTAGACTAAATCTATTAATTAAAACATATATACCTGTATACAAACGCTTACAACTTATGAAACAATTATTTCAAGACTTTTTTTTAACTCATTGTTATAATAGTACCAAGCCACAAGTAAGGTCACTACAGATACCATGTTTCTTTCTATAATGTGACTTAGTTGCCTGCATAGTTTAACGCGTTTTGAAACCTATGATTCATTATCAGATGCGTAAAATGTTTAAACACAACACACATTACTATTTACATCATTATTACAGTAGATTTTTTAATTTTACTTTTTTTAAGTATTAATTTTATGCATTTAAAAATAATAATCCATATTTTAAGTTCTAAGAGACTGAAAACAAAATTGGAAACACTTTAAATTACTCTTGAAAAAAATGTAAAGAGTAGCATGCCACAAAAGTATTTATCACTAAAACGCCTGCCGTGTAGAAAGAACAAACAGAATGATGGCTGCTGAGCTGTGATGTAAAACATGCCCGGTCACCGGAGGTGGTCACCCATCAGACATGACAATAAGTTAAGGAAAACAGTCTGGTTACCAGAGTTGGTCATCCGATGCAAAGGCTTGCATCCTATTTCAATATCATTGAACAGAAAGTTGGAATAAAAACGTTTACTCAAAATCTAAACTTTTTGTTACTCAACTTATTCGATTTTACTCTAACATCAAAACATCGCGAGATGGCTTATAGTCTATTTGTGCTAATATTATTTTTATTTAAATAGAATTGTTCATAAATAAAGAAAAGAAGTTTGAGCTCTTCCTAATTCGTGATTTGTTAAACATTTTAGGAAAATGAGCTTGTTATGAATATTTGAGAATAAAATATGGAAAATATTATGTGCTTGTGCACATAAGATGTAAGTTTTAATTAGTACATTTTTGTGTGTAAAGGTTATAGTTATCACCTTGTTTTATGTTGAAATGCGTTGAGTATCTGAGATAATATATATGGACTGTTTATTTTGTAGATTGTGGAGAGAGTAATCCACTAGGTACAAGGATATTTGGAGGGAAAGCAACAAAACCTGATGATTTCCCTTGGCAAGCGCTTGTTATGTATCAAAATCAACAACATTGTGGAGGATCTGTAATAAGTGACAGGTATATAATAACGGCAGGACATTGTGTCCATGAGTAAGTATATTTATTTTCTCTTTTGTCGAAACTATTCTGAACAATTATTGAAAGAAACTGAACAATTTTTCACAACGAAGACAACAGTACAATGATTATGTCATCATATACAATTGTTAAATGTACACAATCCTTTCCAATACTAATCTAAACGTGATACTATCTTTACAAGGGTTTCAACTGAGGATCATAACTTAGTCATTGCAAAATCATCTTCTTGTCAATAAAGTGTTGTTTTGTGAAAAATTGTCCAGATTCTTTTAATTTGATTTGAAGTTTTCGTAAATGTTGCTCATTTCAAGTGAAACTATTCTATAAACAAAACTCAGTAATCTTTGAAGTTTATTTAATTAGTTGTTTTATAGCTCACTTCTGTTTGATATTTGAGAAAAAGAAGAAAAAACTAAAACCACATTCAGGTTCAATGCCTTAAAAAACAATTCCGAGTAAAATTTGGTTTATAACAATTATTTCAAAACACCAAAAATAAACCGTGAAACGCTTGTGTGTGAAGGATGTCTGTGATATTTGCACAATAACTATTAGCTACATTGGGGGGGGGAGGAGAATTTCTATTACAGAGATTCTATTACAGAATACTTTTGACAATAAAATAAAGCTATTTTCTTTAGTCACTTATTTTGTTGAAACTTGGATTGTACTACGAAAATGAAGAAACTAATCTGCTTTATTACTAAAACACCCATAGCCCGAAAATTAAAAATAACATTTTCTCACATTTCCAAACGTTTTGGGGTTCTTTTCCCACAGTACATTCAATACACATATATTTTACAAATCTTCAATCAAATTTACTGCTGAGATAATCTTCATAAGATTTATGTTATTCGCTTCATTTCTTGGTCTACTCGTGCAAAATAAAGTTCATTTTTAGAATTTGGGCATTAAACTATACATATACTTATATGTATTAAATATGTGGTTTTTCTGTAAAAGCAAATAGTAGTCTTCACAATCCAGACAATCCGCGATTTTAATGAAATATTCTCCCCCTAAGTAGTCTATATTATGAAATGTGACATTTAAGAAGAAGATGGAGCACATCTGGTCTCTAAGGGGTTCTATCCCAATACAGAATTCCTGTCATTATATAGTATGAATTATTTTTTAATTTATTTTTTAAATTGTTAATAATATATTGTTTAATCCAATAATTTTTTTCCTATATATTATTATATTCTCATAATTTATTCTTATACTTTTATTTATATTTTAATATGTTCCTAAAAAAAATCTACGTTGAATGGTTTATTGTTAAAAGTTCATTTGTTATAGTTGATAATTAAAAACTTGTATTTGGACTAAGCCGCATATGTACACTGTCAAGATCTGTTGAATAAGCAAATAAACTAAGAGGCTTTTATGGTTTGGAGAATTTTTTCAATGTTTGGAATTTTGTTTTTAATATTAGAACTATGTTGAAGTAAGTTTAGAGTTTCTGAGTGATTCTTCTTCCATTTATATTTATTATAATATAACTTTGACAATGATATATATGTGGTGCTTCAAATACGTAAAAGAAATTGGATGGGGGAGTTTGTGCCAGCCAATAGTCTAATAGTGCAGGGATGCCATTTTATTCAAATAGGTAGAGGTTGAGACCACCCAGTTGTATTAACCACTAGGCTGTCCACTACTTACCCTATTATAGGTCGGCGTTATTTAAAACAATTTAATTCTTTATGTTGGATTTTGAACTTAATACAAAATATTTTCTATCCAGGAATTAGCTCTCCAATCAAGAAATTCAATATTTCTATCTCCTTTACAAATTTACATATTCTGCATAAATAACGTACGAGTGAGATATTTTTATCGGAGTTCCAATAAAGAAATATAATTTAATAATGACTATATTATACCCTATACTACACCAGCATATTGTTTCTAGATATTATAATTTTACAACCAGGGTGTACAAGTGAAGTTTCTGAAAACTTTAAGGTAGCTGCATAGTTGAAGCAAATATATTCTTAAAATTTTAAGGTGTAAACTGAATTTTTGACATGCTTTCATGACTATAATTATTTATATCTCATAAACCGATTTTAATATATATTTTTTTAATCAGGTATACTTGTATAATATTAATGTAACAGATGTAATTCAATGGCAATGCACTCGTAGCAGTAATGTAATTACTTTATTAAAACATAAGTAATATAATATTACTCAATGTTTAATTAAGACAGATTACACAGTAATTAATACTGTATTATATTGACACTGAACTTATATTTAATTATTTGTATTATTGTTGATGAAAATTAGGTCTAATAGCAACTTGCTTTAGTACGAAACTAAATACATTAATATTCAAGTGTACATGATTTGTTTGTTGATATAAACTATTTTGTAATAGAAAAAACTATTATATTAATAAATACCAACCTTAGAATTTTTTGTAAAGGTCAAAGTTTCAAGATATAGAATATTAAATATTTTAAACGGCTGCTATTTTGATAATGTACAAAATGAAGTCTATTTTAGGTACACTTATACAATGTAACATAAAAAATTTTTTATACCAAATCTGAACTCAATATCTTTTCTATTTCCAAAGTAATAATATTTTATTTAAAAAAAAAGAAAAAAAAGAAGTTTTATCCCCATTGATGAGATAAAAACAGACTTGCTGAAGGACCTGAACACCATACCAAAAAGTGAGTTCCAGAAGTACTTACAAGATTGGAAAAAGCGCTGGCACCAGTGTATTATATCTGAGGGAATTACTTTGAATGGGTCAAAATTGATGTTTATTAATAAATATAATAGGATAAAATAAAGCAATAAAGCTTAAAGTTTCAAAATATTTTAAAACTTTAAGCTTTATTGCTTTATTTTATCCTTGAATATGGAGATTCAACAAGAAATATCTGTTATTACATTAATTTTTTTTTTCAATTTATAAATATAAATTCTTTAATAAAAACAAAAATTCCCATTAATTTTTGTATTACACCTCATATATTGATTTTGATGAAACTTGGTTTTAACATGTTTTGATTTAAATAAATCACTAGAGCACTGTGGTGATTGTATATGAACAAGGAAAAAAACAACAAAATAACACAACTACACAAAACTGTATAATGCGTTTATATGTACGTTAAAATGTACCTTATGTACATTTTGATAGCTCTGCTATCATCTTCAGAGGTACACTACTAGTAGAAATGTACATAAGGTAATATAAACGCATTATACAGTTTTGTGTAGTTGTGTTATTTTGTGGTTTGGGGTTTTTTTCCCCTTGTTCATGTTTTGATTTACTGCAAGTAAATAATTTTGTCACTAGATTTGGTGTATCTTAAAAGCTAAAACTTCAATTTCAAATTGACGCCACAATAAAATTCATCTTTTAAAAATTATAAAACTATTTAAATGAAAAAAAATTTGTGTTTTTTAAACTAGGATGATTTTGTCACTATATTATACCTAATTTTAATTCAAATTGAAATAACAGCACCGGCATTTATTGAATTAAATCCTTGCCTTCTTGTTGATAATAAATTTTTATTTCAAGTTTTCAGGCGACAAACTTGTCAGTTATACTTGGCGTACATGACCGTGTAAAAATGAATTGTGGAACAGAGAAGTATTATCAAGTGATAAAAGCAATTCTTCATCCAAACTTTGCATCACATGAGATGCATGATTTGAGAGACCTTGCACTTTTAAAAGTTGATAAACAGATTCAATTCAACCACCACATCAAACCTGTGTGTCTTGCAAATAAAGGTAATTTTAATTTTTTTTAAAACACGTTTTTAATGAAAAATTGAAATGCAATCTTAAGATTTTGTTTACATCTATTTTGTTAAATATTTAAAATGACCTGATATTTGTATAAAATAAAGTTTAAAAAGTTAATAAAGAACAAACAAAAAACACTTTGAAATGAATATATAGATTTAAAATAATTTATAATCTAATTATAGAATTTAATAAAGCACTGAAGTAAAGTTTAGAAAATTTTAATAACATAAATATGCTATAATTGTCCACCTTGCTGAATCTTCGGGCAACTGATAATTAACAAGCTTTGACAACGATTTATATAAAATATACACAAGGAACAGAAACCAGGTACAATAGAGACAGTGAAGACAAGTGGGAAGGGTTGGGGGTAAACCAAGCAGGTAGAGGAGGGTTAATGAACTATGTTAAAGGATGGTTTTAAAAGTTTGAATACAATTTAGTCATTCAAGTTAAAAGTAGGTCTATGTAAAATTAATCTAATAATTTCTAAACATTGTAAATTATTCAATCTATTGCTTTTGTTTTCAATATGTAAAAGTTTAAGATTCAGTATAGGATTAAAATTATGGAGTTGCCACCAAAAGGTTGTTAACTAAGTTAAAGTTTCTATAGGCATATTTTCAGCTATGTATATTTATTCTTTAATCCTAACTTTGACAGATCTAAATGATTGAAATATGTACTAAGAGTCACAATCTTGACAAAATATTTTATGAATTTCTAACATTTCTTTTTTATCTTTATTATTAGTCAACATTTGTTTTAGATTTTCTTATGCAATAAAAGGCGACTTTAAGATTACATTTAGTAGATATAAGATTTCTGATTTTGTTACTAATTCTGTTATAAGATAATTTAACTTTATCAATGCTAACATTATGGGAAGAGTAGAGAAAATTTTCAGCTTTATGTTTAAACTTCTTTCTTAAAATGTTATCCATTAAACTAAAATCATACTTATTACCAACAGCAATTTGCTTAACAACATCCAGTTCATCATTGAAGTTATTAGATAGAAAGGTACTGTAATAAGTATATGTATCATGATATGAAAAACAAAATGTTTATAGCTGATAAAATGACTTGAATCACGAAGTATTGCTGAATCTGTGTAGGTTGGTTTAAATATATCAGAACTATCAATGATACTAATAATGAGGGCAAGTAAATTATTATTATTTAATGTGTCAACAGTTGATGCATTAAATTGGGATAGATATCCTATTAATATCTAAGAGATATCATTTTAAACCTGCATTTTATTGCTCTAAAAATATAGGAAAACTAGTTGTTAACAATAAAGATAAGAGAAATATAGTGTCATATATAAGATTTCGTGTAGTGATTGCAATTGTGAATATGTAGGATAATCTGGTAGATCAGTTGAGAATAGAATTAAAGAACATGTGCAAAGTTGGAAGTATGGCAAATCTAATTCTAATTTTGCAAATCATTTATTAAACACAGGACATAATTTTTATCCTAAGTCAAATGTTAAACTTTTCCACATGGAACAAAAAAGTAGAAAAATCAATAACTTGGAATGTTTGGAAATTAATAGATCTACTTTTAAAAACTATACTTTCAACCTAAATAAACAAATATATCTTAACTCATCACCCCTATTGAAGCCTATTGTGTAACCTTTGTTTTCTAAAATAACCCCCCCCCCCCCACAATCTCCATCCCAGATCAGACCATTGTCCATTATGACATAAACTGTACCTTTTCTCAACCCTTTCTTTCTCTTTGAATTTTGGTTATTTAGGCTTGTTTTATTTTCAATTAGTAGCTTGAAACTGTGTTTGCCCAACTGTGAAACTATGTTGTTCAATAAAGTTCCATTGTAGAATTAATTATTTCATTATTTCCAATAAATTACATTCTTAAATAATGAATTGTCTTTAATAAGTCAAATAATTTTGGAATTAGCCATGAAAATGTCCGCTAGAAGAGGTGACAAAGGTGAACCAATTACCAACTTGTTGATAAAATTTATTGTTAAATTTGAAATAATTTTGAATAATTCAAATTTCTATAAGTGTATTTAATTCATTGCTAAGTACTGTATCGCCATTAGTATCGCTAATTATGTTGCTGAGGATGCTTTTACATTCATCAATAGGTATGCTGGTAAAAAAAAAAATATTGAAGGATATTATTTTAGCATTAGAATGTACTGCAACATTTTCAATGTTGTTAATTCAATCCAAAGAGTTCTTGATACTATATTTTGATGTAAAATTAGTGGCATTTTTAGATAGAGAATTGACTTTTTGAGCCCATAAATAAGTAAGAGCATTGTTAAATGATTCAACAGGATGAACAGGAAATCAGGTTTGTGAAGCTAAGTAGGCCATACAATCTGGGACGTTGGGGGTTCATAACTCTCAGGTATTTGCAAACATTATTAGGGGAAAACTTTTGAACAATTCTTAATGTAGTTATTTACTATTTATGGCAAAAAAAGGTAATTAAAAATAAATTGGTTTATTGTTAACAAAGTAATATTAAACTAAACATTAATATTTGTATTACACAATTATATGTTCTATGTGTTTCCTTCCATTATCAACAACATATTCCATTCTCCTAATCATTGCAGTGATCATGTTGTTACATTGGTCAGGGGTAACATTTCCAAGAATAGATTCTATGTTTTGACAGAGCTGTTGGAGGCTTCATGGAACCAGTATATAGCACTTTTCTTTTAAGAGTCCCAATAGATACACATCACAAAGCATGAGGTCAGGAGTTTGGGATGGATAGGGAAATTCTATTCCTCCGACAGCTGTATGTTACCACAACTCACATGCGCAGTTTCTCCATCTTGCTGGAATATCTGTTTTTCACATTCGAGACCATGAAGGTCACAAAATAACTGCAACTCATCTTGAAAATGAATGATCATTTGTTCAATGTACACTGCCACAGTAATTGTGATTGTCTGCCTATTGGCATCTTCAATAAAGTATGGTTCAATAACACCATATTTCGAAATTGCAGCCCACCCTGTCAATTTTTCTGAATGTAGTAGTCTTTGGGCATATTCATCTGATTTCTCCCAAATCAAAAAACGGATATTTTGTTTCTTAACATGACCACTAAGCAAAACATGTCATACATCTGACCACCACCGATTGTTCAAGTAATCTTGTCAAACATACAACAACATACATGTTGAGGGAAATCGTAAGGTTTCATTTCGTGAAGGATTTGTATTCTGTAAGAGCGTGAACATAATTCCTTAATCATGTGGCGCATACCTCTTGAACCAATGTGCAGCTTTTAAGTGTGGAATGGTCTTGTTAGGAGACTAACATTTTATCAAACACTCGGCCTACATGTTCAATTGTCCTTGTCTTCCAGAAGTATATTGTGATTCTTAAGAGACCTTGTGGCTTTAAACATTCTAACCCAACTTAAGATGGTTTTGTTTGGAGGTCCCTGTTTTGGATATTGTGTTAAAAACTTTACGTTTAATATTGTCAAGGATGACCCATCAATCCGACCTTCACCATAACTACAGAAGTAATGTTCCACACAAAAACCAGCTTCTTCTTCACTATATTGCTGCATTTTTCTCTTAAAAATATGCAACTGTACAGTTTTTTATCTGAATGCAACAACAATAGTTTCAATAAACTACCAAATGTAAACACATATCAGCTGTTTATATAAAAATAAGAAAAAACAGCTGTTGAATGCTAATAACACAATTAATTCACTTACCTTCTTTGCCCCACTCTGTACTTGTTCACTATAATTAGAAGTAGGACCTTTTCTTAATGTTTTAAAAGAATTATCTTTAAGAATATCACCAACTTTACAAATTATAATTGACTTTATCTGAAATAACAACTGAGTTACTTTTATCACCTTTAGAAATAATATGGTGGTTGTCTTTCACTTTGTTTTGTATTTATTTAATAACAGCAACTTTTTTGGTATTAAACTATCACTTATTAGGAAGACTCTTTACCACATCACAAATTATATGTGAACATAAATATTTCATATTAATATCTAATTTATTTATAGAACTTGTTTTGTTGAACAATGGATACAGCTGGAAGAGTTTTATGTTTGCTCTTTTGAGAGTGTAGTTTATGTGGGCTGACCATGTCAATTTCCTATCCAGGGTGATCCCTAGGTACATAACTTGATCCCAATCCGGGAGTCTGTAGTTCAATACCCGTCTGGGTTCCTTCGTTTTGGGGTTCCCTACAACAGTCATAATGACAGAACAGTGATCCGAGTTCAGATCCCTATCTACTTGAAAAACGTGGCACCACACTTAGTCCCTTAATGAGGGCCAAGTCCAGTATGTCCTCTGTGTTGTGTGTATTAGTGTGTGTTACCTCGAGTGGAGCCAATACTAGAACATCTCTTGTTTATATGTATTTGTACAGGTGATGTCCACTCGTGTTTGTATGTTTATAGCCTCAGCATGTTTGTTTTGAATTTAAATCCCCTGGTAATGACAACTTTGTTTGAAGTTAAATGGAGGAGTTCAATGTCACAATATTGCGTGTATTAATTGTGTCTGGGGGATTGTATGTAGCAATTAGTGTTGCTATGCAGCCATTGATCAAGCTTGATGGCTGTTGCTTTAACTCGTGTAAGTGTGGGCAGCAATAATTCTATATGTTTTATGGCTTTATATATTATTATTGCCATACCACCGTGACTCCTATCTTGTCAGTGCAGTAGATTTTAAAATTTTGAATAGTGAATTTATCGTGTGGCTTTAAGTGAGTTTCTGTGAGTAAAGCTATTTTGTAGTTATTCCTTTGCATATAGCGAAGGAGTTCTAACTTTTTATGTTTAATGCTATTAGCATTCCAAAACAAAACTGGCAAAAAACTGTCTCTTATTGATTGATTTAACATATTGGAGGAAGGAGGTCAGGAAAGACCTGAAGGTGATGGGTGGGGAGGTCAGGAGGGAGATCATGAAGGATCCCAGGTTTCCGTGAATGAGTTCCAGGTAAGGTCTTGGTTCAAGAGGCGGAGGAAAGGTTTAAATGTGGATTCTATCCAATCCTTGTTATTGGGTGTGCCTGTCCTAGCCACGTTTGATGAAGAGGGTGCCTCTTCTGTCTGTGGTGTTGGTGTTGGTGGTTGTATTATTGGCTTGGTGGTGGAGCAGCTATAGGAGTGGGGTGAACCACCACTGGAGGTACCTTAGATGGATGTGGTCGGCATTGGACCCTATGCCCAATTTTCGCCTGCTCCCTTGGTGAAGGACAGTCCTTAGCCTTGATTACCATGGTTTCAATTGCCGTAGGCGCCTTTGCTACCTATGCCACAATGGTTATAGATAGTGGCATGGGTATTGTGTCCTTTGTTTCGACGCTTGCCCTTAAAAGACATTTGGACATGTAGGTCTGATAGGCAGTCAGGGTGGTGTAAGTGGTCTTGGTGGTTTGTTGTAGTGTTCCATCACCACTTGACCTTCTGGCCTGGAGCGAACATGCTGGCCTTTTGTGGACGTCGCATCCATGATAACTTGCAGTATTCGATTTCTCACAAAGGACGCATTTGAAGTCCTTGCAAAGAGTCATGCATTACTTAGAGGAGTGTTCCTTTCCACATTTCACATACCATAACTTGGCCTTACAACAGCTAGTTGTGAGACCAAATCTCTGGCATCTAAAGCATTAAGTGTGGGTTTTAGGAGCCCTGTAGGGTTCAATGCAGACCTTCATATAGAGGATCTCTCTAATATCCATCATGTCACTAGCATCCTTCTCGGATGCCAGTTTTGATAGGAACATCGGGAGAGGTTCCTCACTAAAGTGACCACCTCCAGCACTCCCAGCCCTCTGCTCTTTAGGTCATCTTCGACTTCAGTGGGGAGCGTCTGCTTGTCTATCCCTCGGATCACCACCTTGTTTCTCCGTTCTATATCTAGGCGGTATCTGGAGACGCAACCCATCCTTAACTTCCACCGCCGTGTAGTGACACGTTTTGTACTCAGTGTTAAAGCTTTATTTTTATCATACAATCTTGTTTTGTCCGGGTATATGGTGATGGCAGGGATTTTACCCGCTGCCCCTTTTGTCTGCACTGATGCTCCCAGTGTCTACACTTTTGACCAATACTTTTGATCAGCTTGGAGCGATGGGCCTATCGCAGGCTTCTACACAAACCTCTGTTGTGGTAACATGTTTTGTTTTTAATGATTTGAAATAGTTTGTTTACTTGCAGTGTGATGGCAGCACATACTGTGCTTCAATATAAATTAACTAAGGTTTTAGAGCCTATTTCGCTTAAATAGGGCTAAATTTGTATTTGTGTCAGGAGCTAAAAGTTATCTCAAATATACTATGTTGTTTCTTACATATTCTACTGAACAACAGTAAATATTTCACATATTATTTCCTGTAATAATAGGTTGAAATTGTGTGTGTATCATTAATAAAATAGTTTATCAGTTGTCTTAATAATAAAATATTGTAATTTATTTATATAAATAGTTGTCAGAATCGTTTCGAAATAAGCTGACCTAAATGTTGGATAGTAGGAACAAGTAACAGATCTGGCGTGTTTATAAACAACGATTATAGTTTTCATATTATCTACGCATATTTAAAAGTTTTGTGTTGAAAATCCAATATATTGGTTCGTTTTCAGGATTTACACTCTGAATGATATATTATTACTGTTGGAAGATGGAGAATTACCCATATTAGATCACCAAATTCATATTTATATCCAGTCTCCAAACAATGCAACGGATGATTTAACTAATGAAGACTCGGGTGAGGAAGACAACCCTCACACCAGCCGAACTATCACACATATATGCAGTGGTACATTAAGACCCTGAATGTAACATATACAGAGATAATGGTGTCAACAAAGACACAGGTGAGGATGCTGATGCTAATTCTACCACACAGTCAGAGCTTATTCCTAGCAATAACAAGTCCGTCCTTCTTCAGATCAACAGCACCCAGAAGAGGATGAGTTGGAGCAACCGATTCACATCCCATTGATTGTTTACAACAAAGAAGAAACTGGTAATACAAATTCTAATCAACCACTGAAAAAGCGAAGAAAAGCGACAAAACAAAAACCTGTGCCCAAACAGTGTTAGGTTAGCATGTAATTATCCCAAAACACATAAAAAATTTAATCAAATTGTGTACGTATGGTGCAATAATGATCTAGAAACTGACAAAACTATTTGACATTGTAAGAACGTGGTCCATAATGAACTAACTCCAATGGATTTTTTTTAAAATTTTACCAGGAAATAATATCAATCATGGTTGACAATACAAATCGGTATGCAGCATTGCACAATTGATTAGGAGATGTCACAGAAGATGAATTTAAATGTTTTGTTGGTGTGCTTTTATTGAGTGGTTATGTGCAACTACCTCAAATAAGAAATAACATTCTTCTTTCAAGGTTATGGGAAACGGTGATTTGATACCCATAAGAAGTTGGTATCGAAGTTGATTTCCAGAGATAATTTTATCGTGTCCAACCTGTATGCTTGTAAAAATGACAATCTTGACAAATGCGACAAGTATGCTAAGGTTCGACCAATCTACATCCCTAAGGAAAACTTATTTTGATCATGCTCCCCATCAAAAATATCACTCTATGGATGAATCTATGGTACCATATTTTGGGAGACAGCCTAAAACAATTTTATAAGGAACAAGCCAATATGATATGGATATAAAATATGGGTTGGCACTACAAGTAATGGCTATATTGTTTGGAAAGATCCATATTAATGGAAATCTCAAACTATACACCTTGCTTATAAACAGTTTTGTCTAGGAGGTTCTGTTAGTTTCAATTATTCTGATGTCCTAAAGAAAAATGGAGATTTCCCATACTTTTTTTGATAATATTTTATTTGTCTACCATTACTTGAAGAAGTAAAAAATATATAATATAAGAGCTACAGGTACATTACGAGAAGATTGCACTAGTGGACGTCCTATAGAAAATAGCAATACTTTGGAAAAGAAGGATAGGGGCACACTTGATTATAGATGAGAGAAAATTAATACACTTTTTATTATTGCAAGGTGGAATGACAATAGTATAGTAACTTGTTGCTTCAAATGTTTCGGATGTAGAGCCAAATGTTTTAGTAAAACGCTTCTCACAAGATAAAAAACATATTAACATTCCACAACCTAACCTAATAAATCAATACAACAAAAAAATGAGAGGTTTAGATAGGAGTGACCAAAACATAAGTGATTGTATTGACTCTGTTGAACAAAATGCTTGGCAGCAGCACCGTTATGATGGAGAAAAATTGGACCATCTCTCATTTAGATGGAGACATACCTGTAACATATTAGAAGCCCAGGACAAGGAAGGGTCATCTAAGACTGGAAGACGATCCAAACATGAAAGAGTAGGTTCTAGATTTGATCGCTTGGACCACTATGTTGTTCCTCAAGAAAAGCACACAAAATGTGGGCTTTGCCATGCAAAGTGTACTACTAAGTGTAACATTGGTGTAACTAAGTGTATGTGACATTGGACTACACACAAAGTGCTTTGTTGTATATCATAAAGAACCATAAAATTCAATTTATGTTTATTCAAACACCTTATAAGCAATAATTTGACTTGTTTAAAACAAATTTTAAGGAGATCAAGGTAAAATAAGGCCTTTTTAAATTTTAATTTACAAAAAAACAAAATCCTAAACATAAGGTTTCATCAAAACCAGCTAATAGGCCTAAGTAACATTTAATTTTGAGGTTATATTCTAATTTAAGTTAATTGAGAGGTAACTTGGAGTTAAATGTATGAAATTATGGTAACATTAACACCTCAGAATGAAATAATATAAAAAAAATTGGGAAAGTAAATAATGGGTTAATATTAAACTACATTTAAACACTTATCTTCTTATTTTCACATTTTTACTGTAGGTTATAGCATCTCTCAAGTTTAATGGTGCTAGACTACATGGTTTACTCAGGGTTTGTAAAAACAAGTTGAGATGGCAGCACATTCCGGTAGTTGAAAATACGCTTATCTTAAAATTAAAACTGTAACAGTATTACCGACATTTTTTTCTCAGTGAGGCGACACAAAATGACAAATTAATTTAAAATTTGTCTGTCTCACTGAGAAAAAAAATGTCGGTAACATCATTGAAGATTTAATTTTTATCCAGTCAATCCTATATAATTATAATTTCATGTGCCGTAAGGTGCTGCCACCTGGAATAATTTTTACAAAATCTAAATAATTGTTCAAATTCAGTGTTTTGATTGCTTGGGAGATGCTGCTACCTGACGTTAAAAATAAAAACTAATATAAATTACCTACCGGAATGTGCTGCCAACTCGAAACGTTTTTATAAACCCTGAGAAAATAATATTAATTATTACAGTTCCAAAATTTGATATTTATTATTTAAGTGACAAAACTCTTAAAAAAATAGCCTATATAATAATAATAATATATAGGATTTTTTGGTTGTTGAATTCAAATTTGAAATTGGTTTTACATAATTCGTATCCTAAAACTCCAAAGTAAAAGTTCCCAAAAATTTAATTGTTTTTACATATCAACTGAGTTTGATGAAACTTCAAATGTAGTGGTACTTTTGAAGTAGGAATTTCAAATTTAGTTTTAACATACCTACGACTTCAATATCTCAAAACTCAAAATAATTCTAAATTTTCTTAAATTGTAATTTTCCTCAAGATCAACTGTAAATTTGAGATATAATGATTTATCTCTTGATTTTGAATGAAAATCAAAATATGTAGTAATATAATTTTGTAGGCAGTGCTAAGTTCAAATAACATATATGTTTCATGTAGGCCTCGCAACCTAAAACAGATGATATTTTCAATTGTGTTATTAACCCTTAGCGATCGGGACATTTTTATTAAAAAGTTCTCTGAGGTCGGATGTCCAGCGCTACTGGACATTGCCATTTTCCTGCTAGCTTTTAGTACCGTGCTGCATTAGAGTTGTCACGGCTCGTATGTCCAGGATAGCTGGACAATGCTTATTTGCTTGAACGGTCGGATGTCCAGTACTACTGGACATGTATATAAGTATTTGTTTGGGGAGGTTAGAAATTTATTTTTGGTTTGACATGTAGTGCATTATGATTATAAAGTCTATAACTTTAAATAAATAACTCTAATGCTTTGTATGACTTAGCTCAGCTTAATAAGTCACGTTCTTTTCCTTATGATACACAGCTGTGCTCCGAACGTGAAAAACTGTAATATGCATCAGCGTTTTACTGTATTTGATAAAAACCTACACTACTATCCCAGTCTAGGGACAACTGATAATATGGTGCGACCTGACTTATGAATGACGAGCAGGATTGTCTTACACCTCATACATAAACTTCAACAATCATATGGTAATATCAAGGGACTCCATGTGTTCACAGATAGATTGTATACCAATCTAGATTTGGCATCAGCACTATATTTTATGACATGAAAGTTCATCTAACGGGAACTATAATGAGAAACAGAAAGGGTTTGCCAGAAGAGGTGAGGTTAAAAATAAAGAAAAATAATGAAAATAAAGTTTCAAAGATAAAATTAAAAAGGGTGAAATCAAAGCTTACAGAAGAGAAGACAAAAATATGCCTTTCTTTATGGAGAGATACAAATGATGTAACAATGCTATCTACCATTTATGATAATTCAACCAATACTGTGAGACATGTTATAAAAGGGGGAATTTCTGAAAACATAACAAAGCCCACAAAAGTTTGTAAGTATAATGAGTCAATAGGAGGTGTAGATATTGCTGACCACTATATCTCTTCGTACAGCTTCACTTTAAAATCAATAAAATGGTGGCAAAATGTGTTTTTCTGGCTGTTGGAAACCGCTATTATAAATTCAATTATTTTATACAACTTAAATTTACAACAAGGACACCGCAAAGTTCGACAAAGAAGATTCAGAAGAGAGCTGGTGAAACAGTTGGTCACAGATACAAGAAACACGCCAAAGCGTAAACGATCTTCTAACTGTGAAGAAGATGAGCGACTAAGTGCAAAATTGCATTTATTAAATCCAATAGAGACTAAAGGGTACTCAAAGGACTGTGTATTGTGTAGTAACAGAAATCCTGGCAGTACAAGAAGAAGAAGCAAATATTATTGTAAAACATGTGAAAAAGAACCTGGACTTCACACAGGACTTTGTTTTGAAAAATATCACACACTGAAAGAATCACATACAGGTGAATTTCTACATTAGAAATCTGAATTTTAGTAAAGTTTAGGATATTTAACAAACATTTAGGATTGAAATTATATAGGCTATTATAAATTTACGTAGAATCTGAATAAAAAATAAAAATGGAAATGTAAACATTTTATATTATATTTGGGTAGATCATAGTAGGTAATATATAATTAGAAATCATACACTTCATTCTTTTTTGTATTTAAGGTGTATTAAAATGCTTATCCTAACAATCACGCTTTATTTATTTGGTCTTTTTAAATAGAAAATAAAGGTTTTTAAACATTTTGTGCAATAACTCCAGCTGACGTTTAAATCACTTCCAAGTTGATTACGCAGTAGAGTCTAGACTGGCACAGATCAAACGTGGATAAGTTGGTGTCCAGTAGGACTGGACATCCGAGCTGAGAGGACACACAGTCAGTATATATATCGGACTTGGTTTTGACTATATGTTGTCCAGTTGTACTGGACAAACGATCGCAAAGGGTTAATGCTATGTCCACCTAAGATCTACCTGCGGCCTCCTCTCTCACACACACACACACATACAAACGTAGGGGGTTAGGCCCAACCTTATTAAAACGGTATTTCACCCATTGAGGAGTCTTAACTACAGTAGAAACTTTTTAATTTTCCTATGAAATTTTTTTTTTTTTTAATACTATATAAAGAGTGTGCTTCAAATTCTTAAATTATACCAAACACAACATAATATATAACATTATCCATTAACACATTGACTACTATAAAAGATCACCAATGTGAACTGAAAAACTGAAAATTATTATTATTTTTTAAACTTCCCATTAGTTGTAGTTGTTTTAATTTGGCACAAAAAAGATGATACTGGGCCAAAATGGCATTCTAGGTGACAGGGTAATGCACATCGCAGGCAACACCACATAGTGTTTTATTTAAAAAAAAAAACAATTTACATGAAGTCTAATTAGTCACAATATACACCAAACCATGTAAAATGTATTTATATTAAGTCTAATTAGTCATAATAATCACAAAACAATACTTACAATATGTATAATCTCTTCCTCATACAAAGGTCATTTATTACTTGTTATTTCCGTGAAATTAGTTAAAGCAATCCACAGGGCATATTCCTGGCTTGCCAGAGCAACCAGCGCAAACAAAAGTTTATTGCTTTTTTATAATAATCATTTAGATTACAGGTACAAAAATTTGTACCAGCGAAGACTTTTTTGCTCGCAAGGGTAATACAACATGAATTGGTCATATCGGTCAACACCGATGGGCATTGTATTGCACCACAAGCAAAGGTTTTTCTCTCGTCTGTCCTCTCCTGTTGGTTAAAGATACCATGGTATTTTCAAATTGCATTGAAATATAAGAGACTACTCTTTTGTCCTTCCATTTTCCCACGAGAATACCTTCCGTGTACTGGGCGATGGTCTGGCCTATTTTTAAGATTGTGCTCTTCACTAGTCTGACTTGTGTTTTATATTTGCTCAGAGAGCAGTAGGTATCATCAGCGAGCAATTTAGAAGCCAAAGTGAAACTGTTATAAAAATTATCCATACATAAGGAGTGGCCATTCTGCAACATTCCACGCATAAGGTAAAGTACAACTTTTGTTATGTGTCCTTTACCAGAGTGGACATCATTCGCTCCTGAATACATTTCCAATTTTATAGTCAGGCTTTCAGGTTCATTGACCGAGTAAAGTTTGATTCCATGTTTATAGCGTTTACCCTTGATATACTGCATAAATAACAGGCAGCCTCTCCAGAGTACCATTGCGTCTTCGATAGACAGTTCTCTTGCATGATAAAAATTAGTTGTCATTTTATTATTAAAATAGTAAATTATTTCCTACACTTTTTCAGATTGATCAGGATGTGAATCTTTAGCTGGGATACATTTTGAAATATGTAAATATCTTTAATTCAATAAAAACCATCTCAACTCATATACGTAGGTTGAAGAATCTATTGGTTTTCCAATATTCCTGAAGTCTGTTGAGTCAGATTGTACCTGTGTGAAGAAGAAGCCATAGAAAAACCTTCATCTCTGGTACATCAATATCCTTCCAGTGAGTGATACGAGACTGCTCTGAAGTACTAGGCCTATACATACACATTTGTTTCTCTTCAAATGAATTCTAAAAACACATCATTCAGAAACAGATTGAACCAATCAATTGGATTACCCTGACCAGGGATTGGCACTAACAATTTGTTCTCTTTTTTAAATAAATATTTTTTGGGCCAATTGTAGAATTTGACTATCTTGGATTCATTTCAATATCATCGTCACTTTCTGAACTTTCCGTCTCCGTATCAGCAGCGCTAGAATCATCTTCTTCATCTTCACTAATATTTTGAATATTATTTGGCGATTAACCATCTCAATCAAAAATAATAACTACACCCAAGATAAAACAATAAAAAATACACTATATACACAATCCTGACCTAATAATCCACAGTACAACAATGAACAAAATACAGGGAAAAAAAGCTAATATTTTGATCTTTTCGTGTGGTGATTAGCCTACTCAATCAAATACAATACTATACACAAGATTAAACAATAGAAAATATACTATATACACAATCAAAATAATATAATAACCACAGTACAACACTGCTTACTATAACACTGAACACAATAACTCATAACAAAAGCTGCCATAGTTGACAAAACGTTACGAACTGGAAACGAAACATGAAACTAGGTCACTTGAATACTTTATGCAGTGCTCATGACAAACAAACTACCTACTTAAAAAGCTGAGCTTAGACTAAATATGAAACTAGATGATGGCATTATGACCCTGATTTGGGTCCTACGCACTCAGCACCAGACAGCTGGGACTCAAATCTGGGCCCACCGCAATCAACGTGGTAATATATAACATTATCAATACATAGCATACCAAATAAGTTGTGTCTCAAACAGACATATAAAAGTTTTCTTTAAGGTATGCCGATATATATTTGTATTTACTCAGTATAACAAACACAGAACACAATTCTCACAAAAAATACGCCTAAGTATCAAACACGTTTTCCATCGACGTGTTGAGAAGATATATGGTGAAAAACATTATGTACCGCGCGAAGAGAGTGGTAAATCTCTAACTGGGACAGAATCTAGGTAGGGAAAACCTTGCGAGAGATCATGCAGGATCTCTGTTTGGAGTGTTGTGTAGGTGAAGGATGGGATTACCTTACAAATACCATTTTAGTTATTTTAATAGAGGATTGCCCTACATGCATCATCTTCTTCTGGTGCCTACTCAAAACTGAAATAACCATGCAAAAGAGACATGCTGCATGCAACCATAGCTGCGTCTGCAAGAAAGTTGATAGCAATATCTTCTCCTGGGCTACTGAAGGCCTTGTCTCAGTCATCTATGTTGCCCATACTGCTTTCTGAAACAGATTTGATGACATGAAAATTAGGAAAAGGTTTGTGTTTTGCAATGTAAGTGTGATGCCGGGGATGACATGTGATTGGTATTGCTGCCTCCGTTGCAGTTTGTATTGTCATTGTGAGTAGAGAGACAGCGGTGTTAACATCATGTGGCATTCAAACATCCATGACTTTGGGTAGAAGACTATCTAACTGCTGGGGGTTATAATCCCAATTAGTGAGTCTGAGTTCAATACCCGTCTAGGTTCCTTCGTTATTGGGTTTCCTGAAACAGCCATAATGATGGGATAGTGTTCAGAGTCCAGATCCCTATCTACGTGTAAATGTGGCGCCACAGTTAGTCCTTTAACGAGGGCCAAGTCGAGTATGTCCTCTGTGTTGTGTGTGCTAGTGTCTGAGAAGGATTCCAGCGCCTGGCCACAAGGGTTGAAAGGTGAGTTATTTAATTCGTACATAAGGCATCACTACTTAAACCATTAACCAGGTTCTTGAACCCTCCTCTCCTCTAACTGGGATCTTATTGTTGATATTTGGTTTCCTTAGTCTGTTTTAAGCTCGGAAAAGAAAAAGATTTGGTCAAGCGAGACCAGATAAAAAATATAAAAAGAAAGAAACCCAACCAAGACTACATGAGTAAAAGTGTAGATCTGGCTAGCTTCCCTCAGGATTGCCAACCTTGCATTCACTAAAGTGAGTCTCTAAATATTATTTACACTTTCTAAAATACCATCCATGGCTCATGTCACTTTTGACCCATATTGTTTACGATTTATTTTACTAATGGCAAATATCCTAAAATTCTGACTTCTCAAAAAAACTTTTTGGCCATTTGGTAATGATTGCATAACAAATTCCAAACAAATCAATTAAACGGTATGGGCTGTAGCTGAGACCAACGATGGTTAGGCGACATGGTGAATAAAGAGACTTACAACATTCTAAATACCACTTTTTTTACCCATAGATTTTAAGAAAAGATTTACAATAAAAAATAAAAGTATATTTTGTTTTTAAAATTTATCTCTGTATACTAAGTATATGTCAGGAAGTAAGTTTAGTACTTCAGAAGAAGGATACTTGAAAATATTCCTTTCCCAGATCACAAAGGAGTTCAGACAATTATGGTAGAACACAGCAGCAAATATTCTTACAAGAGTTTAACAAATCTTATGATTGCTTTTAATGTCGACTTGCTCATTATGGCCTTTTTCATCTGTGATTAAGATTCCAGTGCATTGAACGTCTTCTTATTGTTTACAGTTCATATTTTTCAATTTAGTTACTATAAAAGCTCTGAGCCTTAAAATGTTGAAAATTAAACTAAGATAGTGTTTTGGGGTATATTAAACTGATCAACTCATACATCAAATATAAAAGATGAAAAAGGTCTGGTTAAATTTGAAAACATTTGCAATGTATATATAATATAAGACGTTAGCCATGGAAGCTTTATTTGTGGGGGGGGGGTTTGTAGGGTTTTATGTTTAGAATTAGTTGGGGGCACTAATAATTGATTAAGGCTATGTACTAACATGACTGGACTAAGAAGTAGAAACAACACAGAGCCCAGATCAATTCACCAAACTGATTTATGGCTAAAGTCTCTATATAACTAAATTCTATTGGTAGGCCTAAACACAGCCAGCTTATGACATACTAATAACAATATTATCACCAACACAATTACACTTATTTACCCATACACTAAAACAAACCTGACCGAACGTATTACATGGTCATGAAGCCTAACCTAGAGCTGAAATCACATCTAATTTTTCTTGATGAAATCACAATGTGCATAATATTATAGTTTGGTTGGGGTCGCTGGGCCTTCATAAATTAGCTTTACCACTCTTTTTAATAGAATATGACCAATCTAAAATTAAACTATGCACACTACAAGACATTTGTGATCTTGGCAATTTCTTGAACCATGGTGGTCAAACCTGCACTCTAGGCCAAAGGTGAAGGAGAATCTGTAGGTGTATGGTAGGTGATTTATAATACACCAGTAGAACTGAAAAAGGTACACTCTAGTTATGAAGGTATAACTGTATAACTACTTAAAATAAAGGAAAAAAGTTCACAATTAATCCACACACCTGGGGTTTAGGATGGGGGGAATCAAGAATTAGCCACATATTTTTCCCTTTGTTTTTGTAAAACATGGCCTGGAATGGGTTACTTACCATAGGCAAATAAGGGTGTGTTTGGATGTGGAAGAGGCCTTGCTTCAAAGAAATAACAAATTTGTTTGTCAACTTTTACTACTTAAAATTCTACCATTGTGTGCAATACTTAATAAGTTTCTGTCATTCGTTATGACTATGTTTGTTGTTTATGAATTAGTGATAATTTTGTAAAATAATGGATGTTAAGAGTGAACTCATTGTAAATTTATCAAAAACACCATTTCTTTGTTGGTATTAGATAAAAATGTTTTATTAAAATCCACAACTGACCTTAAATCAACATGCAATTTAATGTTATAATTATTTACCCATTAGAAATTTGATATAATCAGTCCAGATGATTATGCGGGACTATTTTTGAAATAACCACTTCTCCTACTCATTTTTTTGTCTTGGGGTTAAGAAAAATGTTTGTGCAGTATATCATACATTGATTTGTAGCTTTAAAGGAGCAAATAATTGATCTAATTTAAAATATATATTTGGTTAAAGAAACTATTGTTTACATTGTTTAAATTTATTATACCAGTTTATAAATTAATTTACTTTGTAAGGTTTTATATGTATTTGTTTTGTATAGTAACTCGTAGAATGACTACTTCTAAAACAGCAACAATATGAAAATTATTTGTATAATATATTTATTTAACTGTATTGCTATAATATCTAATAACTCATAAAGTAAGGTCAACTCATACACTCACTATCACTTCATAACTATTATATTCCTGGTGAAAATTCATCCAACTATTGACGACACAAGCTGTCCTTATAATTTAAACAAATTTACCAAAATTTTGTATATTTCTGTGAATATGTAAATCTTTACAAGGGTGCAATATTTGTCCATTTAAAAAATTATTAACTATATTTTTTATTATTATTTTATTTTGTCAATAAACAATTCAAGAAGGTGATTGATATATTGCAGGTACATTCTTTGATGGGAAATTAGCTATAATAAGTGGGTGGGGGAGGAGGTCATATGAAGGAAATCCATCTCGGATGCTATTAGAGGCAAATGTAAGAATTCTAACAGAAGAACAATGCTTGAAAAGTAAATTGGGAGCTCACGTTGCTGAAGATACAGATTCAATGTTTTGTGCGTATGAACGGAACAAAGATGCATGCCAGGTAAGTCTGACTAGGGATTATAATAAAAATACAATAATTCATCACACCAACTGTTTCATACAAAATAACACAACATCAAGCCATAAGTATTCACAAATACTGGTTTGCTTTAAAAAGTGAAAATAAACAATGCCCTAAGTGTTTAATATCTCAAAATCGACGCAAATTATTTCTATTAAACTTAATGAAATTTCAAAATTGATGTTGCCTTAAACCAATGTGCCAAATCACATTTTAAGGTAAATTAGTTTTGGACAGTAGCGGCTAGTCAGGCAACAGAAGCTGAGCCTCTACAGAATTTGATTAATTATATAAATAATATATTTGAAATCTCTAAATAATAGCTATTATTTAACATATTTTTGCAAAATGACATTTACAACAGACATTTCAAATAAAGTTGTAACATTAGTGTTGCAATGCATCAGCAATAATAAAATGTTGAAAGTAGCATTTCAGCTGGCTGCCCGCTGCTCAAATACAATGAGATGTTAACTTGTCTAGTGCAGGTGGAGTGAAGGGTAGACTTGTTGGAAGCTATACAAACTGCCATGAGTCAAGTTCATTGAGGAAGGAGGCAGTAGAGAGCCTGACCTTGAATAAACCAATGAGAACTGAGAACCTTGCTGGTTTACCAAGTATTTTCATCATTGTGACAGCGCCTGATTCTTGCCAAACTTGACATCTGATTCATTTGCAGTTAAATTTATTGAAGGCGCTCAAAAAAATCGTAGATACTGCATTTCCTTTTGCATCACAGTTGCAAACAGTATAATTTAACGAACAATTAAAAAAAATACATCCTAGTCTGCTATCCTTCCTTGTAAACAAATAATAAAATTTTATGAACAAAAACAATATATTCCAACTAAACAAATGTAATAGAAATCTTTGTCCTGAAATTATTTTTACACTGGGTTATTACTGTTATTACATGGGGAAATAATTATTATCGTTAAAGCTAAAATGTTTAAAAAATAAACATGTCAGACCTATGACGTAATGTTAATATGTGAAATATGTGTCATATTTCTGCTTTAAAAATTACTAGTTTTAATTTAATAAAATAGTAAAATTTATCAAAACGTTTACATGCTGAAGCTTGATTTTGGAATTATCAAAATTTTCATAGATGTGGAGCAAAAGTTGTATATTCATATTAAATTTTAAGTTTCTATGTTTTTCCATCCAGCTAAATATATAAACTAATGAAAAATAAGGGTTTTCAAGATAAAAAGTGAATGCTCTTTAGTTTTTGTTACATTTCAATATGCTTTTTTGTTTGTGAACATGTGGAATGGTGCATTTCCCATGAAGACAACTAGGCTCAGATTTAAATCATAAACATTTAAATGTCATACAATGATGCTGTACTAAGATATAAATTAAAAACTTAATTTGAATGAAATTATGTATACTAATTAAATTAAGTACTTTTAATAATATATATTTTCCAATTTATACTTTTCATAGATTGTAAAATGATTATTTAATACAGAGTGAGGCAGTGAAACGGCACGATTTTGAAAAATCACAAATATTTTATTTAGAAAAAAAAAGATAATTGTTTTAACATAAATCTTAAGTACATGAGTGGAAATTAATGGTTTACTGTACTTTGAAAACAATTATTTTTTGAATACCTACAGAGTCAGTAAGGTGGCGTCCTTGGTATTGCACACATTTTTGAAGTCATTAGGTTTTAGGGCTTGCACTATCTGTATTTTGTATGGATGATAGTGTAGGTCGTTCTTCAAAATCCGTCACAACGATCGATTACTGAGACCAAGTTCTGATGCTTCGCTCACACGATCAATGTTCTCTGGAGTCCGGATTGATTTTTCACTACCACCTCTTTTCTTTGTCGTGCTAGCAGTGGCTTCAAAATTATTCACCCAAAGGAGGATAGCTTTTCTTGGTGGCACCTGAGCCCGTGGCGGTATACTGAACTCACGACAGAAATCGCGCTGAGCACAAACCACTACAACAGCAAACGCACCTTGTCTAGACGCTCAAGGTCATTTCCCCCTACACGTATAACCCACCACCCCCCCCCCCCCCCGTCAGCTGGAGTCGGAATCGTGCCGTTTCACTGCCTCGCCATAGTTTACTTAATTTCGAGTTTGTAAAGTCACATTTCAAAAACATATTATTTTAATTTTCACTTGCATGAATACTTATTTTCCAACATATACCTCTGCTTACATTTAATCCAACTTTTAGCAAGCTTTTGAATTCCTTCCTAAAAGAAACTTTTGAGATAATTTTGAACTACTTCCATGATGTTTTCCTCAGAACCAAAAAGATTCTATTAAAGCCCTTCTTTCAATGGGCCGAAAAGTAGAAAAACGCTTGTAACCATTTCTAGCAGCTCATAATTGAGATATTGAATGCAACCGATTATTTTACTGGACATAGCCTATGGCATTATTCTCAAATAAAATCACACCTTTTTAAAGTCAACTATGTCTTTTAGACTTGAATTTTACCTTCATGATCGCAGTACTTTTCACTATTCATCATTTTGCCTTTAGGTATGAAGTGATAAAATCATATCTTTCATATCCCAGAATATCATTTCAAACATGTGATTTTAGAATTATATTGTCAAAGGAGATGAAGCATATTTCCAGACTATATTTTATCGTTTACTCTTGGGTTCAAAGTGATGTACCCATGTTTTCCAAGATTATTACTTGGTTCAGGAATCTCTCTCGTTCACATTCCAAACTTTTCCCACATTCAAAAGCTTCTGTAGATTTTCAAACTATTCCCAAATTATGTACCACTGTACATTTACAATGACCTAAATATAAGATAATTTATGCTGAGTTTATTGTTTAGATTTAATCATTACATATAAAATTTCATAAATTATATGTTACAGGGAGACAGTGGTGGACCTTTAGTGTTCAGATCCCCAAAAGGTGTTATGTATCTAATTGGTAAGAAATTTCTTATTTGACAAATTTAGATTAGTTTATCCCCCCTCTCTAGCTGATTTACATAACTTAGTAATGATAATTTAAATTACAAAACTTCAGAAAAGTAAGCAAATGTTACACGATAAAATAAATTGGGTAGAGCATTATTGCTATCTAGACAATGTGTAACTCTTTTGTTCAGGTTTTGACTGAAGGAGGATATGTCTCTTTGGAGCCTTCTCAGTTCTCTAACCTCTAGAGGATTTCTCCAATTAAAGGTCCTTGTTATGGCCCAGTAAAATTTAAATTTGTTATGTGCTCAATTTACTTTCTAACAGTAATTATCTATTATGTACAATTGTTAGATTGGTTTTTTTCATACACCTTCACATTTTATACTGCTCAAAATTGTTTGGCAAAATCAGCTATTTTTAAATATTTGAAATTTTTAGAATGACATACATAGTTTTCTTTTTAATTGTTGATTTTTAACTCCAGAACCAACCAATACATTTGTTGGGAATTAAAAGAGCAGATTTTATAAAATAAATCAACACTATTATTGGTAATGTACTCTAATATTTTGTTAAAAATGAAAAAGACTTGAAAAATTGTTTAAAATTACTGAGTAGCTTTAAAAATTCAGCACGTCTTATTCATGGCCCTCATGTACTTTGTGGAAAAAACTAATATTTTAAAGAGACTGTTCTCTTTTGGCAGGTATAATATCTTGGGGTGAAAAATGTGGTGAAATAGATTACCCAGGAATATACACAAGAGTGTCCACATTTCATGACTGGATCCGTCAAAGCACTGCGGACTCAAACTATTGTAACCCAAAACCATGATAATAAACCATCTTAATTGTCATTGTTTTAATGGGATAATATAAACAAAAATTCCATTGATTTTCTCTAAATTATTTTTTAAATGTTTATTGAATGTGATGTTGTTATTCTATAAGGAAAATATATGAAAATCCAGTTAAATTTATAAAATATAAAGAGGTTTTTTCTTGTTTATATTACAATCACTTATTTTTCTGCTACTGTTTACAGATATATTAAATAAAATTCCACAGATTACTTCACTTCGGTATAATGAATGGTTTATTTATTCTACATTAAAATATGAGACCAAGTTCCGATTTTTTATATTATATTATATATATATATATATATATATATATATATATATATATATATATATATATATATATATATATATATATATATATATATACCGTGTTAAATTAGTCCCAGAACGACTTTAACCATTACAAATAGAGCTACAAATCTTTGCATATTGTTTATTGATACCAAAATATATTTTACTACGTATTCATTGGACCGCTACCTTTCCAGGGGGACGGCCCACAAGGAGTAAGCACGAAATCTTAAATGAGATCATAGGTCGAATAATTCTTCGAATAATTATTGTACATCGAATTAAAGGCCTTTATGAGAAGAACACAATGCGCAAACCCGACCTCAAAAGGTCCTACTAGCTAAAATAGCGTAGGTTAAGGTTCATATTAGCTACAACGTCAGGTATGTTAAAAACATCTCAATAATATTAACTAGACAGAGGTTAAGAAATGAAAACTTTGCAAATCAACATCTGGCTTAAAATCAATATTTTTTTAGGCTGCTCACTGGCTCTTTACCTCCAATGGGGGATGTGCCTCAAGGAGTCAAAAAGACATCTTAAATGTAGGAATAGGTTGACAACAAATTAAAGGTCTTTATTAGTAGAGTACAATGCTGCAAATCCGAACTCAAACGGATTACCGAGTCGGAAATGGCAGCCGTTCAGAGATTGCTTAAATTTGCAGTTATTAGGTAAATTGAATGAAATCTATGGTAGTTTTATTATTCATTCACAGGCAAAATTAGAGCAATTGAAGATTGTTACATCTAACGCAAGTTTGTTTCCTGTTTTCGGGGATACCCACTATCAGTCACAAACAACTTTATCTTTTAGGCCAATCATGGTTAATACATTTTCCTTGTTTTATTTAATATAAAGTTTAAACTCACGCTATTTTAGCTAGGGTCAATCTTTTCAGGACCGGTTTGTAGCATTGTGTTCTACTCTTAAAGGTCTTTAGTTCGATGTGTAACTCGACCTATGCTCTCATTTAAGATTTCCTACTTACTCCTTGTGGGCCGTCCCCCTGGAAAAATAGCGCTCCACTGAATAGTTACTAAAATAGGTTTTGCACACAATTAACAATGTGCAAAGCTTTGTAGCTCTATCTGTAATGGTTAAAAATATATTAGGCCGACCCAGGACTTATTTAAAACGCTGTATATATGATACAACAAGACAGATATAGGTGCCACTAGTTATATAGAGCCATTAAGATGAATGATTCACACCGCTATTTTAATATGTTAATTTTGCTATTAGCTATACATAAAGTAAATTTTTTGTAAATATCTGTTAAATACAGATCTCTTTTATGGCACTCTCTCTCATCTTTGTATTTATTAGAATTTACATATATATATATATATATATATATATATATATATATATATATATATATATATAAAGCTTAAAACCTTATATAGAAAGATACGATGTATTGGAATTATTATTTAATTACGATAACAGTTAAAAAGAAGGATGATTTGCACATTAATACAACATTTTTTATATTATAAATTATTGAAGAATACCAAGAGGATAAAATGTGGAATGTTAGACTCGCCTATCAAGTTATACTTTATTGTAACATTGAATGGAACAAACCAAAGTACAGACTTTTAAGAAAATCTCTTAAACTCCAAGATTTATACCGTGTTCAAATTTATTTTTTAGAATAATGATTTTAAAATATACAAATATATATTTACATAGCTTCTTAATTTGATCAATATTCATGCATATGCAATTATATACTGGGAATATTGATAAATACTGATTATATATGCAACACTTAAAAAAGAGAATGTTACTTTAAAATCAGCAACAATAAATTTGGTCCTATTATTTAAAAATAATTAATTTCGTCTTTTCACTTAAAACCGTAAAGTTTTTAGAAAATACCAATAGGGCATGTCAAATTTTCCTGTATTCCTTTGAGTATATTAACAGTGGTGGAATTACAATATAATATTGTTGCATCATCAACATATGCAGTAAATTTAAAAACGATATGTCTAGGACTCAAACTATTAAAATAAATTCAAATTATTAGTATAAATTATTTTCCTCTAATTTTTTGAGTATATCAACAAGAGTGGAGTTACAATATAATATTGCTGCATCATCAATCAACATATGCAGTAAATTTAACAATGATATGTCAAGAATTCAAACTATTAATATAAATTCAAATTATTAATATAAATTATTTTCCTGTATTCTTTTGAGTATATCATCAATGGTGGAATTACAACATAATATTGCTGCATCATCAATCAACATATGCAGTAAATTTAAAAATGATATGTCAAGGATTCAAACTATTAATATAAATTCAAATTATTAATATAAATTATTTTCCTGTATTCTTTTGAGTATATCATCAATGGTGGAATTACAATATAATATTGCTGAATCATCAATCAACATATGCAGTAAATTTACAAATGAAATGTCTAGGACTCAAACTATTAATACAAATTCGAAATATGGATCCATGAGTATTGATCTTTAAGGACTCCCACTCTCATCGCTGAATATATTTGACAATTATAAAGTTTGTTTTCTGCCTACTAAATAAGATACCAACCAATCATGTGAAATAAATACTTTTACTCCATCTCTCCAATGGCTTGTCTGTAATAAGTTCCTTAGAATTTAGCATAACCAATTTAACATTTCGGTTGGCTTAAGGTTATCTGAAAGCTTCATCTACACCATATATTTTGTAAGTATGACAATTTACCAATTTACTTTGCGTAAGAAATATTTCAATGTACCTTGATTCATTTTGGAATAAGAATGTTACTATGCAAAACTCCACTTCGGATGGAAATCAGTGTTATAGGATGTCTACAAAGTAACAATACCACTGGTAGTTATTTCTTTATTAAATATTGTTTTAAATACATATAGATGCGCACATTGCATTCACACATATAAGAATACTAAACGAAACAGTAACATAATTGATAATTTATCAGTTTTTACCTATAAAATACATTCCAATTTTGCATTTTATACACTCTATAAGAAATTCCTAACTTGGAGGTTATAATAGGACTCAGTGGTAGAGTCCTAGTGAGGTTAGGTAACAGATTGTTTCAGTGAAGTGGTGATTTTGTAAGGGAAGAGGTGGTTTGTTTTTTAAGAGATTTGTTTCGGATGAAGGGTGGAGAACAGAACAATAAATTATCTAAACTCTAGAGATAAAAAATTAACATTGTAATAAGTTTTTGTAGAAGTACATTGCTTGAGTAAACAGATGTTACATGTTTACTATTGTTGCAGTCAACTTTATAACATTGGCATTATGGAGTTTTATTGACTTACAGTAGCCTAATGACTTACTTTATTTAATGTAATATAGATATAATTTGTTATTGGATAGAGAATTTGACCTTCTTGTGTTTGTGATTTGATAATATTGACTTAATGGAGAAATTGACTAGAACAAACTAATAATTGATTATAATGATTCGAATTTACCCCTAACCACAATCACTGGAAACTTTAAAATAAAACACAATTAATTATTTGATTAATTGTTCTTTCTTTATTTTTTTTACTAAATGGGCATTTAGTGGAAAAAATAAAGAAAGAACAATTAATCAAATAATTGTGTTTTATTTTTAAGTTTCCAGTGATTATGGTTAGGGGTAAATTTGAATCAATATTGTGAATTTCACCACAGTGCTCAAGAAGATTGTATAATAATTGATTGATGCGAAATTTTATTATAAGGAGAGTATTGTTGTTTATTCAGCATAAGGTGTTGATATTTTATAATGGATTTTCGAGCGAAATGGTACAGGTGTATGCAATTAAATTTTATAAAATATGGAAGAAAATTTTGCATCATTGTGATGTAGTAAAGAATATTCATTTAGTAACTATTTCTAGCAATGTCTTAAATATGCTAGATGAGACATTCAAAAAAATTAAAATGAAATTAAAATTGAAACTTTCTCTAAGGAAAACAGCAATATTAGGGAAGATCTTAAAAATAAAAAGCTAAAGCGTCAACTAGAATTGGAAGTTGCTATTCAACAGGATGATGAGGCGGAAGCAAAATTAAAAATGCTCCAAAATAAACTAAAATAAAGTAGAGTATAATATAATATAATTTGTTATTATTTATTATTTACTTTACTCTACTAATTTGCCTTCACGTTGGAGCGACAAATATAACATAAGTTTGTTATCTTTCAATCAATTTAATTAGCCACACGTTGGAGTGCCAAATATAACATTTAGTTATATTTAATTATTTATTTTACTATACTTCTTTATAAAAAACCACACGTTGTGTGATAATTAATAACATATAAGCTTTCTGAATAGACTTTCTAACTAATTATATTTTAGTATACTCATTAAACAACAACGTTTACCTGGATAAATCTTTTGTTTAATTTAGCATGAAACAAACAGCAAAACAATGAAACATATACATGAAATTATTCAATTCTTACTTAACTAAAATCATTTATTCCTCACTCATTTTTTATTCTAATTTATATTATAACAGACAATTAAAATACAATTTTAATTTATTTTTAACATTAATGATTAATTGAATATTTAAATTGTTAATTTCCCTTTTAGGATTTTATTATATTTCTTTACAAATTTAAATTTTACTTGACTTTACTTAAAAAAATTATTATCTTTTTTTTTATATCGGCTAGCTCAGTTTTAATTCTATTTAATAAACACAAATCTCTTATCTCGGGTCAGTAGGTCTTTTAATGGCTCAATTGAAAGTGAAATGATTTAAGATGAATTTAATAGTTAACAATAATTTTGGTACTTATCAATTTCTGGCCCTTTGATCGGTCGAGTTGCACTTTCAATAAATACACATAAAACTTGAATTGACTCTTTTAATTTAAAAACCACCACACTGCTCACAACACTTTATTCCTTGAATATGACGCTTTCTCTCGTTCTCTGGGCTGTTCCAAATTCTAGCTCCTTCCTGTGACGACGATAATCCCTGGCTCTAGTCAATCGGACTCCTTTTCTCAATCTGATCCTTTAACGAAAACTCCACAAGATTCCTAACCTGCGATTCCTTCTGTTACTTAATTCTTCCTTTCCTTTTTTACTCTACTTTAGATAAACTTATTAACTTTTTAATTAGCAAAGAGACTTCTTGTCTCTTTGTTTATTGATGAAAAAAAAACTCTATGGAACACAGAGCAGACTATCTGTGTCCATAACCTTCCGTCTCGGCTGCCCTTGTTAGACTCCCCTTCTAAGATTTTATTATAAGACTCCTTCTCTCGAACACGAGTTTCGCGCCCTGTTCGCTGATTCGTTGATTTTTTCCGAACTTTCTCTACATGTGTCCTATTTAGCTTCCTAGTGGTTGTTTTCAAATCTTTCCGTTGTTTTTTTAAGCACCGTTAGACTTTCTACTTGTGTACTGTTAGTACGCTGGCTTTCCCTTCGATTTCTCTTTTTATTGTAAAAAAAACACTGCGCTCCTTTAAATTCCGTTACTGTGGCCATGTGTTTCTTTCAAGGTTGTAGAAATCCTAGTTCTATTGTAATTTATCACGTACATTTTTTAACTGCATGCGACAGCTGTCGCCTCCTTTCATTTATTTAACATTGTTCCATTTTTCATATTTATTTATTTTTATAAGTTATTTTAATTATTTTATTATTAGATGTCATGATTCCTATTGTTTCCCTAGGTGAGATTATGATATCGTTACAAGAGACAATCTCATCGAGTTGAAGAGTATGGCAAATTAAGAACTTAATAATAGACCAGAAATGAGACTTGTTCCAAAACGTATGTAATTACAAAAAGAGAGCCATATAAAGAATAGGCTGTACATATTGTAAAACAAGATATTATTTTTCATGCACGAATACTAATAAAAATAAAAATAAATTCAAATTCAAAAAATTATATCAAAATAAGAGATGTAGGAATTAACAAATTGAAATTAAATGTAAAAACTCTAGAGGCAGATTTGGTTTTGATGAATAAGGAATTACATAGGCCTAAGACAATAATTCAACGAATGGAAAATGAGATCTGAAATCAGTAAATCTATTGCAGAGATGAATTCTATTGATGAAAGTGATTGGCAAATGGTATGCGGTAAAAAAAGGATATAATAATATAAAATATATAAATGAAACAGGAGAACCTATTCCTGTTATTATCAATAAATTTTGGACACCATTGGTGATAAATGAAAATGTTTTACAAGAATGGAGAAAATACGGGAAGTTTAACGGTATCAGTTAGGAAAAAATAAAGAATATATATTAGGAGATAGCTATGCGAATCAATGGGAATCCCAATCCATCAACCAATCGCATCCATGGGAATTATCAAATACTATTAACAACGACTGGAAGGTGGAAGGCATGGTAAGATCTGGTGCAAAGGCTGAGCAGGTGATAGATTGAAATTGAGTGGGAACTTGACAGATAAAGATCATATTGTTTTATGTACAGGCACAAATGATGTTGCAAGGAATGAATCAATTGATTGTATCAGGACTCTAACAAGTACTCTTCCATAGCTTGCACATACCATATTAATTATTATGATTAATATACCCTATTGATTATGGCTATACCATATAGTTATGATCTATCAAGTTCATCTTGTGTTAACAGAGACGTGAAAAAGACAAACAGGAAAATAAAAAGTGTATAAAACGTCTACCAAAAGATAGATATCTGGAGCAACCACTAAAATTAGAACATTTTCAGAGGCACGGTATGCACATGGACCGTTATGGGAAGTAGATTATGTTGAAAAAATAATTAATGTATTAGAAGAGAACCAAGGGATGAGTGCTGCAGATGTGGTGACATTAGGATGGTACAGAAATGAAGGCCTTAATCAAAAAACAAATGACAGAAAGATGGTGACAATAAATGTTAGTGGCAGAAACTCTGAACGTGATGGTTTATTAGATGTAGAGGAAATAGGAGAAATATACAACCAACATAGAAACTAAATGTAATAATATAAAAGTTCCTCAAAAAACAATACAACATTTGCTATCTCTAGAATTGAATCTCTAGAAATAAGATTTAATGAAGTAAACCAGACTTTGTAATTATTTGTGAACATAAGATGAGAGACTTCTAATAATAATTGCAGGATATTCTATTATAACTCATTTTTCTCATTAATAGAATTATGGTGTTGGTGTTTTGATTCTCTCGAACATTAAATGTAATATTAAAACTATTGTTATAAATCAATTGAATGACTTAATATCTGAATAGGAATTTGAATGATGTTTGGTAGAATATGAAATTGAATCAATTAAATTTGTACTCGTGGGTGTCTGTAGACCTCCTGGTACGAGTGTAATACTTTATCTATCAAAGCTAAGTTTAAAACTTAAAATTATGTGTAAAAAGTATATACAAGTTATGATGAGTGGTGTTATTAACATCGACATACTTAAAGAATATAACGAGCATACTTATAGATATCTAATTGATTGATGCTCTTAAGGAATATGATTTTGATTATTTAGTCAATTTTCCAACTAGAATTAGGAAAAGTCAAAAAGCTCAATAGGTAATTTTTTCACCAATTTATTTAAGGATGAGATAGTTTCTGTTGTAGGTATAAATATTCGGTTATCAGATTATGATGCTCAATTGCTGAAGATTGGCATTGTGGCCAGCAAAAGACAATAATTAAAGATCATATTAAACTTTGTAGAAAGTTTTCTTTGGATAAATGTAAAGTATTTTGCTGATATGATAGCAAAGGAATCTTGGCATGAGATGTTTACTGCCCAAGTTGATTGTTAATTTGATGCGTTTTATGATGTATTTATATATTATTTTAATAGTAGTTTCCCATTAGTAAGATCTAGACAGTACTAAACACAAAAATGAGACTATCTATTATACAATTGAAGGGTACACAGAAAGAACGATCACGGTCCAAAAAAAATCAATTTTTTGATTATGATGGCATTTGAAAGCTATGACATAGATCTATAACCATGTGCAAATGTTTCAATGAATAATCGAACAGGGTCCTCGTAATTCACATGTGAAATATTAGTACACAGAGAAGTAACGATCAGGGTCAACAGCGAAAAGAGAAGTATCGGTCAGAGTCCACATGACTTGATAATTTTTTTTTTTTTTTGGAAAATGTTACACAAGAAGAGAGTTGTACCTTAATTCGTCATTTTAATGATTTAAAAAGATTAAAAGAAGTCAAGTAACGTTCCCAAGATTGTGGTTAGCAAGTAGAACTTCAAACCTTGATAGACGTTTTTACAGTAACTTTTATACAATTATTTGATTTGTATACTTCATTAAAAACAACTTTTTTAAAATAATAATAAATTCATGTTTAGATTTTAACATTTTAAAGATTAAACTCTCTACAAAACTGGTTTTTGATTTTCTTCTAAACTCAAATATATTTAATCCAGAGTAATAACGATCAGAGTCCATGACGTGATACAATAAAACATTTTTTTAGAGGTATAATATCGAGGTAAATTTTTGAATTTAGTTTATTTTTAGAAACAGATAGTACTCCTAAGTGATACATATTAATAAATAAAATAAAAATTAATAGTTAACACAGTATAACGTTTTAAACTTTTAAAAGGCTCTCCTGAAAAATATTGGTTTTTGGACTTTGATCGTTCTTTCTGTGCACCCTTCAATTGAATAACCTGGGACGTGAAATAAATTATGAACTTCAAATTGAAACAATAGCTAGATATAATTTGTGTAAATTTTATAAATTCTATTCTGAAAATCAAGTTTTATTAACCTTTAACAGACACACTTCAAAAACTGAAACACAACAGACACACTGGGGTCTGCCAGACCCTATTTATTTTTTATATATAAAAATACTTTATTTTTTTTTGAACGTTTATTGATATGTGTGCCTACTTTAACCCTTTGTAGTGAGTTAGTAATAAATATTAACCAAATATTATTTTATTTAGTCACACCAATCTAAAACTTTTTAAAATAAGGTAAAATTGGAACAAAAAAAAACACAAAATTTAAAAAAATCCATATCAAATTTTAATGTCAATTTTTTTTCAAAACACACTTATTTTCTTAAAGTACAGTATATTGACTACTATACTCACTTTGAATTTTTTTAAATCTGTAAAAACGTATCCAGCTGGAAAAACCACGATACGTTATTCTAGCCTTTCAAACAGATAGAAAAAATCAGATCAAAAAGGATGCCACTCTGTTTGACATGTGCGCCCTTTCAAATTTAAAACTCTATCTAAATTCACAGTATTTTCCTTACGATAATACTAACGGCGATATTTCCACGATGTACGAAATGTACCATAGATTCCAAGAATCGTACTCAACGCACGAGTCCTTTCCCAGTCTAGATTTACAATCTTTTACAAACTCTCCTCTCTTCGTAATCGATTGTTCCAAACAGAACGATTCTATTAAATCTTACGTCCCGTGGATGTAAGACTAGAAATAGAAACTTCTGCTAATATACCTGCAAATACTACAGCATATTGTCTGATTTTACACGACTCGCATATTGTGTACACTCTCCTTACGGGCACAGTGAAAAATGTTGTGGAATAGATGCGCACGCACAAACTGTATAGGTATAATATTATCGATACAATGGAAGCCGATCATTCGCGGACGAGTTATCGTGTGCACCACATATCCAAGATTTTTTCACGCTTTCCTTTAGATGACATAACTGACGAGGATAATATCTATTCATTCGATTGTCATCCGCTCGACGAAGTGTTGAACGAAGTATTCATCGAAGACGGTCTGCTCCACAACAAAAGTAAGTTTCAAGTCGATGAGACGCAAATATCGAGACACGTCTATGCAGTGTTAAAGAATCAGCTTTCTTCGACTGAATTCGGTGGTTCTGCAGATTCGGTATACGTTTTAGTGGGTGATGTAGGAGTGGTTTTTCGCTACCGTTATTGTGAATTTTGTGAAGACGACGAGATTGATGACGTGATATACTATCAGTTCGATTTCGACGACGAATCGCGATTACACGAGTTTCCTCTTGTACAAATCGATCCGTATTTTGACGACGATTTAACTAAAACTACGCAAATATTTCAAGAAAAATCTTACGTGGGAGTGAAAGTGGTAGTAGTGAGAGACCAGTGTGCTCACAGTTCAGTCGAGACCATGGAGCGGAGCAAGATGAACGTGGAGTGAGCTCCTACCAAGCATCAGGTACCACCTAACCTTCCTTTAGGAATTTTTTTATAAATCTGTTCATTTCATAAACACCGAGTGCACAAAATTCATAGCAACGGGTTTATTTCAGCATACAGGTTTCGGTCTTGGACTTTTAGTGCAAATTTGTAGAAAATTTGTTTTCTTTAATCACCCAATACTTGACAAATTATCACATCATTTAAAATCTATAACGGTCGCTATCAGCGATAAGAGAACGTGTAAATTCAATCTGACTATCGGTGACGTAATAGTTCACAATCTTTTCGGCAAACATTACGTTAAATTGTACGATGGGCAACATTGTATGACCTTGAATGCTGACGAATGGAAGCTACTAGAGGATAGTATGCCGCTCGTGTCCAGACGTGTCGCTGAATTGTTTTACATCGAGGAAGCGTTGCGCTCATACATCATTGAGATCTTGGATAGCGACGAGCTCCTATATAGCACTTCCCCGAATCGAACAAATTATACGACGAAGTGAGTTTGTTTAAAAAACATGCAAGCGACAGTAGTTGAATTTCACGCGTTTCCAGATAACGATAACAAGTATATCGTCAAAGAATTTTCTATTGTCAGTGATCATTTTTACAGAATCACAGTGTTCAAACCGCCTTACAATTTTCCCCTGCTTAACGATAAATCGCAAAGATCGGTTCGTTGGTCACAATCTCATTTTCACTGTATCAGATGGGATGAAGGAGATGTACCTTACAACGAGGACACGATACGCACTTTGTGCAAGCCTTTTGCAACACTTTTCACTAAAGGATTGGAAAAGGCTCAATTTCTGAGACAATTCCATCCTCGCGTGATGGAGTTGCCTCGGGGGGAGAAATTCTCCCATTGTGCTTAAATGCTTATTACCACAACATGATAGTAGTGTAGATAGTAAATGTGCACTAAAAAGCGCAAAATGTTTTTACGATTTACTCCTTGTCTAAATTGATGTCCTAATGACGCGGGGATGGTATGAAGATACCTGACTGGCATCTGTGTGTGTGTGTGTGTGTGTGTGTGTGTGTGTGTGTGTGTGTGTGTGTGTGTGTGTGTGTGTGTGTTACCCTCTGGTGTGGACCTAAAAAGCACGCAAGGTTGGATGGAGGTCCCTGGAGCGGAGTTGATTCTCCCGTAATTTAATAACACCATAGCTAATGTTTTCAGAAACCAAGGCTACAAAGTTGCGTACAAAACCAACTCAAACATACAACATACACTAAATAGCAACAAAACCTCAAACCAAGACAAGTTCATGAATACCGGTATATATAGATTAAACTGTAGTTCATGTGACAAATTCTACGTGGGACAGACGGGGCGGCCCTTCAAAAAACGATATAAAGAACATATCCAGGCACTAAGGCAGCCGGAAAAATCAAAATTCGCAGAACACCTGGTAAACTGTGATCATGCTTATAAAAACATAGATCACAACATGAAAATATTACAAAAATGCAAAAAAAGGAGATTACATGAACCACGTAGAAGAATACCACATATAAAAAAAAATTAACAAGAGCACCCGGATAGTTTGCTAAATGATAAAAATTGTTTGATGCAACCCTCACTTATGAACTAATAAGCCAGCTCACTAGGAAGTAGACATCAGCTGATAACTCACTAACTAGTACATTGTACAGCGTCAGCCCAGAGACATGTTGGACTTTATTTGTGCGCGCTTGTTGTTTGTGTTATGTGTTTTTACAAATTGTGTTAAATGTTTTTAATTGTGTTTTGACCACCCGACGATGGACGTAAAAAGTCCGAAACACGTGTAGTGGTAATATATATGTACTGAAGGAAAAACTTCAAAAAAGGATTGCAGGCGGTGAGTAACATATTACAAGTTAAAGTGACATTTTGTTTGGAAAGAAAAAAATTGCTTGAGGCCATGTCAAGACTCTATGGTGGGTGGAACTGCAGCTCATAGCCGAGATATTGAAGGTAACAGATATTTTTCTTAGCCATATTGAGGTGAAGGTGATGAACCCATGCTTTCAATGATAATTACTTGGTCAGGAATATGTCTCCTTTATATTCAAAACGTTTCCCACATTCAAAATCTCCTGTATATTTTCAAATTATTCCTAATTTATTAAATGTACCACTGTACATTTACAATGGCCTAATTGTAAGATAATTTGTGCAGAGTTTATTCATAAATTCAATGTTCCAGGGAGACAGTGGCGGACCTCTAACCGTCAGATCCTCTAAAGGAGTTATGACACTAATTGGTAAGAGCTTTCATATTTGTTTAGTCTCACTTTATACTAGTTTATCCCCCTCCCCTACAGATTTATCATGCAGATCTATAACTTAGTAATGATTATTTTAAATTACAAAATTGGAAAAGCTTATATAAAATAAATTTGTTGAAAGATTATTGCTATCTAGATAATCTGTAATTCTTTAGTTCAGCTTTCGACTGAGGGAGGGTGTGTGTCTCTGGAGTTCATAGTTCTCTGAGCTCTAAAGGGTTTCTCCAATGGTTTGGGCCAGTAAAGTTTAATTTTCTTTTGTGCTAAATTTACTTTCTAACAGTAATTTTATGTGTCATACATCTTCACATTTCATATTTCCTCAAAATTGTTTGGCATAATCGCCGATTTTAAAATATCCAAACTTTTTAGAATGACATTCATAGATGTTTTTTTTTTCTTTTGTTGACCATTTACCCTCAATTCAACATATACATTTATTTAAAAATAACCAAAAGAGCAGCATTTTAGGAAAATTGAATCAACAATATTATTGGAAAAGTATATTTTTTGTCTTTCCTTTAATATTTTGATGAAAATGAAAAAGACTTTAATATTCATGCCTATAATGTATTTTATGTAAAAAAAAAAAAAAATAAAAAATAAAAATAAAAAAAAAAAAAATAAATAAACAAATTATTCCCTTTTGTCAGGTATAATATCATGGGGATTACAATGTGGTTTAATAGATTACCCAGGAGTATACACAAGACTATCGAAATTTCTTGGCTGGATCCGTAAAAACACTAACGACTCAACCTATTGTAGTCCGAAGAAATGATAATTAATCAAGTCTGATGTCATGTTTCAATAACATAATATAAACAACAATTTTGAATTTTCTCAACATTCTTTTTTTAAAATATATATTGAATATGTTGGCATTATATAATGGAACTATATGAAAATATATTTAAATATATAAAATCTAAAGTAGTTTTTCTTATTTGTATTACAATCGCTCATTATTCTATTTTTGTTTTACAAATATATTGTACTAAAATACATAGAATATTTCATTTTGTTTAATGAATGGTTTATTTATTCTACATTATATCATAAGAGCATTTTTTTTTTAACAACAAGGTAGACATAAGTTCTACTAATTATTAACAAGAATGACTCATACTGTAATGTTAGTAATTAGTCTGAGATAATTTGTCGAATTATTTATAAATTTGATTTTCAATTGTACTTATTTATTTGAGAAAAATATCGCTTATTTGATTAATATTGTAGTGCTTTATTCATAACTTATGCCCTACAATATGCACTCACTTATGGAAAAACATGTCCAAAAATAATACTAATATTGTCTAGCAATATAAAAAGATTTCCTTTATATTTAATTATTTCCAAACTGTACCTGTACGTTTTATCCTCATACATTTTCCAATATGTATTTTCAAACTGATATTTAAACTTCTTTTTTAGTTTTGTTAGCAATTAATTTTGAAGAAATTATGAATTTTGTATAGTGAAATAACTGTTTATACATTACATTCCAATAAGCATTTCCACTGATTGCAACAAGAATAGTTCATTATGAACAGTTGCTATCCGGATTTACTTATAAAATTGTGTATCATACATTCTCAATGTTGCCTAATTTCATAATATCCAGGAGTACCAATCAAAAATTCCAAAGAAATAATGTCAGGAAAACAATTATTACTTTTGTAAAGAACAAAGATATTAAAAGTAGTCAATGAACAATAAGGAGTTATCTTAGGCTGTAATTATGTTGCTAACCAATGGACAAATAAACTACTCCTGAAGTAGTTCAAAACATTTAAACTGAATAAACAATGGTGAATAGGTGTATAGTCAGAAGAATAAAGGTGGTTTATAACAATAACATCTCTACCATTATTGGTTGAACTATAGTTAACACACACAGGAATTTCAAAAATGTAAAACATTGTTATTCAGTATTGTTTGTGCTAACCATTAGTAGTGATATATTTTTAATCAAGTAAATATTATACATTAAACCAGATAAATAAACAACTATAAAAAATATTTTCAGCTCTGGAAAACAGCTATTATAGTGACGATGTAGGTCTATTAATTACAAACAATTGTGAACACTAGCAAATGAATGCAGACTAAAATTTTACAAAGACAACAAGTCATTTCACAATTTAAAAAAATATTGCTAATGACGGAAACTTTAAAAATAAAGGTTTAGAATTAAAACATTAAAACAAAGTTCTAAAGTTTTGGTTAACAAAGAGAGACTTGCGAAAGTTTAATAGCCAAATACCCTACTCCCTAAATGAGGAATAGGCCTAGTCCTACTTATGGATTGATAATTGGTTGATACTAGCTAGACCTGTGCACCATAATAGTACCAATGAATACATATACTGTATTCATTGATAGTACTAGCAAAACGGGAGTGCCGATAGAGGCCAGGTAGCCACGTAGACCGCACACACACAAACGCAGGGGATTAGGATCGGCCGCAATTCCGCTCCGTTAAGTCGCCTTGACCAATCAAAATATAATTTTGTTTATTTGTAATTTTATTTTGATTTGTTTAGTATTTTTTTAACTCTATAGATTATAACAAGAAAAATGATACCAAACAACGTTTATTTACTATAAATTGTATCTTGTTTGGTACCATATTTCACATTTAACGTAATCCAATAATATATCAATCCACAAGCTTTTCATGGTTTATAAAAACTCAAACATGTAATGTAATCGCATTATAATTTATTATTCAAAAATACTCAAATATTTTTTAAATAATATATACTCTCAAATTATATTAACAAGTATAATAATTTACAAATAATATTCACATAGTTTATAATACTGTAATACATGAGTAAAACCAGACTGTCATAAAATAACAGTTTCAGACTACAGAAGAGGTTATAAGGACGCTATTTTGAAAGACAAAATGAACAGTATAAATTAAAATTAGTAAACAAAAATTAAGGTTAGAATATCAACAATCTCCGATATTAGCCAGTACTTTGTTAACTATCATTGTATTGTGATCTAAGGTCTACTAGAGTAAATATTCATACTACGTTTGGTATCATTTTTCATGAAATGTTATGTAGAATCTATATACATAATTAATTTTTAAATAAAATTAGGTATAACAAAATTAATGTTCGATAGACTGAAGTACACTAGGTGACTTTAGGGTTGGAAGGAAGGACGTTCCAAATCCCTTGAGCGTAGAGTGTGAGGGTGCGTGGGTGGGAGGGGACTTGACCTGGTCTCCATCGGTACTCCCGCTTTGCTATTACTATAATCATATTATGTGTCATGCAAAATTGTTACTGTCACTCTTTGAAATTTTTCCAATCTGTCAATTTGGCTTGTTATCGCAAGATAATCTAATGATAACATAATATATTTAATATTATTTGGAGTTATTTCTGTGAAAAAGATATTGATTGGACTAATTACTGTGATGTTTGTTTGGATTGTGGAAAATCTAGGTCTGGCTGTTATACAGGCTTATATGTTCTCATCAAAGAAATCTACATGTACCCATGAAGCTCTATTTACACAACCCTTTAAAGATTCAATGAATTAAGTCTTCAATCATTTTATTGAAATTGTTAATTTATATAAGGCCAATTCAACAAACTAGAGATTCTTAAATTTATCTTTGGGTAAAGAGATGGACAGCCTCCATAGTAATACTATTCCACAAAGAAGCGAGATGGCTTTCACTAGGACAAGTATTTACAAGATTGTTTGAATTGAGACATGAAGTTCAATTTTTTTTTAGACCACCTTTTTGAGTTGAACTCTAAGTTACATAAAAGTCAATGACTTTGACAATTTGCATATTTATCTGATAATTTATTAGATATACATAATCTTTACTTGCAATTACATAACAGTTTTAAAACCATCTTTCAGATGTCAGACAAAATTAAGTTTATTTTCAAGATAATTGATTTTTCGAAATATCAAAACAGTCCTATGGTGAAGTTCTTGGGAAGCTTTACTGTTTCTTATATGAGAATTAGCTGACATTGTCAAAAGTATTAAAATAGGTTAAAATAGTAAAAAGTATAAAGATTTAATTACTAAAATGAATTCAGATATCTTCAGAAAGTATTTTCCAAAGTCAAATCGTGAAAATAATAAAATTGAATTTCAAATCCATTAAACAAATAATTGTTCTTTCACAAGCCGAAAAATTATCGGACATTGACGGAGGTTCTTGCCAGAGGATTACATACACATGCTCACTATAATATATTGGTTATTTAGTTATGTCATGTTGGCTAGCCTGTGTTTATGTTTCTCTTTTGCTGTCTGTATCTGTTTCTTGTTGGATATAACCTCAAATATTCATGTACATCTGGTATCTAAGTGAAGGTTTACGGAATTCTTTAGTTTTTATCTGCTAAAAAGCGCCTTTTCCGTGGAAATCAATACAGTGGAAAAAGTGAGGTGGTCAGAAATGTGTGTACATCAACTAGGCCTACAACAGTCGGCTAGAGGAAAGTGGTTCTGAAGTTGAAAACATAGTCCTACACCCCACGAGAATTATACTTCTAAAAGAAAGATTGGTGATGTTCTGATAGAAGACAATAGAACTTCTCTCAAAAGCTAGCTTCTGTATTTGTAAATTTTGTAACAAGAATTCGATTGAGATTGTCGAAGATATGCAGTTACGGAAGGGCCTTGCTAGTAACTTATCTTTACTACGTAAAAACTGTGATGAAAGCCATCCTTTGATACCTCACCCAAAGTTAAAAAGTACTATGGCTTGGCCATTAGAAGGAATAAAAATTATCTAAACAAATGAAGCAGGATGTTTGGGCCACATTTTTTCATAAGGCATCTAGTAATGAAAAACTGCAGTACAACTTGTGTGATATATCGTGGTGTAAATACATACAAGCCCAAAGGGATGGTACTGATTATGACCATAAAAATAATTTATATGATGCTGTAATTATTAAAACCCACTTACAAAGCCTCAAAGGCTTAGCTAAGCCAAATCTTCTCAGTAAATGCCTTCACGGCAGAACCAAAATGTAAACGAGTTATACAACTCAGTTTTATGGTCTAGGGTACCTAAAAATTAATTTTGTAGGACTCAAAACTTTCCAGTTTGGTACAATTGATTCCATAATTACTTATAATGAAGGGAATAAAGGTAAAATAAAAGTTCTAAACCGTTAAGGCCTAAAACCAAGATCTAACAGCACCAATATTTTGTCGCATATCGATTTTTTGCTAGTGCTGCAAGCGGAGAGATCCTGCCAAGAAGAGGTAAAGAAAAGAAGGAAAATTTCAAGAACGCTCAAAAAGTGGAAGAGGGATGTTAAGAAACAAGAACAACTTGAATATGCAGCAGGAATGTTTTGAAATGTACTCACATCTGACGCAATACTTTCTCGTGGAAATCGGTGTTTTCTCGAAAACTATTTACCCTAAGCTCTTGACATTTTTACCACATGTGTAAAACAACCTATCATACAGACTATACGACTATGGTCAACAACAGTAATGTATGTAGTGAATTAAAAAATATTTACTACCATAAAATATTGAAAAAAAACCTTATTGTAGAAAGAAATTCTAACTTTTTTATTTTCAAAGGTAACATTTATAAAGTGGTAGTAGCTATTATAAAGGATAATAGAAACATGTGGTAAATATTTCAAGAATGTACCTTAAATAGTTTTTTAGAAAACACAATATCCCTGAGAGCAAATTAACATATCAGGCTTACAGACTGCCGTGTCAAAAGTATAAGAATAGGTTAAAACATTAAAAAGTATTACATTTTTATTACAAAAATGACTTAAGGTAACTTCAGACATTATTTTCCAAAGTGAAATAGTGAAAATAATTGGATTTCAAATCCATTTAACAAATTGTTCTTTCACATGCCGAAAAATAATCAATTACTGAAAAAGAACAATTGATTGAACTTTTGTCTGATTTTCTTTAAAATTGGATTCCAAAAGAAAAGATTTCATTGATATCAGGTATCAGCAAAAGAACTTGTCATAAAACAATAAAATAATCATTCCCTTTTACAGAATTTGTTGAAAGACCAGTTTCATCTTATTGTGTAAATAAAGAATAAATATTGAATTAACCTAGACTTAGCTCCTGAATTGAAAAACTAGGCTAGGAACAGAATATCAAGGATTCAGTTTCACCAACAGTAGCGGCGTCACTGAGGGCTCAATATGCCTTTGAATTGGCCAATAACGGATTGTCAAGGCTTCAATATGGCTAGCGACAGTATCAGAATAGCAAAATAAAGGGTTTTGTTACATGGATCAAACCACCAATTTTGCAATGGTTGGATGACTCCAATCAATACTCTCTTTAATGCTGTGGCGTATAATCTAAGATTAGGGAATGGTAGGAGAAATATCTACTGCACAACTTTATTTCATTACCACTTACAGCAACTGTTTCTCGATGTATTATTTATTGACAGTTGTTAACTGCTGTGAGATTGTAGATTACACTACAATCTCATAAAAATGGGATCATAAGATAATTATAATAGCAGCAAAATCTGAAGAGAATTATTCAAATTCCCATTTTGTTTTAACTTTGTTTAGCCAATTTCTGATGACTGGATATTGTGACATTGTTATATTGATCTAGCTAAAGAAATTAGCATCCTGTTACTCCTCACCACGTTTTTGCTTCTGCATATTTGCTAAGGTCACTCAAATTATGGAACCTACATGATTACACTTCTTTATTGCTTGACCTTGTTTAATTTAATGTCACACTCTACATTAGTGTAGGGTAGGTGTGGTAAGCAAATTTTTAATATTCGGTTTTCAATTACCTGAATTCAAACAAATTTAACCCAATATATAGACTTCCCATTCTCGAAATAATGCATCTCAATTAAATACATTAATAAAGAATATTTTTTTAATTAAGATGAAGCTAGGCCTTATTAAGATATATATATATATATATATATATATATATATATATATGCCTAAAGTTTGTCATAACAAAAGTTACAATAAAAGTGTTCAGATTGTGTTCTATACACTATTACACTATAATATAAGTCAATCATTAAAAATGAAATTTAACAACTCTTTGGACTAACATCTCTTTCCTATCCCAAAAGGCACTGCACATAATTTTTGGTTTTGAGTTTGTTTTCTTAAACAATTATTGATGATTTCAATCTATAGACTGTTGCATTGGATTCTGGACTTACGTGATATAACCAGATTTCATCACCAGTCACCATTTGGCTTAAAAAAGAACACCACTTCATCATTATATCGGGTGAGAAGCTACAAAACACTTCAAATATGTTTGGTTTTGTCCAAACCAGACATAATTTTTGCCATCCAACATTAGCACAGTAACTAATAACCTAAACAATCTATTAAAACGTCATGAGAATATTCTTGAAATCTCACGAATCTAAATAGAGAGTAAGGAAACTGTTGATCCTGGTAATTTTTGTTATCCACTTTCCATACCAAATCTTCGTTGATGATAAAAGATCCTCCACTCCTTGCCTCATCATGCTTTTCCATCACTCATTCAATTTTCACAACACATTTCAATTTTTGAAAGTCTGACATTTCTTGCATTTAAGAATCAGATAACAGACATTATGTCATAAATGGTAGGATCTTAAATAAAGTTAAACACTTTATAAAATCAAATAATTATGATCTAACTATTATAGCTTCTGTGAAAACCCAATGAACCACAGAGGGTACCATGTATGCACAAAGCTTCCACTACAACACTGCATTTTTCATGCAGCGAAACAATACTTACATTTCTGGACACGTCTCTTTATATAATTCTATATATGTAATAAATACATATACTGTATGATAATTTTTAATAAATATTATTTTTGTAGTTTTTTACTACAAGTATAAAACATAATTATATTGGTTATGTTTTGTAATAGTGGACATTTTATTGGAATAAAATAAAGTTTCTTACCTTGTATCCATCAAGTAACTTCTTTTTTGTGTTACTAAAGATTCCTTGGTAGAGTTTCACTTTTTGACTGATAACTTCCGATTTGGTATTTTTGGGACAATTATTTATTTGGTTTCATAGATCCCTCATTTGAACAAAACTTGATAAAACATAATTAGGATATACCATAAGAAAAACAGAGAGATAATCATAAAAAAAGAAATGATATTGTTTTACTTGAGCATTTTAAAATAGATATTTCTCTAAAAAGACAACATACATTTTCGTAGGTAATAACAAGAACTTTGTACTCTAAAAAGATAAGATTAAATAGGGAATTATATAAAACACATTTGTTGATTTTAGACTCAATACACCCAACTTGCATTGACAAGGTCATGGAATACATAAACAGTCACGTAGCAAAGCAAATAATACATAAACACAATAAAAAGTTCCAATATTTGTATAACAAACAACAAACCGGAGTTGAGATAGAATGCAAACACAAGTTCTATACAAGGTTATCTAATATGACCGATATAAAATTCAACAACAATGAATTGACTCTGTTACAAAAGGGTCTAAAATACAACATACCTATTTTCAATAAGCACCATTTAATGCAGGAAGCAGTTAACGCTGAAACTGCTATTAAAACATTGCCTACTCAACAATCACAGAACGAAATGAGAGTTCTGAATAACAATAAATTGATTAACTCATTAAAAAAGACTGATAAACACAATAATTTGATGACTAATTACTCACGTGACTTTAACAATTTGAAACATATTAAGCAAAAGCTGGAAAAACATGACGCCATAATAACAAAAGCAGATAAAGGAAACACCGTAGTAATCATAAAAACCGATGACTACAACATCAAAGTCCACGAATTTTTCAATGACAATGATATTGAACAAATTAAAAGAGACCCAAAGAGTAAATACGTTAAAGAACTAAATAAAGCCATTAATAAATGCACGACGATTTTTGATGAAACCACACGCCGTTTTCTAAAACCCATGAACGCATCCGCGCCACAATTTAACGGATTACCAATGATCCATAAACAAAATATCCCTGTCCGACCCCTAATCAATTATAGTTACAGAGTGGCCAAGAAGCTAGAAAATGTTATTAAAAACAACATCATCATAAAAAACAACCATACCATCATGAATACAATAGACTTTGTAGACAGGACCAGTAACCTAAGAATCTTACAACAATATAAAATAATATCACTGGATTGTGTAAACCTTTACACAAATGTTCCAATACCGGAGACATTATCAATTTTAAGAGACAACCTTATTGAATATGGAAAACTAAGTCACCAGGAAGTTAATGAATTGATGCAATTAATTGATGTAGTTTTAAGACAAAATTATTTCACTTTTAACAATAAATTCTTCACACAGAACGAAGGACTAGCTATGGGTTCGCCTTTATCAGGTCTGTTAGCAGATATCTACCTAAACTTCTTCGAAAACAAATTTTTACTCTCGAAACTTAATAAATTCGAAAATAACATAATATTTTACGCCAGACACGTGGATGTAACTTTCATCGTATTCAACGGAACGACTAGACAAACCGAAAAACTCAACAATTCACCATGGAAACTGAAATAAATAACAGAATCCATTTTCTTGATGTGACTGTAACTAAAACATCTGATAAATTTCAATACAAAATATTTAGAAAAGTAACCACAACGGACATAACAATACATGCTCAGTCATACCATCCACACCAACAAAAAATGGCAGCATACAACAGTTTCGTACATCGACTCTTATCCATACCACTCAACAATAAAGATTTCACAGAAGAAATAAACATTATTAAACATATTGCTCGAGCAAATGGATTCAATGACCAAATAATTGACCAATTAATAAGGAAACATAAGAGAGCGATACTGAATAGGAAACATAATGTTGTACAGAATAGAACGGACAAAAGGAAATTCGTTGCCACTAACTACACCAATATATTACCTACAATTCTAAAAAAATGCATTCAATAAAAACAGCATCGTCGTCACACACCGCACTAATAACAACATACAAAGGATATTACGTAGAAACATTAACATACCTACAGATAAAAAATCAGGTGTATATAGGCTAGATTGCAACGACTGTGATTGCTTCTATATCGGACAAACAGGCAGAACATTCATGGAGCGCTATAAGGAACATTTACCTAAAAACAATTTATATGCCTATAGATCCAACTTTCCGCAACATTTAGTCGACAACAATCACTCATACACTGATTTTAAAACAAACATGACACCACTCCACATCCAAAAAAAGGGACGAATGATGAATGCAATTGAAGAGTTTGAAATATACAAGGCTTTTAAACAGTCACCTGACAACATATTAAATGAAAAATTATCTTTCCAGTCCAACTCATTATATGAAACAGCACTAAGATAAAATAGACTGATAAAGCTATCTATAAATAAATACTTAAGTATTCTCATCCATTGACCCACCACAGCAATCAGTAGTCGGCGGACCGTACAGCAGTGCGCACTATAAACATTATGTCAGTAAATTATTATGTCATTATGTGTATGTGCGTTTTGTGTGTGTGTAATATTATATATTTGTGTCTTCGTAAATGTTTTAATGTTTTGACGACCTCTACTACAGAGATGTAACTGAAGATGGAGTCCCGACTCCGAAACGCGTCTTGAGAACAAGACAAATTTAAGTCACATGACGGAGCAAATGAGGTAATTTATTACTACTTATTAATTGTTAATAATTATTATTGACTTGGACACCAACAATGAACATTAATAACAATGTTCTAAACTGTGTATTGGTGAAATAACGCAGTATTGGCAACTATGTAATATTGGTTGTATAATGTCACTAAAACGCCAAACATTCTTTTATTTTATACTTTGAATAAGATTTCACGCAATAAATTGATTTACGATCAATATCTTGTAAAAACAATGTCTTTCAAGTTAACAACCGGAATTTATATGCAACTTAATGTTGAACAAGAGAAATTTGTCTATTGTTATTAAAAATAAAATCTGCCTTAAATTTATACTGCTTAGGGCAATCTAAGCACTTATATTAAATCATACATTGTTCAATCTTGTAGGTTTTAAACTATGAAGACAAAAACAATTATACACTTTTTTCAGTTGTTCTTGATAACTGAAACCTTAGTTGATGCAATGGAGGTAAGTCCCTCACTAAAAAATAAGTGTTTTATGTGGTTTTTTTATCAGTTCATTTCAAACGTTTTACAATTAGAAAACTATTGTGAATTTCGAATACAAAAATTCAATTTATACACTCATGGAATAGTAATAGCCAAGATTTTGAAATATCCTTCAACACTAAAAAAAAGGGTTATTTTGTACCACTTTAAGCAAATTGTAGGAGTATATATACAATACTATCTATATCAATGTCTCCGTCAATGTGGAAACTATGCTTTTTGTACACTTGTCTAGTTTATGTCCTCTTTAACTATATGATTTGCATTATTTATTATTGTATGCTCAGGATACCGTTTTTAAAATTGATGTTTGTGTTAACTTTTCATGGGCAAGTTGATAAAGTAAAGGACACTTTAATAAATTTAATTTGTTACAGTAATTATTTTTCTATTTATATTTTTAATTATTGTTTACTATTATTACATATTATAGGTAGGGCAGTGAAAATGTAATGAGAAGACATAACAGAAACGTCTTTTTATCTGAGGGTTTTTTTCAAACAATACTTTTAGTTTTAAATTGGCTACAGCTTCTTACAACTCACAGACAAAATAAAATTCTCCATGCCCATTACCTTAAGTATTTGATCTTGTGATTTATTAATACATATCATAAAACAGACTCTGATAGGAAATTGGAGGCTCACAAAAAGTAAAATCTGACGAGAAAAAAATTATTAATATAAAGGTGCTTATTGAAAATTCCTGTGTAAAAGGAAGATTTTTATTCACATAACTGACAAGAGTTACTTGAACTCCAGATGGCTTTATTAATGATTATTATAAGTCTTATTTGTATTAGACAAAAAGTATTATATTTCTGAAAAATTAAATTTTTGGAAAAAGTATTTAATTAATTTTAGGCCGAAAATAAATGAATTTTTTGTAAGTATTCTGGAAAAGCCACAGTTTGAAATACATAATGTTTATACGGATAAATTATTATATTTTAGGTGTTCAAAAACCACAAACAGGAAAGAAAAAAGTAAAAAATAAAATATCTAAATTAAAATTTGTAATTAAACAAAAAAATGTTAAATGTAATAGCGTAATGATGCTCAGATTTTTATCATATAACAGTACAAACATTATTTTCAGCCATAACTCACTTGAAGCTATGGGTTAAACGAGAGTTTAAAATACATAGGCCTACATATATTTATAGTTTGTACATTTTATTTGCATTTAACAGTGTGATGTGAAACAGATTAATTAATGTAATGAATATACTTAATATTGATATTATTAACAACAAATTTCAACATTCATTATATATATATATATATATATATATATATATATATATATATATATACAGTATTGCTATTTTTAAAGATTGAACTGTGTAGTTTATGAAAGTTAATGACTAATAGAAGTACTTTATATTTCAATGTTATTTTTTAACTATTCACAATAAGAAGTAATAATGTTTTCTTAAACTTAATTTTACTATAATTATATTGACATTACGTTAAGCCTACACTAACTTTATGGGTCTCAACAAAGAATATTTATTTTGTAATACGTTGTTTTAAAATGAATAAGGATTTCTTTGTAACCCCATTTATCTATTCACCTGTCTACCTCAGTTCTTTAAAAAAAATTTAATTTATTCATCCTACACAATACAAAAAGTAATAATACAACTAAAAACTAAAATAATATTATAATACTTTACAACTTAGAAAACAAGTACAAACTTATGATATGAAATATAATCACCATGTACAATTATTAAATATAGAGGTCCCTTAGACATTGCCTATTTGGGACTTCCAACTCTTTCTTACAAAAAGAAAGAAAAAAGATTGTGTTAGTCATTTTTAAACAAAACTTTTTATTTCGTAATATTTTGGGAGAGACTAAATGTTACTTATTTGGTTTGTGTGTGTGTGTGTGTGTGTGTGTGTGTGTGTGTGTGTGTTGCAACGCACCCCCCCGGCTGAGCAACGCCGGACGGACGCTCGCAAGACCTTACCAACCCTCACCATTACTCGAACTTCGTAGAGACTGTTTCTTTCGCAGTTTATAATCCCGATAAGGCTCTTAATTCTTATGTTACACAAGAATAATTTAATTTAATCAACTTATGCTAACACATGAAAATTTTACTATATTAATATATTCACTTCTTATACTATCTTACCTTTCTTAAAACTCCAGACTCTTTCTCAAAGGGTGTGCCCTTTGGAGCTAATTAATTCATTAAAACAAAATTTGCTCTTTTTTGAATTTAACTTTTTACTGGTGAGCACTTACTTCTTCTTCTTTCTGATTTTAAGAGTTTCTTTGAATAGGTTAGTTTCAATCAAAATATTAGACAGTGAAATTTAACAAATTTATTGAAAAGTCTACAATTTAATTTTTACTGTAAGAAACAATGGATTTCTTTCAAATCACTTACAACAATTAATGTCGCCTTTTCTTTCAATTTATATTAAATGCTTCTTTCTCAAACAAATTGAAAATTTTCTATACTAAACAATTCTAATATTAACTAAATCTAACAAATTATATTCTTAATCATGTATTTATGAATCCTTTTATTTATCTGTTTCCAATCTGTTACTTGATTGATTTATTATTTGACTCGAATTTTATTTTATTTTATATCTCTTTATTTTAATGACTTTAAAATTGACTTTATTTCTGACTCTACTTTGACTTTAAAACGTTATTAGTTAACTTTGTTGATTTTAATAATTTTGGACGTTATTCAAGTTTATTAAAAAAAAATTTTTATTTATTAAAAAAGCTTGATTTATGCAGTACCTTGTTTTTGTGAATTGCACAAGTCCGCTCGTCCTGATCCCGAGAATGTTAGTTAATCTTGGAGATGGTTTCCTAGAGTTGTCTAGAATATCCCGAAGTCCTGTTCTCGATGAATCTGCTGATGACGACAAGTTCTAGAAAAAATGTTTGCCGGAGTCCGTAGTGAAGATATCTTATACTAAGCTGTTGTAGGATGTCACGTTGTCTCCTGCAAGGCCGATCCTTTCTGTGGGCACTGTTATTAACCTGGCGAAGTATTGAACGTTGACAATATATTTTCACGACGATTTCCTCTTCAGTCTTGAGTAAAGTTGGTGATCTTTCCTGGAGCTAGCACTAGACGAGACTGCCGAATTAACTTGAAGAAAGTTAACTCGCCGAAGTTTATGCCTTTCAGTGTGGCCAACCTTCATTGATTTTTGTAACTATTTTATTTCACAATTTAATTAAGTTTCTTTATTTATTTGCACTACGATGAACTCTTCTCGGCTTATTCTTACATTGTTTGTCTAATTTTTCCATTTTGAATTATCTATTTCTATTATTATTAGTTGTTATTAGTTTAATTGTTTATGGTGGATTTTGGTTAGGGTTGGTATACTTCCCTCTCCATGCGTCGAATGCCTGTCGTGCGCGCGACCTTGGACACACGTTGATTCCTGAAAATCTTAAGTTTTTGCTTGCGAATTCTTCTTTTCTTCATATACTCCGTTCGCTTCGCTCGATCTTCTTCTGGGTGATTTCATTTTGAAGCCCTTCTCTTCCTGATGATTTTCCATCTTCATTTGCAGCGATACGACGTATATTTCTTCTTTTATGGGGATTTGAAGATTCCGTAGTTTTTCTGAATTTAGTTTTTTCAATTTTGGAAATTTTTGAATTCTTCTTTTTGTAAGTTGTTCCTCTGATGCTGAAAGTCCCAAAACTGCTTTCCTCTTCTTTCTCGCTTCTGGGTTTCACAAATAACGGTACTTTCTGCATGTTTGGTTATTTATGATTTTATTACTTTATGGTCTTTTATTAAATTTAGATTTCGAGTCTTATTTATTACTAGTTTATCTTATGGTTATGTACTGTTATTATTAGATTTTGGAATTTATTCATTTTAGGAGTTTTTTATGTTTTATGACGTTTTATTATGGCTATAACTTTTTTATTATTAATCTGACGAATTTATTATCTTATTATTTATTTCTAGGTTTTCCTAGCTCTGCACGATGATATCATTTTATTTTTAGTTTTCGGATTTTTGAATTTACAGCATAGGATTATACGAAAGTATTCCTGTTCAAACCGGAAAACTGGATATTTCTTGTCCAGGCGCGTGACCTTGGCTTGGTCAAACCTAATTCTTCCCTATAACTTTACATGTGTTTTAAATGTTTTTGTCATTTCTACAATTATTATTGGATTTAATTGAAATTTTGGAATTTGGTTATTTTCCAAAATTGTTCCTTGCTAACGGTTCAATTAAACCGTTGCAGTGTGTGTGTGTGTGTGTGTGTGTGTGTTTGTGTGTGTGTGTGTGTGTGTGTGTGTGTGTGTGTGTGTGTGTGTGTGTGTGTGTGTGTGTGTGTGTGTGTGTGTTGCTTTATCTGCAAAACCAACTTATTTTGTATTATAATTACACAATTTGATATCTCGCTTCTTTTCATGCCTGTCGTTAATCAGTCCATTCTTAACTAAATTTATTTATTTCCTAATAATTGATCTAACTTTAATAATGGGTTTTGATTAATTGTAATGATTTACATTGGTATAGATAGAAATCACTTTTGGTCAAGTTTGACACTACGTTTGCTCTTTTTAGGGTATTCAAAACATACATTTTTGTGATAATAAATAATAAACAGATTTTTCTTAGTTACTCTGATAATAATTCTATTACTTACCTATAAAGGAGTCATGAAATTAAAATGGGGAAAACCTCGTAAAAATTACAACAACACAATTAAAATCTTGAAAGAATGAAATTGAGAATTATTTGACTTCATAAAATGTCACATCTTAAAATTCTATTATGAAACAAAATTGAATAATTATTTAAAGATCATACAATCAGATACACAACAAGATCATAGAACTCATATAGAATAATTGGAGATATTTCATAAAACTTTATCAATAGTAAAATTATTGCCTTCCATAATGGGTCATAGACAAAATTCACAGATTCTTATTTAAATAGTCTATATTTATTCTTATTATCTATTTATATATTTGTATAAGATTCTGGGTAGAGTTATAACAATAATTATTAAATATATATCGGGAAATATTATTATTTTGCGATTTTCTAGTCGAATGTCTTAAGATAGTTAATTTATTAATTAAGTGTTGGGCGGAATGAAGCTAGATGGCGTACAGGTAGGGTTCAAACTCAATGTATTATTGAATATGCACTTCTGAGGGTTATTCTTTACAACTTCATTGTAAATTGTCTCAGTATAAATAACAATGTATGAAGGTAGTCGTTTTAGTACCAATGTTGTATATATTGACATTATAACTACATGAGGAAATAATGGATTTTATAAAATACACTTGTGGAGTACTTTGTAGTAAATATTGTGATATTTCATATGAAAATAATATTAAGAAACATTTTACTTACCTACTTCCATCTTAATATCATGTTTAGATGAAGCGTTTTCAAATAAATTCATTATCATAACATTTCATAGTAAATAAAATAACCTAAAGAAGACTATTAAGGAATTAAGGTATAAGACTAAGTAACATGAAAGATTGTACTCATTTTATCTCTGTTATTCCCGCACATAACCAAAATACATTATAAAATTATAACAAATTTTCTGTGTTATTTCAGATTCGGAGATTATTTAAAAAAAAGGAATATTCAAAACGAAAACATTCACATTGCTGTAAGTAAAGTGATCAATTGAATTTCTTCTATTGCGTCAAACAAAAATCTGAATTTGAAATTCCATTGAGATAAAGTACATTATATATCAATACAGGTATTGTGGCTAAATAATTTTGTTAACAAAAATCTTTCTAAAGAAAAAACAGGTATTTTCAATTTAGACTCTTTCTATTAATTTCTATTAAGACTTTTTCCAACTCTTTTTTATTTATAGGCCACATTTTTTAGTACCAAGTTACAAGTAAGATAACTATAGATAATACATTGTTTCCATCATATGACTTCGTATTTTGCATATCTTATGACGCATTTTCAAATATATGATTCATCATCAGGTGTGTAAAAAACAAATAACATGAAACACACATTACCATTATTATTATTGAATCCATATTTTAAGATGTAAGAAAGTGAAAACAAAATTGCATACACTTTAAATTAATCTTAAATTAATATACGAGTATTTGTATATATATAAGAGCCACCAACCAATAAGACATGACAATAAGGTACTGATCCGCCCTGTAGAGAAAAACTGTCTTGTTACCAGAGGTGGCCATCTGTGTGCAAAGGGTTAATAATTGCTTTAATGTTTCAATAACATTGAGCCGAAATAACATAAAATACAAGTAAAAATGAATGATTTATTTATTATATTTTTATTTGTTTATTTTTGAGTGTAAAGGTTAATGTTATCACCATGTTTTATGTTCTCGTCCGTTGATTATCTGTTAGAACGTGTATGTGCTCTTTATTTTGTAGATTGTGGAGAGAGTAATCCACTAGGTACAAGAATAATCGGAGGTAAACAAACAAAACCTGATCAAATTCCTTGGCAAGCACTTATTTGTGTAAATAATTATCTAAGTTGTGGAGGAAGTGTAATAAGTGACAGGTATATACTAACGGCAGGACATTGTTGTTATACCAACGATATGAAATTGTAAGTATGTTTTATTTCTCTTTTATAAATACTATTCTGAACAATTAAAAGAAACTGAACAATTTTTCATATCATAGACAACGTTAAAATGACTACGCCATCATCTTCAGCTGTTAAATGTACATTAACCTTTCCAACACTAACCTAACTGTGGTACTAACTTAATCACTGAAACGTCATCTTCTTATCAATAAAGTGTCTGTTGTGAAAAATTGTCCAGTTTCTTTTAATTTGGTTTGCAATTTCCATAAATGTTGCTCATTTAAAGTGAAACTATTCAGTAGACAAAACTCACTTGTGTTTCATATTGGATAACTAATAACACGTTTTAGTTCAAGGCCATACAAAAAAAAATTACAACTTACATTTGGTTTAGATCAAAACCCAAGACTCGTGTCCATTAATATATAATCCTCAAATTGATTGCAAATCAGATAATACAGGTAAATTTATATACATCATTTTTTTTAGGGTTCAAATCTATCATCCATTCTATAAAGTGAAATCAAATTATTTACAGGTAAATCTTAATAAATATAATTATGTTGTTCATTAATAGGATATAATTTGTTACAACATTGTTGTTGTTTCTGACATTGGTTATTTGTTATTGAACCAATTATAAAAATTGTGTAGTAAACTATAATGCATATAACACATAATCATATATGTTTACATTATGATATTACTAAAGTGAAGGCTAGTCACGTGAAATCTACTTAATCAAAGAAATAGGAAATAATTAAAAAATATACTAACTTCATTTCTTTTAAATAATAACTTAATTTACTTCATTGAAAGTTGTGTTTTTGTTAATGTAAATATTGTAAAGTTATCAAAATGTATACACTTAAAGTAGGACATTCCATCAAACATTGGACATATATATATATATATATATATATATATATATATATATATATATATATATATATATATATATATATACTTCTGAGACACTGGTATAAGACTTTTATGCGACTGATATGTGAGACGCTGAAACTATTGGGAAAACTCTGATATGATGATTGGATTTGCTTATGTATCTATGGCTTAACATAATAGTGTTCTCTAGATACGTTTTTTCTGAACTCGGTAGACACGTAACTTTTACCATGTAACAGGCTGGTACCGTAAGATTCTTAAAACCAGTAATCTGATAAACAACAAGAAAGATTATGACGGACCTAAAAGGTAATAATTTTAATGCATAATGAATTAGTTCAAGCTGTTGACAAAATTATCATGCATCATGCACAATAGTCTCTAATTATTAAAACCATCAAGAATGCTTAGGTTGGTTATGGTTGTATTGTTTATTTTGTTGGTTCAAACACAACATGTATAATAATCAAATTTATTCTTTATTTACTAAAAAGTTGTCTAGCAGTTCTTAACAAAAAGCAACCTAAAAAATTAATGTTGTGCATGGTTATTTGAAGCAAATAATCCCTACAAAGCATAATATGAACAATTAGACAGCAATGCCGTTATTTGTGCGATTGATTACATATAATACATTAATCTAACATGTATTTCATTTCATAAATTATATTACCTTTGGAAAAGTACAATTTTTAAATTTAGTGTGGTGAGTTAAATATATTGAGAAAATACAGGAATATATAAATTTATCAATAAATAATAGAGGAATATAGCCATAGAAATTGTAAAAATGAAGAAACTTGACTAAGTGTAAAATTTTAAATTACAATTTGTGCTATTTAAAAACAATATTGTGGCGAACAAATTTCAGGAGAATTGAGGCACCAATGGATGTAAATAAGTCACTTGATTTTTTATTCCATTATCAAATCATACTTACCTCTTTTTAAAATAAATCATTTCAAGTAGGTTATTATGCAGTTTACAAACGATTTTTAGTAGGAATATAAATTTTCAAAAATCCTTTTGAATCTATTTAAAAATTTAAAATGGCTAATAATGAGTTTTTGGAATATCCTATAATTGATATATTAGTCTCCCATACACATGGATCATTTTCAGCATCATTAATTTATTTTGACCCCACTGACTTTATTTGACATGGATTTTTAACATGTTAGTGAAGTCATGATAGTTTGACTGCGTAAAGCATATACAGTTGCACCTAAATGCATATTTCCTGAAAGTAATTGTTCATGAATAAAAATTATAATTATTGAAATTTGGATTTTTTTTTACAGACGTTTCTAAAAACAAGACCTTAAAATAAAAAAGATCTAGAAGTCCTTGCACACTCTAAAATATATTTTACAAAGCATATATTTAATGTCATTCACTTCATTTCTTGGTCTTCTTGAGCACAATAAAGTTCTTTTTTAGAATATGGGTATTAAACTATACACATCGGCTACTTATTAGTTTTAAATAGGTAGATTTTTATAAAATCCGATGGTAGTCTACATAATCCTGACGAAAAATGATTATCATGAAATATTATCTCCCGTAAATAGTCTATATTATGATGGGAAATTTAAGAAGAACATGCAGCATATTTTTGGTCTGAAAGGGGTTCTATTCCATTACAGAGTTACTTGTCAATATATGGTATGCACTTTTTAACAGTCTATGTAGAAATTTCTGAGTGATGCTTCTTTGCATTTCTATATATTATAATTTGTGAATGATACAACTTTGAGAATGATAAATGTGGTGCTCAAACATACGAAGGGGAAATTTGGACTAAGCAAGATATGTACACTTTCCAACGCAGTTGAATAAACAAATAGCCAGCTCAGCTGCCTCTTACACTACAATAGGTGGACACGCAAAATTCTTCAGATTAAACAAGGGGATTGATACTGTATTTTCTAGACAAGTTAGAACAGAATTAAGGTGACATTTTGGGATTAGTTCATTTGTGAACTCTTTTGAGTAATTTATATTAGTGCTGTTGTATTTCAAATTTGGGTTCTTGATTGTATAGGATTGATATAAAAAATAATTAAAAAATCAAGTTTTGTGAATAATTCAGACAAAACAAATCATTCACTAGTCAACCTTTTATAAACGCAAACACTAACTAAAATACATATAATATAAAAAACAAAGACTAGCATAAAAAATATAACAAATAAATACTTAATTATTATTAATAACACATAAATACAGAAAACATCTTTCGTTATTATTTCTTTAATTATTATTAAACGTAAAAAACAAAATATTTTATACCCAGACCTGTGTTTTTAGCCAAATTGTATCTAAAAACTTAGATTTTGATTTTTTTTTTTCAATTAAATTTTTTTATTTCATCAATAATTCTAATTTGGACTATATAATACTAATATAATACATACTTTTATTATTAAAAGTATTAGCTTTTAAAAATTATTTAGTTCCAGGTCAACCTTGGGTATTGCAGACAACTACCTAAAATTATTTTAAACTATTGAACCATGACCTACAGAAAAATTTCCTAAAGTTTGCAAGCTTAGTAACGGGACACTTTGTGTAACATATTGAATTACCTAACCTATACCAGCCACCCTAACATTTTCAAACCAATACTAAATCTAAAACAACAACAGAGTATCGTTATTAACTTCAAAACTAAACTAAGTATAACAATTTCAAAACTCAACTATAACCGACAATCCACAGTCTACAATAATATCATTGATTGCAGGGATGCCAACCAAAACTATAATTGTGGGGCTGTAGTAGTTTTACAAATGATCAAAATAGTAGTCCATTTATATCACGGTACTAGAGTACTAAAACTTTTCAAAAGGTACTAAAAGGTGTGTACTAACAGTAGCCACCTTGCACTAGTACTTAATGATGATGTTGGACATACAAATTTATGACATTTAAAAATGGTTTACTCTCTATTTCTTGAATTTTTTTAAAATCTTTATGTTCATCTACAATTGTTACACGATACACGATATTACTATAAAAATGGACTAAAAATTAAATTTAAATAGTTCATGCAAGTATTGGAACTAATTTTTATTTAGAACATAAAGAAATAAACAAAACTATTAACACAAACATATGAAGCATATTTCACAAATTCAGTATTTGCAAGAAATATGCGGGATTAGGCTACCAACAAACAGCTGATTTTTTTAAGCAAGACAATCTAACGTTTACAAAATATTGTTCGTTCTAGCACAAATAATCATTCAACATTTTTCTATAATTTGGTACAATAAATCCCGAAACATGTCTTATTTTTTTTAACAACAGACTATCCAGGTAATATAATATTTTTTACCTTTTACTTTTTACATTTAATAATATTGACTTGTATAATAAACAGAAATGCAAGAGGCAACACTGAGATATTTCAATATAAAGTGTTACTTATTGTCATAGTTATAAGTTATAACAAGAATCAATTTACTTTTTCATACCAATATAAAAAATATCAAATAAAAAAATTTCTAATATTCCCAAAATCTAAAACCTATTCCACCTAATAACATCAAATATTACATAATAATATGACTTTTAATTTAATGTATTTGTATCTTTAGGATTAGGATTTACAATATTTTATAACAATCAGTTTTACCACAAATTAACATAGGTAAGTAAGGGTAATAGATTTTTCTAATGTTAAATAATATGGTTACCATACGCTAAGTGTAACATTTATTTTATTTCAGTAACCTGCTGGCAGTAATTATATTAAATTAATTTGCATTCAATAAAACTTCAAATGACAGTCAAATTGTTTTAACTCTTTTGAATATATTGTACACTAATATTGATTAAACTTGGTTTTAACATGATTTTCAAAGTGATGGAAAAATAAAATTCAACATTTTAAATTGTTCTTGAATATCACCTTGCTCTTTAAAGCTTAAAATATTTTGTCACAAGTCTATTCCTAATTAAAACCATTTATTGAGTTATATCCTTCATCCTTGTCTTCATGTTTAGTAATAACTTTGTGATTCAAGATTACAGATTTCAAGCTTGTCAGTTTATCTTGGTGTCTATGACCGTGTAAAAATGAATAGGGGAACAGAGATGAAATATAAAGTGATAAAAAGAACTATTCATCCACAATTTAAATCATATGAGGGATATGATTTAAGAGACCTTGCACTTTTGAAAGTTGATAAACAGATAAAATTTAACGAGCACATCAAACCTATATGTCTACCAAATAAAGGTAATTTTGATTTTTAAAACATATTTTTAAGGACAAATAGAAACACCATCTGATATTTTTGTTTACATCTCTTTTTTAAATACTAAAAATTAAATCAAATGAAATACTAAACAATTTGAATATATATCGCTTCTTTTATTTTATTTGAAAAGTTATCACAATATGAATATGAGTCAAGGTATTATATATATATATATATATATATATATATATATATATATATATTATAACAAATTTGCTTCAACACAGACACATTTATAGAATTTAACTTTCTTTAATTAATTATCACATTGAATTTTAAAATCTTTTACAATATAATACAAATTAGGCTATTGTCCAAATCTGATGCACTTTATAATTATACAGTAACGTCTTAACCTACTACTTATTCTAAGTACATAGTTAAAATAAAATTCTAATTCTACAATGCCTTAACCTAAATAAAGAAATAAGAGTGCATCATATTTTTACTTTTAAAATTTTTACTTTTAATTTATTATTATAAAATGCTCCGGCTAACTGAAATGTATTATTTTATTTATTTTCTCTTTACGGGTTCGTGAGGTTCTTTGGTGACTATATTTTACATACAAAATAGAATTTGGTGGTAGTTTATTTAGTTGAGATTGTCCATTAATTTTTACTTATCGCTTGGACGTTTTTCACTGCTCCGATGTTCCTGGTTCCGTGCACGTGGTTCCCGTGTAGACTGCCAGTAGATGTATCGATTTGCCTTGATCTTTTCGACGAATCTTCGTTTCTTCTTACACTTATTTCTCACTCACTTTCGTAACGACGATTACTTTAATTTATTGTATTATTATTCCTGTTCAAACACTTTTAACGACGCAAATTTCTCACTCACTTTTATGACGACGATTATCTTTTAAATTATTCTTCGGAGATTATTATTAATACTTATACAAGAAAAAAAAACGACGCAGATTCTATTTTATTTTGAAGTTTGATCTCGGCTAAATCTTTCACAATCGATCTTCTTTTCTACTAAAGAAACACTTGCTCCAGAACTCCCTCCTTCAATCAGTAACAACCAAAAAGAAAGAACGAAAGAACCCCGTGCGCCTCTCTTCCACCCCTATATATAAGTTTTAATTTCAAGTGCTTTCTCCCGACCCTCTTCCTTCATTGGCTTATTTTAAATCTTGTACGTTATTTCGAGACCCACGCAATTTATTTAATTGGTCTATTTCAAAAATTTTCGGTTGAAGGCATTGACTTTTGGAATGGTTTATTTGACTTCTTGAGATCTGTGACTAATGTTAGAATAGTTTTTCTAGCTGTCAACCCTTTCAACTCTTTACAATTTATGGCCTGCCGAGCACTGACCTTATGGGAGCCCTCTATTTCGTTATAATATATATATATATATATATATATATAAACTTCAAAATATTTGCTGTAGTAGCCAATACCTATATTTCCTGAGTGTGGGTTTTGTTGATACATCTGAATTTATTTGGATTTAGTTTTCTTCAGAGTATAACAATTGATTCTGCATGGACATAGAAAAAATATATTTTCATTCTATTTGTGCCATAAGCTTTAAACTGAAAACCATATATTAAAAGTACTTAAATAAACAATCTACACACATTATCACAAAAATGTATATATTTTATTAATGGCAAAAGAGTTTTGAGTTCCATTCGTATCATGATTTTTAAACTTGATGGAGTACTTAACTGTATATTCTGTAATTTTCAAACTCCTTGGAAGTTAGTGTCTCTTGATCTCTAATGAAAGGTTCACAAACATAACAACTGATAAGGCTAACTTACATATCAGTGCGTGATAGGGTTCCAATTTTAAAATAAATAAAACACTATTGCAGCGTTTTCATAGGCAGCTTAAAATAGGCTAAGGAAATTATTTATATAATTTCCATTGACCATGTTCTTGAGCCCTCCTACTCTTCTAAATAGCTATAATGGGGTCTTGATGTTGATACAGTATATGATTTCCTTAGTCTGTTTTAAGCTCCCAACAAAAACACAGTTACTGACAAATTCTAAGTTTGCAAAGCTCTATAAATTGTAGGAAGTATAATAGTGTTATTGTATGATATAATTTAAACACAAATCTATGTTCTTGTTCTGTATCTATTCATAAAACTAAAAATTCCTTTATAGTTAATCAATAAACATATTGTATACAGTACTCAAAATTCCATGCTACAGATTGCAATATATGTTAATATTAATATTTATAATATTTACCACCAGCTTGAATTACTCATGCAGAAAATGAAAAGAGAGGAATCTAACAAAAGACTACATGAAAGAAAGTGTAGATACAAGTAGGTTTTCTGAGGATGGCCAACCTCGCACTCGCTAAAATGAGACCTTGAAAGTTATTTACACTTGCTAAATTAGCGTACATGGCCCATTTAAATTTTTTACCAATAATGTTTACTGTTTATTTTACTAATGACAGATACCCCAAAGTTCTGACTTCTTAAAAAAAATAGATTTAGGCTTTTGATAAATATGTTTGCATAGCAAATTTGTTTAAAAAATGATGGAACCGTGTTACCAGGCGACTAAGAATTAAAGTTATTTGGAAATTTCTGGTAAACATGTTTAAAAAAAAAAAGAAAACAAGTTTCAAAAAACAAGTGCTGAAATTTATTTAGCTTAAATTTTGAATCAAATTTGACCAATTACAAAAAATCTATTAAACATAACCAACATTTTATAGTTCTTGATCCTTTTTGAAAAACAATTGTTACAAAAGGTTATATTTCAAACTAATATAAATTTATACAAAGAATTTAAATTTTAGATGAAAAAAAGGTTAAAATTAATGTATTACAGTTAACAAATTTGCATTATCAAATGCTTAGTTTACTACTATATATATATATATATATATATATATATATATATATATATATATATATATATATATATAGATACATGTTAATACTAGGTTGATCAACTTACTATTTTTCTATTTAAAAAAAAACAAATTTATCATATATAAAAAGAAATTAATTTTTGTTTTATGCCATTGACGTCAATATTCAGGCTTTTCTAATTTTGAAAGACAACCCCTTTGGGGTCGTGGAGGCCGAAATGTTGCATATGCTGTCCCATCCAAGCTTATTTTATTCCTAAATTAGTACACATTGTTTCACAGAAAGAATTCACTGAAATGAAGACACATTATTATACCCTTTTTTTGTTTCTTAAACAAAATTTTGTTATTATTGTGAAAAAGAATAATTCACAACCAAAGTTCATTTAGTTAACAACTGTCATTTTTGAAAGTTTATATTTATATATATATATATATATATATATATATATATATATATATATATATATATATATATATATATATATGATGATCTGGTGCACTTAGGAAAAGTTGAGAGTGAGTTTGAGCCTCTCTTCACTTGCAATCTCGAACCAGCTTTTGCTGTGCAAATAAGCAATTTAAAAAGAGATTTAGACAAACTCATACAGGTTGTTCAACAAGTTTTTGTAATGAAAAATGATATTTAATTAAAATGAAAAGGAAATATTATCAGAATTACAAAATGTCCAAAAAAGATTATAAATAAGTTTTTTTTTATATTAATAAAGAAATTAATGTATCTCAATCTTTGTTTGAGATAAAGAACTGGTAGTAACTGCAAGAAAATTGTAAGACAAAAGATTTTAATTAAGGAAAAGTTCGACTAGTTAATTCTTTGATTTTATGACTATTTTAAAATTTATAATTTGATTTTGTAAATTGTTTTTTAAATGAAAGAAGGTTATTCTACCTTTACAAGACATTATCTTTTAATAAAACTACTGACAATTCAAAAGAAAATTAATCATAGTTAAACTATTTCTGAACAAAATATATATTAGTAATTAAAACTTAAAAATATTAACAGAGCTAAATCTAGGATGGTCAATTTTAATTTCAGATACCTGGAATTTGTTGTAAAGAAGCTTAGTTTGATATTTCCATGAAGGTCATTGTAAGACGAAAGTTAACAAAAAAACTCACTGAACAAACCTAATAGTATGTAATGTTATGCAACTGTAACACATATTTACAAATTTAGAAGAGAATAGGCGTAATTAAAACATTATTCACTTTTCTACTTTTCATCTTGTAAGAAAGACTACTGCCTAGCATTGAAGTTCGGGTTTGACGGATCATGCGATGCGTTGTTTTTGATATGGCTCGCCAGGTATCAGCTCACGCCAGGTAACATAGTGCAGGCGCTATATCTGAATTTGTATATTGGTTTAATTTATGTCGATTAGGATGATGCAGATTATATTTTATGTAACGGATGTTACAACCGTTTGGACAGAAGCTGAGTGCACAGACATCCAGACAACTTGGTGAATAGAGAGACTGACATTATTCTAAAGACTACATTTTATTTACCCAAAGACCTTTTAAGCAAACATTTATAATAAAAAATAGAAATCTAATTTTTAAATATAAATCTGTTCGCTAAGTATGGCAGAAAGTAAAGTATTATAAACAATATTGATAAAATATCTGTTCCCATGATATTGCGAGAGTATTTTTGAAATAAACTTTTCTCCTTTTTATGTTTATGTCTTAGTGTTAAAAAAATGTATGTAATTGTACAGTATATCAGGCATAGATTTCTAGCTTTAAAGGAGAGAAACATTCATCTAATTTTCAAAACATAACCAATACTATGTTTTGTTAAAATTGTTTAGATTTATTATACAGGTTTATTAAATTGTTAACTAACTTTGTAAGGTTTTATATTTTAACTATTTGAATAAATAATTCTAAAAGTAAAACTCTAGCATTAAGAGAATTATACAGTATAATATATTTAATTTTGCAGTATGGCTATAATATATAATAACTCAAGTAAAGTCAACCCAAGTACATTAATTGGCTCAGTATCAACTATTAGATATTTGGAAATAATGAGATGATTATTTAATTCCACAAAACAGCTTTAATTGCGACATATGTTAGTTTAGACTTGTTTGTTTTCAATTTAGTTGCTTGAAAATGCCTAATGGCGAAACATATGTTGCAATTAAAGCTGTTTTGTGGAATTAAATAATCATCTCATTATTTCCATTATCATGGAATTCCATCATATACCGACTGTTGTGACATTAAATTATATTAGATATTTGGTAAAAATTCAACTTTTGGGGCCATAAGTTGTCATTGTAATATAAGTAAATTTACGAAAATTTTGTTTATTTCTGTGAATATGTAAGCTTTACAAGGTTGCAATATTTCTCATTTTTCACAGTATTAACTTTGTTTTTATTATTATTTTACTTTGTCAATTAATAATTAAAAAAAGGTGATATATTACAGGTACTCGAACATCATTTGATGGGAAATTAGCGGAAGTAAGTGGATGGGGGACGACTAAATACTATAAAACCGGTGGACCGGGAGTTGATATTTTATTAAAGACAAATGTTAGGGTTCTAACTGATAAACAATGCCTAAAATCTCAAATGGGAGAATACTTTGTTAAAGATGTAGAGTCAATGTTTTGTGCATATGGACTATATAAAGATGGATGCCAGGTAAGACTGACTAGGGATATATTAAAAATACACAAAACATCCCACAAACTGATTCATACAAATATACAAAAAATCATGCCATAATTATTTACAAACCCTGGTTTTCTTTAAAAAGTGAAAATGAACAATGTCCAAAGTTTTAATAACTATTAACTATTATTTTCATTAAATTTAATGAATTTTCAAGATTGATGCTGCCCTAAACCATTGTACCAACTCGCATTTAAAAGAAAATAGCTTTTGGACAGTAACGACTGGTAAGGGGAGGCAACAGAAGATGGACCTCTCTCTAAAGTTTTATTAAATAAATTTTGAGAGAAAAAAAAACATACTTAGATATAAATTTAAAACAGCAATTTGAATAATTTTACACGTATTATTTAAACAAAGTACCCTATTTTCAATAAAAAGTATATTTTCCAATTTATTCTTTTCAAGGATCGTAAAACGATTATTTAATGCTTTTTTTATTACAAGAGCAAGTAAAGTGACATTTTGTTTGGAAAGAAGAAAATTGCTTGGAGCCATGTCAAGACTCTATGGTGAGTGGGCCAGCAGCTCATAACCGAGATATTGAAGGTAACAGATATTTTTGTTAGCCATTTGAGGTGAAGGTGATGAACCCATGCCTTCAATGTTTATTACTTGGTTCAGGAATATGTCTCCTTTATATTCAAAACGTTTCCCACATTCAAAAGCTTCTGTATATTTTCAAATTATTCCTAATTTATTAAATGTACCACTGTACATTTACAATGGCCTAATTGTAAGATAATTTGTGCAGAGTTTATTCATAAATTAAATGTTCCAGGGAGACAGTGGCGGACCTCTAACCGTCAGATCCTCTAAAGGAGTTATGACACTATTTGGTAAGAGCTTTCATATTTGTTTAATCTCACTAGACTAGTTTATCCCCCCTCCCCAACAGATTTATCTAAGTAATGATTACTTTAAATTACAAACTTGGGAAAGTAAGCAAATTAATTATAAAATAAATTTGGTGAAATATTATTGCTATCTAGATAATCTGTAACTCTTTTGTTCAGCTGTCGACTGACGAAGGATGTATCTCTCCTTCATCATTGTATTTAAAATGAAAAAGACTTAAAAAATTGTTTAAAATTACTGAGTAGCCATTTCAGTCTGTCTTATTCATGCCTCAAATGTACGTTTTGTAGAAAGACAAAAAATGTTCTCTTTTGCCAGGTATAATATCATGGGGAAATGCATGTGGCTTAAAAGATTACCCAGCAATATACACAAGAGTATCAACATTTCATGACTGGATCCGTAAAAACATTAAGGACTCAACCTATTGTCGTCCGAAGAAATAATAATAAATCAAGTCAAATGTCATGTTTCAATAACATAATATAAAAAACAATTTTGAATTTTCTCAACATTATTTGTTTAGTGTATATTGAATATGTTGGCATTCTATAATGGAACTATGTGAAAATATATTTAAATATATAAAATCTAAAGTAGTTTTTTTCTTATTTGTATTGCAATCGCTTATTATTCTACTTTTGTTTTACAATTAATATATTGTACTAAAATACACAGAATATTTCAATTTGTTTATTGAACGGTTTATTTATTCTACATTATAATAAAAAACTTCTTTTTTTTAAATATAAGGTAGATCAAGTTCCCCTATTATTAACAATAATGACTCATACTGCAATGTTAGTAATTAGTCTGAGATAATTTATCGAATTATTTATAAATTTGATTTTCAATTGCACTTATTTATTTGAGAAAAAAATCGTTTATTTGATTAATATTGTAGTGCTTTATTCATAACTTATGTACTACAATATGCATTCACTTATGGAAAAACAAGTCCAAAAATAATACTAATATTGTCTAGCAATATAAAAAGTCTCCGTTTATATTTATTTATTTCCAAACTGTTCCTGTACGTTTTATCCTGATATAGTTTCCATTATGTATTTTTAAACTGATATTTAAACTTCTTCTATAGTTTTGTTAGCAATTAATTTTGAAGAATTTATGAATTTTGTATAGTGAAATAACTGTTTCCACATTACATTCCAATAAGCATTAGCCTTTCCACTGCTTGCAACAAGTATAGTTCATTATGAAGAGTTGCTATCCGAATTTAGTTATAAAATTGTATACCATTAAGTCTCAATAATACCTAATTTCAGTGGTACCAATCAAAAATTTCAAAGAAATGATGTCAGGAAAACAATTATAATGGTGAACACTTTAGCAAATAAATGCAGACTAACATTTTATGAAGATAAGTCATTCCACAATTTTAAAAATATTGGTAATGACGGAAACTCCAAATAAAATGGTTTAGAATGAAAACATTAAAACAAAGTATAAAGTTTTGGTTTACAAAGAGAGACTTGCGAAAGTCCAACCTAACCTAACCTAACCTAGCCTTGACCACCAATAATCATATTACAGTATGTGTTATGGATGCACCCTCTTCCTCTTTGTACAATTGTTACTACTGTCACTCTTATACATGTTTCCAATGTGTCAATTTTGCTTCTTGTTGCAAGATATTCTAACGATAACGTAATTGAAGAAAATCTATAACTACTATTCTCTCAGGAATGTGTACTACGATGTCATATTTAATATTATTTGGAGTTATTTCTGTGAAAAAGAAATTGATTGGATCAATTACTAAGATGTTTGTTTGGATGGTGGAAAATCTATGTCTGGCTGTTATACAGGCTTATATTATGTTCTTATCAAAGAAGTCCATTACCCATGTAGCTCTATTTACACACCCCTATAAAGATTCAATGAAATTAAGTCTTCAATCAATCTATCGAAATGGTTAATTTATATAGGCCAAATCAAAAAACTAGAGATTCTTAATTTATCTTTGGGTAAAGAGATGGGCAGCCTCCATAGTAATACTATTCCACAGAGAAGTGTGATGGTTTTCACTAGGACAAGTATTTACAAGATTGTTTGAATTGAGACATGAAGTTCAAACTTTTTTAAGACTACCTTTTTGAGTTGAACTCTAAGTTACATGAAAGTGAATGACTTGACAATGTGCATATTTGTCTGATGTTTTATTAGATATTCATAATCTTGACTTGCATATACCGCCAAAAAATAATCAATTACTCTAAAAGAACAAGTGTTTGTACTTTTGTCTGATTTTCTTTAAAATTAGATTTCAAAGGAAAAGATTTCATTGGCATCAGGCAGCAACAAAAGAAGAGTACCAAGAACTTGGTGATAAAGCAATAAAATACTCATTCCCTTTTACGAACACAGAATTTGTTGAAAGACCAGTTTCATCTTATTGTGTAAATATAGAATATAGAATAAATATTGCATTGACCTTGACGTAGCTCCTGAATTGAGAAACTAACTTGTTTTCATTTGAACCTGATTTTACAATAAACTTCTATAGTGGCTAGGAACTATAGAATTCCAGGGGCTAGAATATCACGGTTTCAGTTTCCTCAACAGTAGCGGCATCAATGAGGGCTCAATATGCCTTTGAATTGGCTAAGAACAGTATGTCAAGGGTTCAATATGGCTAGCGACAGTATCAGAATAGCAAAATAAAGGATTTTGATAAATAGCTGCAATTACAATGCTACAATTGTTTGGGTTGCTCCATTCACTACTCTCTTTAATGCTCTGGCGTATAATCTAAGATTAGGGAGTGGTAGGAGAAGTATCTACTGAACAACTTTATTTCATTACCACTTACAGCAACTGTTTCTCGATTTATTATTTCTTGACAGTTGTTAACTGCTGTGAGTAACGAAGATTTGCTTCATTACACTACAATCTCATAAAAATGGGATCATAAGATTAGCAGAAATATCTGAAGAGAATTATTCAATTTTCCATTTTTGTTTTAACTTTGTTTAGCCAATTTCTGATGACTGGATATTATGCCAATGTTATATTGATCTAGCAAAAGAAATTAGCATCCTGTTACCCCTACACCACGTTTTTGCTTCTGCATATTTGCTAAGGTCACTCAAATTATAGAACCTACATAATTACACTTCTTTATTGCTTGACCTTGTTTAATACAGGTAATGTATTAATGTCACAGTCTAGGTAGTGTAGGGTAGGTGTGGAAAACAAATTTTTATTATTCGGTTTTTAATTACCTTAAATAAAACAAATTTAACCCGATTATTAGACGACCCATTCTTGAAATAATGCATCTCAATTAAAACACATTAACATAATAAAGAATATTGTTTTAATTAAGATGAAGCTAGGTATGACAGAAGGGTATACTTAATGCAAATGTGTACATCCTAACAAAAAAAGCTATTATGTTAATGGAACTGATTTTTTAAATTTTGAGTTTAGCTATATTTGTACATCCCTTCATTCTCGAACTAACAAGAGCATCTCTGAATATAAGTTATCTAAACGATAAATAGACAATAGAAGAGCATTCACATTTATAGATAAAACACTGCAATTTTGTACTGATTCTTGGAAAATATATTAAAGTGACAAATTTCATAGATGAAGATAACTACAATTTTAAAATTTGTCTACAGAATAATATTTACGATAATAAATGGAAATTAAAACTTACATTTGAAAAACAAGGTAAGGAATGTTCATAGATGTAGCAAAAGTTTTATATTCATGCTAAATTATAAATTTCAAAAAGCCTGCTAAACATTTAACCATATGAAAAATAAGGGTTTTCAAGAAACCATATAAGTATATTTTCTTTAATATTAGTTACAATTCAGTATGTTTTTGTTGTTTGTAAACATGAGTAAACAGTGGTGCATTTCCAATGAAAACAACTTGGCTAAGGTTTAGAGCATAAACATTCAGAAGCGACACAATTTTGAGATATAAATTTCAATTAAAATTAAAACAAATATTGATAAAAATAAAACTACTTTTCTACATCCACTATTATTAAGATACTTATTGCCATATAAGGTTACTAGCTCTTCTATGCTCTCTTTACAAAATAATGCCGAATATGATAATAAACACTGTTCCACAGCATTTTTGACATGCGCTGGCTGGCTGGAGATAGCTTCAGATCTAGAAACAAGTCGTGGTCACTCGGCGCCAAGTGTGGACTGTAGGTCTTGTATGGAATGAGCAATATGTGGTCGAGCGTTGTCAGGAAACAAAACAATGCCACATTATAGATGTAGTCCCCTGTAAAATGTATAGTACAATCGGTATAGATGTACCTGATGATGAGAACAATACAGAAGACAGCGAACAAAATTCTACTGCCAATGGGCACAGTTAAACGAATGTATAACCATACAAAGTCATAAGAATAACAAAATGGCTAGTCACATTGTGGTACATAACAGTACCACTGATGATAGTGTTCAAGGAGGACAAACTTCACACAATAATAACAACATGTTTAGAAGAGAAAGTGGGGGAGGGATTGTACTGAGTCAGATCTTGGGTCGGTAAGTAATGTTGATATTAAAATATTATGTAGGCTCTGTTTTAGCATCAATATATTGGTTAAAACTCAAAGCCTTTCAATATTTTGTTGTATTTTTTAATGATGAGTTAATGGGGGAAAATGTTTTTAATTTTAACATTGTTGCTCTTTGTACGTTAACTAATCCAACAGTCATGAGCCATCTACTCAATAGTGCACAGCAACCAAGTATGCTTACACGTTTTCCATATAAGTTTGTTTGTGTTCTGAATATTTTGTGTTTTTATGCTATTTTATACCAAAATGAACAGTCCAAACAACAAAATAAAAAATTTGGAAAGATTTGACTTCAGTTAAACAAAAGCATTCTAGGAAGTAATTCTCAACACGGTAATTCTCAACCCCCTAGCCGATATAAAAGACTTTTTTTCACATAAATAGGTAAGCAGAATTCAAACTTTTTTTATGTTTACACCAAAATTAGTTTTTGTTATTATTCTGAAAAATTTACTTTAGTAGTGAACGGTGAGATAAAAGGGACTTGAAAATTTCAGTAGTTGTAAACCACATGAGGGGGAAAAGTAAATGTTGATACAAACAACCACTAAATAAATAAATGATTGTTACTTGTACAATTTTTCGAAATAAGAGTTCTATGCCACGACCAAAGAAATATGTAGAACAAGGGTATATAGAAGCTCATAGAAAAAACTAATACAGTGTAGTATTTTGGAGGTATAAAAGAACTATATTAGCTCTCGGTACAAAACACAAACCTTATGACTCCTAGTAAACCACCAACGTTTACCATTCTGAGATCATTATATCAAAATATATTTGATTGAGAGAAATTATTTGATCTTCAATTATTCTCAAGAAGAAGCCAGGCCGCCATCACATGGACATAATGAACAGAAGCTAGACGGAAAGCTCTATCTCTTCAAAAATTCTGAAAAGCGAGCTCACAGAAGTCATGTGTGCTATAGAAGTCATATGTAAAGTTACTGTTAATTTTGTAAAACCTGCACTGAAATACCTTACCTCCCTTCACTCTGATAAATGTTTTGAACTTTATCACACAAGTGTTCATATTACCTAAACATGACATAAACTATTACCTACATGTGTTGCTAAACAACAATTTTGTGCTTGTTTTTGTGTGCATTTATGATTTTTTTTATGTTTGGGAAAGTAATTTTTGCACAAATACCGGGTTTTTTTTAGATTTTTCCCAACCAAATAATATATACAATTTATATTCTGAGAAGTAAAGGCATAAATATAACAACATTAATTATATATATAATTAATATATAAGTCAATCTTTAAGAAAGAAATTTAACACCTCTTTGGAGTAACACCTCTTTCCTATCCCACAAGGCAGTGCACATAATTTTTGGTTTTGAAATTGTTTTCTTAAACAATTTTTGATGATAGATAATCAATTTTTCAATTAGATGAATGAAAACATTTTTTCCATTCATAGACTGTTGCATTGGATTCTGGGCTTAAGTGAGATAACCAGATTTCATCACCAGTCTCCATTTGGCTTAAAATATAACACCACTTCATCATTATATCGGGTGAGAAACTGCAAAACACTTCAAAGTTGTTTGGTTTTGTTCAATCCTGACAGATTTTTGCCATCCAACATTAGCACAGTAACTAATAACCTAAACAGTCTATTAAAACGTCATGAGAATCTTCTTGAAATCTCACGAATCTAAATAGAGAGTAAGGAAACTGTTGATCCTGGTAATTTTTGTTATCCACTTTCCATACCAAATCTTCGTTGATGATAAAAGATTCCCCACTCCTTGCCTCATCATGCTTTTTCCATGACTTATTCAATTTTCACAAGACATTTCAATTTTTGAAAGTGTGACATTTCTTGCATTTAAGAATCAGATTACAGACATTATGTCATAAATGGTAGGGTCTTAAATAAAGTTAAACATTTTATTTACCTTCTGTGGGCTTCTGTGATAACCCAATGAACCACATAGGGTACCATGTATGCACAAAGCTTCCATTACAACACTGCATTTTCCATGCAGCGAAACAATACTTACATTTCTGGACACGTTTCTTTATATAATTCTATATATGTAATAAATACATATACTGTATGATAATTTTTAATAAATATTATTTTTGGAGTTTTTTACTATAAGTATAAAACATATATTGGTTAAGTTTTGTAATAGTGGAAATTTTATTAGAATAAAATTAAGTTTCTTACCTTGTATCCGTCAAATGACCTTTTGTTTGAGTTACTAAAATTTCCTTGGTAGAGTTTCACTTTTCGACTGATAACTCCCGATTTGGTATTTTTGGGACAATTATTTATTTGGTTTCTTAGATCCCTTATTTGTACAAAACTTGATAAAACAAAATTAGGATATATCATAAGAAAAACAGAGAGATAATCATAAGAAAAGAAATGATATTGTTTTACTTGAGCATTTTAAAACAGATATTTCTCTAAAAAGACAACATACATTTTCGTAGTTAATAACAATGCTCTAAACTCTGTATTAGTGAAATAACGCAGTATTGGCAACTATGTAATATTGGTTGTATAATGTCACTAAAACGCCAAACATTCTTTTATTTTATACTTTGAATAAGATTTCACGCAATAAATTGATTAAGTAACAATATCTTGTAAGAACAATGTCTTTCAAGTTAACAACCGGAATTTATATGCAACTTAATGTTGAACAAGAGAATTTGTCTATTGTTATTAAAAATAAAATCTGCCTTAAATTTATACTGCTTAGGGCAATGTAAGCATTTATATTAAATCATACATTGTTCTTCAATCTTGTAGGTTTTAAACTATGAAGACGAAAACAATTATACATTTTTTTCAGTTTTTCTTGATAACTGAAACCTTAGTTGATGCAATGGAGGTAAGTCCCCTCCCTAAAAAATAAGTGTTTTAAGTTGTTTTTTATCAGTTCATTTCAAACATTTTACAATTAGAAAACTATTGTGAAGTACGAGTATTAGCAAATTGTACGAGTATATATACAATACTATCTACATCAATGTCTCCATCAATGTGGAAACTATGCTTTTTGTACACTTGTCTAGTTTCGGTCCTCTTTAACTATATGATTTGCATTATTTATTGTTGTATGCTCAGGATATCGTTTATAAAATTGATGTTTGTGTTCATTTTTCATAGGCAAGTTGATAAAGTAAAGAACACTTTAGTAAATTAAGTCGATTAATAATTTTTCTATTTATATTTTTAATTATTGTTTACTATTATTACATATTATAGGTAGAGCAGAGAAAATGTAATGAGAAGACATAACAGAAACGTCTTTTTATCTGAGGGTTTTTCAAACAATACTTTTAGTTTTAAATTGGCTACAGCTTCTTACAACTCACAGAAAGGATAAAATTACCCATGTGAGGAACAGATGCTCCACAGATCATCACCCAATACCTTAAGTATTTGATCTTGTGATTTTTCATAAAACAAACTCTAATAGGAAATTGGAAGCTCACAAAAAGTTTAATCTGACAATTCCTGTGTAAAAGGAAGATTTTTATTCACATAACTGGCAAGAGTTACTTGAACTTCAGAAGGCTTTATTAATGATTATTATAGGTCTAATTTGTATTAGACAAAAATTATTATATTTCTGAAAAATTAATTTTTTAAAGTTTTAATTATTTTTAAGCAGAAAATAATGACATTTTTTTAAAGTATTCTGGAATAGCAACAGTTTGAAATACCTAATGTTTATACGGATGAATTATTTTATTTTTTGGTGTCTAAAAACCTCAAACAGGAAACAAAAAAAATTAGATCTAAGTTAAAATTTGTATTAAAAAAAAAAAAAAAGTTAAATGCAATAGAATAATAATGCTCAGATTTTTATCACATAACAGTACAAAAATTATTTTCAGCCATAACTCAGTTGAAGCTATGGGTTAAAGGAGGGTTTAAAATGCAAACCTATATTTATAGTTTGTACATTTTATTTGCAGTTAACAGTGTGATGTGAAAAAAAATTAATTAATGTAATAAATATACATAATATATTGCTATTTTTAAAACATTGAACTGATTAGTTTATGAAAACATAATGACCAAATGAAGTATTATATCATTGTATTTTTTTTAATTATTCACAATAAGAAGTAATAATGCTTTCTTAAAATTAAATTTACTATAATTATATTGCCAATACGTTAAGCCTACACCAACTTTATCGGAGACTATGTAACCCCATTTGTCTATTCACCTGTCTACATCAGTTCTTAAAATAAATTTAATTTCTTCATCCTACACAATACAAAAAGTAGTAATACAACTAAAAACTAATATAATATTATAATACTTTACAACTTTTAAAGAAAACAAGTACAAACTTATGATATGAAATATGATCACCATGTGCAATTAATAAATATAGAGTTTAGACATATAAAGCATAGACATTACCTATTTGGGACTTCCAACTCTTTCTTACAAAAAAGAAAGAACAAAAGAGTGCGTTAGTCATTTTTAAACAAAACATTTTATTTCATAATATTTTGGGAGAGACTGAATGTTACCCAGGCCTATTTGTTTTTTTTGTGTGTGTGTTTTATTTAAATTGATATAAATAACACAATCCACGTCCTACCTGTCCGTCAAACCATTGCTTTACTTATCTGCAAACCAATTTATTTTGTATTATAATTATACAATTTGATATCTCGCATCTTTTCATGCCTGTTGTTAATCAGTCCATTCTTAACTAAATTTATTTATTTTCTAATAATTGATCTAACTTTAATAAATGGTTTTGATTAATTGTAATGATTTACATTGGTAAAGATAGCAATCACTTTTGGTCAAGTTTGACGCTACCTTTGCTCTTTTTAAGGTATTCAAAACATACTATTTTGTGATCATAAATAACAAACAGATTTTTCTTAGTTACTCTGATAATATTTCTATTACTTACAGGTAAAAGACTCAACAAAAATCGAATTAAAACATGATATTAAAATTGGGAAAACAACACGATTAAAATCTTGAAAGAATAAAACTGAGAATTATTTGACTTCACAAAATGTCACATCTTAAAATTCTGTTATGAAACTAAATTGAATAATAAATTACGGTTCATACAATCAGATACACAACAAGATCATAGAACTCATATAGAATAATTGGAGATAATTCATAAAATTTTATCAATAGTAAAATTGCCTTCCATAATGGGTCATAGACAAAAATCACAGATTCTTATTTAAATGGTCTATATTTATTCTTATTATCTATTTATATATTTGTATAAGATTCTGTGGAGAGTTATAACAATAATTTATAAATATATATCGGGAAATATTATTATTTTGTGATTTTCTAGTCGAATGTCTGGAATTCTTAAGATAGTTTATTTATTAATTATGTGTTGGGCGGAATGAAGCTAGATGGCGTACAGGTAGGGTTCAAACTCCATGTATTATTGAATATGCTCTTCTGAGGGTAATTCTTTACAACTTCATTGTAAATTGTCTCAGTATAAATAACAATGTATGAATGTAGTCGTTTTAGTACCAATGTTGTATATATTGACATTACAACTACATGAGGAAATAATGGAGTTTATAAAATACACTTGTGGTGTAATGTGTTGTAAATAATGTTATATTTAATATGATAATAATATTAAGATACATTTTACTTACCTACTTCCATCTTAAAATATTGTTCAGATGAAGCGTATTCAAATAAATTCATTATCAAAACATTTCATTGTAAATAAAATTAACTAAAGCAGACTATTAAGGGAATTAAGGTATAAGACTAAGTATCATGAAATATTGTACTCATTTTAATTCTGTTATTCCGGCACATAACCAAATAACTTTATAAAATTATAACAAATTTTCTGTATTATTTCAGATTCGGACATTATTTAAAAAAAAAGGAATTTTCAAAACCAAAATATTCACATTGCTGTAAGTAAAGTGATCAATTGAATTTCTTCTGTTGTGTCAAACAAGAATCTGAATTTGAAATTTTATTGAGATAAAGTATTAAATAATTTGTACAATTAAATATTAACTGTAACAACAAATTGACATTATTATTTTGAACAGATTTAGATATATTTTAGCAATTGGGCCAAGGATTTACTTTTATGATTTAAAATTTATATTATATATTAATACAGGTATTGTGGGTAAATAATTTTGTTAACAGTAATCTTTCTAAAAAAAATCAGGTATTTTCAATTTAGACTCTTTCTATTAATTTTTTTAAAAAATGTATAAAAGCTTACAATTTATGAACATTGAGCCGAAATAAGATAAGTTACAAGTAAAAATTAATGATTTAAATTATTATATTTTTATTAGTTTGTTTTTGAGTGTAAAGGTTAATGTTATCACCATGTTTTATGTTCTCGTCCGTTGATTATCTGTTAGAATGTGTATGGGCTCTTTATTTTGTAGATTGTGGAGAGAGTAATCCACTAGGTACAAGAATAATCGGAGGTAAACAAACAAAACCTGATCAAATTCCTTGGCAAGCACTTATTTATGTAAATAATGATCTAAGTTGTGGAGGATCTGTAATAAGTGACAGGTATATACTAACGGCAGGACATCGTTGTTATGACGAGCAAGTTACGAAATTGTAAGTATGTTTACTTTCTCTTTTATAAAAACTATTCTGAACAATTAAAAGAAACTGAACAATTTTTCATATCATAGATAACGTTACAAAGACTACGCCATCATCTTCAGTTGTTAAATGTACATTAACCTTTCCAACACTAACCTAACTGTGGTACTAACTTAATCACTGAAACGTCATCTTCTTATCAATATAGTGTTTGTTGTTAAAAATTGTCCAGTTTCTTTTAATTTGGTTTGCAATTTCCATAAATGTTGCTCATTTAAAGTGAAACTATTCAGTAGACAAAACTCAGTAATCTAATTAATTGATAATAATACAGTTAAATCTATATACAACTTTTTTGTTCTATATAAACGTAAAAAACAAAATATTTTATACCCAGACCTGTGTTTTTAGCCGAATTGTATCTAAAAACTTAGATTTTTTTTTTTTCAATTAATTTTTTTTATTTCATCAATAATTCTAATTTGGACTATATAATACTAATATAATACTTACCTTTATTATTAAAAGTATTAGCTTTTAAAAATTATTTAGTTCCAGGTCAACCTTGGTTATTGCAGACAACTACCTAAAATTATTTTAAACTATTGAACCATGACCTACAGAAAAATTTCCTAGAGTTTGCAAGCTTAGTAACTGGACACTTTGTGTAACATGTTGAATTACCTAATCTATACCAGCCACCCTAACATTTTCAAACCAATACTAAATCTAAAACAACAACAGAGTATCGTTAATAACTTCAAAACTAAACTAAGTATAACAATTTCAAAACTCAACTATAACCGACAATCCACAGTCTACAATAATATCATTGATTGCAGGGATGCCAACCAAAACTATAATTGTGGGGCAGTAGTAGTTTTACAAATGATCAAAATAGTAGTCCATTTATATCACGGTACTAGAGTACTAAAACTTTTCAAAAGGTACTAAAAGGTGTGTACTAACAGTAGCCACCCTGCACTAGTACTTAATGATGATGTTAGACATACAAATTTATGACATTTAAAAATGGTTTACTGTCTAGTTTTTGAATCTTTTTAAATCTGTATGTTCATCTACAATTGTTACACGTTGTTACTATAAAAATGGACTAAAAATTAAATTTAAATAGTTCATGCACATAACTGGAACTAATTTTTATTTAGAACATAAAGAAAAAAACAAAACTATTAACACCAACATATGAAGCATATTTCACAAATTTGCAAGAAATGATGCGGGATAAGACTACCAACAAACAGCTGATTTTGTAAGCAAGACAATCTAATGCCAACAAAATATTGTTCGTTCTAGCACAAATAATCATTCAACATTTTTCTATAATTTGGTACAATAAATCCTGAAACATGCCTTATTTATTTATTTTTTTAACAACAGACTATCCAGGTAATATAATATTTTTTACCTAATAGAGCATTTTACATTTAATGTGATTGACTTGTATAATAAAGAGAAATGCAAAAGGCAACACTCAGATATTTCAATATAAACTGTTACTTACTGTCATAGTTATAAGTTATAACAAGAATCAATTTACTTTTTCATACCAATATAAAAAAATCAAATAAAAAAAATTCTAATATTCCCAAAATCTAAAAACCTATTCCACCTCATAACATCTAATATTACATAATAATAGGACTTTTAATTTGATGTATTTGTATCTTTAAGATTAGGATTTACAATAATCAGTTTTACCACAAATTAACATTGGTAGGTAAGGGTAATAGATTTTTTTAACGTTAAATATGGTTACTATACGCTAGATGTAACATTTATTTTATTTCAGTAACCTGCTGGCAGTAATTATAATAAATTAATTTGCATTCAAAAAATATTCAAATGACAGTCAAATTGTTTTAACTCTTTTGAATATATTGTACACTGATATTGATTAAACTTGGTTTTAACATGATTTTCAAAGTGATGGAAAAATAAAATTCAATATTTTAAATTATTCTTGAATATCACTTTGTTCTTTAAAGCTTAAAATATTTTGTCACAAGTCTATTCCTAATTAAAACCATTTATTGAGTTATATCCTTCATCCTTGTCTTCATGTTTAGTAATAAATTTGTGATTCAAGATTACAGATTTCAAGCTTGTCAGTTTATCTTGGTGTCTATAACCGTGAAAATATGAATAGAGGAACAGAGATGAAATATAAAGTGATAAAAAGAACTATTCATCCACAATTTAAATCACATGAAAATCATGATTTAAGAGACCTTGCACTTTTGAAAGTTGATAAACAGATTAAATTTAACGAGCACATCAAACCTATATGTCTACCAAATAAAGGTAATTTCGATTTTTAAAACATATTTTTAATGACAAATAGAAACACCTTCTGATATTTTTGTTTACATCTCTTTACTTAAATACTAATAATCACATCAAATGAAATACTAAACAATTTGAATATCAATCGCTTCTTTTATTTTATTTGAAAAGTTATCACCATATGAATATGAGTCAGGTATTAAATATATATATATACAGGGTGATTCACGAAGTTATCCCCACACTTATACATCTCATTCTACTAGTAAAAATAATGAAAAAAGTTCATTTTATAAAGTATATTGTGTTGCCTTGGACTGTTTAATATATAATATAGTTAATTACCTAAGAGGTTGTCCTCAGTCCGTATAATAGTTATTGCTACAGCGCTGTTTCGCCGAACACTGTCGGCTTCGTCAGGCCCGCACTAACACATAAACACGTAACACAACACAACACTAACACATATAAAATCGGAGTATGACTCGTCGTACATAAATAATAAAATTGTTTGTGGCCAAATTATAGGTCTTACCTGTCCAGCTGCAGGTATGGTACTTAATGATGGTACCATTGATTAATGGTACAGTACTTAATATGAGTACCATACCTGCAGCTGGACAAGTAAGACCTATAATGTGGCCACAAACAGCGCTGTAGCAATAACTATTATACGGACTGAGGACAACCTCTAAGGTAATTAACTATATGAAAAAAGTTCATATAAACATATGTCCTATTTCGTTTCGTTTAGCGTCTGTCTGTCTGTCTGTATGTGTTTTTTACAAAATAATTCATAACTCCTTAACGGTTTGAGTTACTGCGTTGAGATTCTGCACAAATGTTCATCTTATTTGCCGCTATCTTTTTGCAAAATATGAATAAAACATCTTTAACCGTTTCAAAATCGTGGCTATTTTTAATATTTGATGGCAAATTTCACGAAAACCGTTATTAAAAAAAAAATTTAACATAAATTGTAGAAAATTTAATTCTGAGAAAATTGATGTGAGTAAAGTTAAAGATACAACAGAAATAACTTTGAAAAATCTTATTTTATTTAGATAATAGATTACTAATTTTAAGAAAAATAAATTGGGTTGGGCCAACTGTACCCATCTTTTTATAACACATGTTCAAAAATGAGGCCATCATCATCAATACATCTCGAAGCTCGTTTGTGTACAGCTTTTGTTGCATTTCTTAATTTTTCAGGACTTCTCTTTATCTGCTCATCTGTATCCATAATACGGGCAACTAATTCTTCACGAGAATTAACTTTTGTTTTGTAGACATTATCTTTCATCCATCCCCAGAGGCAATAATCTAATGGAGATAGGTCTGGTGATCTTGGTGGCCAAGAGTGAGGCCCTCCACGACCAATCCATTGTCCAGGAAATTGTTGATTTAAGTGAGTGGACACGGCACGTGAAAAGTGAGGAAGTGCTCCATCATGCTGGAAGTACAAATGTCGTCTAAGATGTAAAGGAACATCCTCTATCAGCTGCGGCAACTCTTCTTGAAGGAAATGCAGATAGAATTCAGCATTTAGGCGTCCAGGTAATATGAATGGTCCAATCAGCCGATTGTACAAGAAGCCACACCAGACATTGACGCTAAATCGGTATTGAAAGTTCCTTTCCAGTACCTTCCTGAGGATTTTCGTCTGCCCATGAGTGTTCATTGTGCGAGTTGTTGACACCATCTCGAGTAAATTGCGCCTCATCCGTAAACAAATACGCTTGTAGAGTTGTTGATTCCTATTCAAAAAGTTGCAAAACTGCAAGCGAAGCGGACCATCCCCTGGATGTAGATGCTGAACCTTTTGTTGATGAAATGGATAAAAGTTGTTCTTATTAAGTGTCCTCCACACCATCGACTGTGAAACTCCTAGCCGCCTAGAAAGACGTCGTGTACTTACTCCTGGACTGCGTAAAACAGCGTTAATAACAATAGCATCGTCATGTTGGACGGCACGTTTATAATTTGTACGAATACTAGGTAATGATCCTGTTTCCCGAAGAGTACGGAAAGTTCCACTAATTGTTTTAGGATCTGGAATCTTCCTATTAGGGTAACGCAGTTCATATTCTAGTGCAGCAGCTCTAGCATTACCATTAGAAACACCCAAAATGAAAACCATATCAGCGTATTATTCTGTTGTAAATAAGTAAGGCATTATTTCACAAACTAATCTATTTAAAACTCACTGCAAACTTGTGTATTATTAGACCACTTCACAGAAACCAATATTCTTCTACGTATAACTTGCATTAAAACACTACTAATACACAGTTTAAACACATCAGAACCGAATACCATTGTTGATGAGCTGTTATGTTGCCATCTTAGGAAATAAAAAAAAATTAATTAGAAAAATTATTCTGCATTTTGGTGATTAGTAAACAGGAATGAAACATGTTTGTTTCATTTTATAAATAGTTAATACTTATTTTTATTAAAAATGGTATTGTTATTTACAAATTTTAACAGTTAATACTGTTTTAAAATTTATTTATTTATTTCATTATTATGTAACATTTTTATGTATTTATTACCTATTTAACGATGTTATTGTAGGTCAAACGTAAAAAAAAGTGTTTTCAACACCTATTTCGGGTGTTTTACAGGGGATATCTTAAAAACTAAGGGAGGTACAGTTTGAGGACCAGTTTTATTCGATTTTTCAGCTCAAAAACTATAAGAAATCTCTGAATTTGGCCCTTCATTTGCCTTCCCAGAATTTAAGGAAGTCTTCATTTCACCCAAGGTACTAAATTTTGGGCGAAATCTTTCGCTAGCCGTAACTCGCTTACGAAGCAATTCCAGACCTATGTTTATATGAACTTTTTTCATTATTTGTACTAGTAGAATGAGCTGTATAAGTGTGGGGATAACTTCGTGAATCACCCTGTATATAAACTTCAAAATATTTGCTGTAGTAGCCAATACCTATATATCCTGAGTGTGAGTTTTGTTGATACATCTGAATTTATTTGTCTTCTTCAGAGTACAACGATTGATTCTGCAGGGAAATAGTGAAAAAATATTTTCATTCTATTTGCGCCATAAGCTTTTAACTGAAAACCATATATTAAAAGTACTTAAAATAACAATCTACACACATTATCACAAAAATGTATATATTTTATTAATGGCAAAAGAGCTTTGAGTTCCATTCGTATCGTGATTTTTAAACTTGATGGAGTACCTAACGGAATATTCTGTAATTTTCAAACTCCTTGGAAGTTATTGTCTCTTGATCTCTAATGAAAGGTTCACAAACATAACAACTGATAAGGCTAACTTACATATCAGTGCGTGATAGGGTTCCAATTTTAAAATAAATAAAACACTATTACAGCGTTTTCATAGCTATAATGGGATCTTGATGTTGATATATGATTTCCTTAGTCTGTTTTAAGCTCCCAACAAAAACACAGTTACTGACAAATTCTAAGTTTGCAAAGCTCTATAAATTGTAGGAAGTATAATAGTGTTATTGTATGATATAATTTAAACATAAATCTATGTTCTTGTTCTGTATCTATTCATACAACTAAAAATTCCTTTATAGTTAATCAATAAACATAATGTATACAGTACTCAAAATTCCATGCTACAGATTGCAATATATGTTAATATTAATATTTATAATATTTACCACCAGCTTGAATTACTCATGCAGAAAATGAAAAGAGAGGTATCTAACACAAGACTACATGAAAGAAAGTGTAAATCCAAGTAGGTTTTCTGAGGATGGTCAACCTCGCACTCGCTAAAATGAGCAGTTGAAGGTTATTTATGCTTTCTAAATTAGCGTACATGGCCCATTTCACTTTTTTACCAATAATGTTTACTGTTTATTTTACTAATGACAGATAACCCAAGGTTCTGACTTCTTAAAAAAATAGATTTAGGCATTTGATAAATATGTTTGCATAACAAATTGCATCTAAAATGATCGAACCGTTTGGACAGAAGCTGACTGCACAGACACCCAGACAACTTGGTGAATAGAGAGACTGACATTATTCTAAAGACTACATTTTATTTACCCAAAGAACTTTTAAGCAAACGTTTATAACAAAATATAGAAATCTAATTAGTAGTTTTTTTAAATTATAAATCTGTACACTAAGTATGGCAGAAAGTAAAGTATTTTAAACAATACTGATAAAGTATCTGTTCCCATGATAATGCAAAAGTGTTTTTGAAATAAACTTTTCTCCTTTTTATGTTTATGTCTTAGTGTTAAAAAAATGTATGTAATTGTACAGTATATCAGGCATAGATTTCTAGCTTTAAAGGAGAAAAATATTCATCTAGTTTTCAAAACATAATTAGTATGTTTTGAGAAAAAAACAATTGTTTTGTTTAAATAACAATTGTTTTAAATGTTTAGATTTATTATACTGGTTTATTAAATTGTTAATTTACTTTGTAAGGTTTTATATTTTAAATATGTAAATAACTAATTCTAAAAGTAAAACTCCAGTATTAAGAGAATTAAACAGTATAATATATTTAATTTTACAGTATGGCTATACTATAATTATAATAACTCATTAAGTAAAATCAACTCAAGTACATTAATTGGCTCGGTATCAACTATTAGATATTTGGTAAAAATTCATCTAACTTTTGGGGCCATAAGTTGTCATTGTAATTTAAGTAAATTTACGAAAATTTTGTTTATTTCTGTGAATATGTAAGCTTTACAAGGTTGCAATATTTCTCATTTTTCACAGTATTAACTTTGTTTTTATTATTATTTTACTTTGTCAATTAATAATTAAAAAAAGGTGATATATTACAGGTTCTCGAACATCATTTGATGGGAAATTAGCTGAAGTTAGTGGATGGGGGACGACTGTATACAGTGAACACGGTGGAACGGGAGTTGGTATTTTATTAAAGACAAATGTTAGGGTTCTAACTGATAAACAATGCTTGAAATCTGTTGTGGGAAAACACGTTACTGAAGATGTAGAGTCAATGTTTTGTGCGTATGGACTATATAAAGATGGATGCCAGGTAAGACTGACTAGGGATATATTAAAAACACACAAAACATCACACAAACTGTTTCATACAAATATACAAAAATCATGAAATAAGTAATCACAAACCCTTTTTTTCTTTAAAAAGTGAAAATGAACAATGTCCAAGGTTTTAATAACTATTAACAATTATTTTCATTAAATTTATTGAATTTTTTAGATTGATGCTGCCTTAAACCATTGTACCAACTCGCATTTAAAAGAAAATTGTTTTTGGACAGTAACGATTGGTAAGGCTAGGCAACAGAAGATGGACCTCTCTCCAAAGTTTTATTAAATAAATTTTGAGAGAAAAAAAACATACTTAGATATAAATTAAAAACTGCAATTTGAATAATTTTACACATACTATTTAAACAAAGTACCCTATTTTCAATAAAAAAGTATATTTTCCAATTTATACTTTTCAAGGATTGTAAAACGATTATTTAATGCTTTTTTTATTACAAGAGCAAGTAAAATGACATTTTGTTTGGAAAGAAGAAAATCGCTTGGAGCCATGTCGAGACTCTATGGTGGGTGGGCCAGCAGCTCAAAACCGAGATATCGAAGGTAACAGATATTTTTCTTAGCCATATTGAGGTGAAGGTGATGAACCCGTACCTTCAATGATAATTACTTGCCCACAGTCAAAATCTCCTGTATATTTTCAAATTATTCCTAATTTATTAAATGTACCACTGTACATTTACAATGGCCTAATTGTAAGATAATTTGTGCAGAGTTTATTCATAAATTAAATGTTCCAGGGAGACAGTGGCGGACCTCTAGTCGCTAGATCCTCTAAAGGTGTTATGACACTAATTGGTAAGAGCTTTCATATTTGTTTAATCTCACTTTAGAATAGTTTACCCCCCCCCTCGTCCCCAACAGATTTATCATGCAGATCTATAACTAAGTAATGATTACTTTAAATTACAAACTTGGGGAAGTAAACAAATTCATTATAAAATAAATTTGGTGTAATATTATTGCTATCTAGATAATCTGTAACTCTTTTGTTCAGCTTTCGACTGACGGCGGGTGTGTCTCTCCTTCAAAATTGTATTTATAATGTAAAAGACTTAAAAAATTGTTTAAAATTACTGAGTAGCCATTTCAGTCTGTCTTATTCATGCCTCAAATGTACTTTTTGTAGAAAACTAAATTTTTTTTTAAAAAATGTTCTCTTTTGCCAGGTATAATATCATGGGGACTACAATGTGGCTTAAAAGATCGCCCAGGAGTATACACAAGAGTATCAACATTTCATGACTGGATCCGTAAAAACACTAAGGACTCAACCTATTGTCGTCCGAAGAAATAATAAATAATCAAGTCAAAAGTCATGTTTCAATAACATAATATAAAAAACAATTTTGAATTTTCTCAACATTATTTTTTCTAATGTATATTGAATATGTTGGCATTCTATAATGGTACTATTTGAAAATATATTTAAATATGTAAAATCTAAAGAAGTTTTTTTCTTATTTGTATTACAATCGCTTATTATTCTACTTTTGTTTTACAAATATATTGTACTAAAATACACAAAATATTTCAATGTGTTTATTGAACGGTTTATTTATTCTACATTATAATATAATCCTTTTCTTAAAAACAATAAGGTAAACTAGTTCCCCTATTATTAACACTAATGACTCATACTGCCATGTTAGTAATTAGTCTGAGATAATTTATCGAATTATTTATAAATTTGATTTTCAATTGCACTAATTTATTTGAGAAAGATTTCGCTTATTTCATTAATATTGTAGTGCTTTATTCTTAACTTATGCCCTACAATATGCATTCACTTATGAAAAACAAGTCCAAAAATAATACTAATATTGTCTAGCGATATAAAAAGTCTCCGTTTATATTTATTTATTTCCAAACTGTTCCTGTAAGTTTTATCCTAATATAGTTTCCATTGCGTATTTTTAAACTGATATTTAAACTTCTTCTATAGTTTTGTTAACAAGTAATTTTGAAGAAGTTATGAATTTTGCATAGTGAAATAACTGTTTCCACATTACATTCCAATAAGCATTAGCCTTTCAACTGATTGCAACAAGAATAGTTCATTATGAACAGTTGCTATCCGAATTTAGTTATAAAATTGTATACCATAAAGTCTCAATATTACCTAATTTCAGTGGTACCAATCAAAACTTCCAAAGAAATGATGTCAGACAAACAATTATAATGGTGAACACTTTAGCAAATGAATGCAGACTAACATTTTATAAAGATAAGTCATTCCACAATTTAAAAAATATTGGTAATGACGGAAACTCCAAATTAATGGTTTAGATTGAAAACATTAAAACAAAGTTATAAAGATTTGGTTTACAAAGAGAGACTTGCGAAAGTCCAACCTAACCTTGCCCTGCCCACCATTAATCATATTATGTGTTATGAATGCACCCCCTTCCTCTTTGCACAATTGTTACTACTGTCACTCTTTGACATGTTTCCAATCTGTCAATTTTGCTTGCTATTGCAAGATATTCTAATGATAACATAATTGAAGAAAATCTATAACTACTATTCTCTCAGGAATGTGTACAACGATGTCATATTTAATATTATTTGGTGTTATTTCTGTGAAAAAGAAATTGATTAGATCAATTACTGAGATGTTTGTTTGGATGGTGGAAAATCCATGTCTGGCTGTTATACAGGCTTATATGTTCTCATCAAAGAAGTCATTACCCATGTAGTTCTATTATCACCCCTTTAAAGATTCAATGAATTAAGTCTTCAATCAATCTATCGAAATGGTTAATTTATATAAGGCCAAGTCAACAAACTAGAGATTCTTAAATTTATCTTTGTGGAAAGAGATGGACAGCCTCCATAGTAATACTATTCCACAGAGAAGTGACATGGCTTTCACTAGGACAAGTATTTACAAGATTGTTTGAATTGAGACATGAAGTTCAAACTTTTTTTAAGACTACCTTTTTGAGTTGAACTCTAAGTTACATGAAAGTGAATGACTTGACAATGTGCATATTTGTCTGATGTTTTATTAGATATTCATAATCTTGACTTGCATATACCGCCAAAAAATAATCAATTACTCTAAAAGAACAAGTGTTTGTACTTTTGTCTGATTTTCTTTAAAATTAGATTTCAAAGGAAAAGATTTCATTGGCATCAGGCAGCAGCAAAAGAAGAGTACCAAGGACTTGGTGATAAAGCAATAAAATACTCATTCCCTTTTACGAACACTGAATTTCTTGAAAGACCAGTTTCATCTTATTGTGTAAATATAGAATATAGAATAAATATTGCACTAACCTTGACGTAGCTCCTGAATTGAGAAACCAACTTGTTTTCATTTGAACCTGATTTTACAATAAACTTCTATAGTGGCTAGGAACTATAGAATTCCAAGGGCTAGAATATCACGGAATCAGTTTCCTCAACAGTAGCGGCATCAATGAGGGCTCAATATGCCTTTGAATTGGCTAAGAACAGTATGTCAAGGGTTCAATATGGCTAGCGACAGTATCAGAATAGCAAAATAAAGGGTTTTGATAAATAGCTGCAATTACAATGCTACAATTGTTTGGGTTGCTCCATTCAATACTCTCTTTAATACTCCGGCGTATAATCTAAGATTAGGGAGTGGTAGGAGAAGTATCTACTGCACAACTTTATTTCATTACCACTTACAGCAACTGTTTCTCGATTTATTATTTCTTGACAGTTGTTAACTGCTGTGAGTAACGAAGATTTGCTTCATTACACTACAATCTCATAAAAATGGGATCATAAGATTAGCAAAAATATCTGAAGAGAATTATTCAATTTTCCATTTTTGTTTTAACTTTGTTTAGGTAATTTCTGATGACTGGATATTATGTCAATGTTATATTGATCTAGCAAAAGAAATTAGCATCCTGTTACCACTCACCACGTTTTTGCTTCTGCATATTTGCTAAGCTCATTCTAAAAAAAAAAAAAGTATTAAGGGGAAAAAAAAAAAACACTAAATAAAAAAATTATTGTTACTTGTACAATTTTTCGTAATAAGAGCTCTATGCCACGACCAAACCAAATTTAGGTTAGGTTATATGATCTTCAATTATCCTCAAGAAGAAGCCAGGCCGACCATCACATGGACATAATGAACAGAAGCTAGACGGAAAGCTCTATCTCTTCAAAAATTCGGAAAAGCGAGCTCACAGAAGTCATGTGTGCTATAGAAGTCATATGTAAAGTTACTGTGTATTTTTTTAAAACCTGCACTGAAATACCTTACCTCCCTTCACTCTGATAAATGTTTTGAACTTTATCACACAAGTGTTCATATTACCTAAACATGACATAATTGGGTAACATGACATAAACTATTACCTACATGTGTTGCTAAAGAACTATTTTGTATGTGTTTTTGTGTACTTTATTGTTGTTTTTTTTTATGTTTGGGAAAGTAATTTTTGCACAAATATCGGGTTTTTAAGATTTTCCCCGACCAAATAATATATACAATTTATATTCTAAAGATTAATGGCATACCGTTAACTATAAACAACATTAATTTTATGAAAGGGGTAATGGCGTGTGTGTGTATATAAATATATATATATATATATATATATATATATATATATATATATATATATATATATGCCTAAAGTTTTTCATAACAAAAGTTACAAAAAAACTGTTCAGATTGTGTTCTATACACTATTACACTATAATATAAGTCAATCATTAAAAATGAAATTTAACAACTCTTTGGACTAACATCTCTTTCCTATCCCAAAAGGCACTGCACATAATTTTTGGTTTTGAGATTGTTTTCTTAAACAATTATTGATGATTTCAATCTATAGACTGTTGCATTGGATTCTGGACTTACGTGATATAACCAGATTTCATCACCAGTCACCATTTGGCTTAAAAAAGAACACCACTTCATCATTATATCGGGTGAGAAGCTACAAAACACTTCAAATATGTTTGGTTTTGTCCAAACCAGACATAATTTTTGCCATCCAACATTAGCACAGTAACTAATAACCTAAACAATCTATTAAAACGTCATGAGAATATTCTTGAAATCTCACGAATCTAAATAGAGAGTAAGGAAACTGTTGATCCTGGTAATTTTTGTTATCCACTTTCCATACCAAATCTTCGTTGATGATAAAAGATCCCCCATTCCTTGCCTCGTCATGCTTTTTCCATCACTCATTCAATTTTCACAACACATTTCAATTTTTGAAAGTCTGACATTTCTTGCATTTAAGAATCAGATAACAGACCTTATGTCATAAATGGTAGGGTCTTAAATAAAGTTAAACATTTTATACAATCAAATATGATCTAACTATAATAGCTTCTGTTAAAACCCAATGAACCATGTATGCACAAAGCTTCCATTAAAACACTGCATTTCCCATGCAGCGAAAAAATACTTACATTTCTGGACACGTCTCTTTATATAATTCTATATATGTAATAAATACATATACTGTATGATAATTTTTAATAAATTTTATTTTTGGAGTTTTTTACTACAAGTATAAAACATAATTATATTGGTTATGTTTTGTAATAGTGGACATTTTATTAGAATAAAATAAAGTTTCTTACCTTGTATCCATCAATTAACCTCTTTTTTGTGTTACTAAAGTTTCCTTGGTAGAGTTTCACTTTTTGACTGATAACTTCCGATTTGGTATTTTTGGGACAATTATTTATTTGGTTTCTTAGATCCCTCATTTGAACAAAACTTGATAAAACATAATTAGGATATATCATAAGAAAAACAGAGAGATAATCATAAAAAAAGAAATGATATTGTTTTACTTGAGCATTTTAAAACAGATATTTCTCTAAAAAGACAACATACATTTTCGTAGTTAATAACAATGCTCTAAACTCTGTATTAGTGAAATAACGTAATATTGGCAACTATGTAATGTTGGTTGTATAATGTCACTAAAACGCCAAACATTCTTTTATTTTATACTTTGAATAAGATTTCACGCAATAAATTGATTAAGGAACAATATCTTGTAAAAACAATGTCTTTCAAGTTAACAACCGGAATTTATATGCAACTTAATGTTGAACAAGAGAATTTGTCTGTTGTTATTAAAAATAAAATCTGCCTTAAATTTATACTGCTTAGGGCAATGTAAGCACATATATGAAATCATACATTGTTCTTGTAGGTTTTAAACTATGAAGACAAAAACAATTATACATTTTTTTCAGTTTTTCTTGATAACTGAAACCTTAGTTGATGCAATGAAGGTAAGTCCCTCACTAAAAAATAAGTGTTTTAAGTTGTTTTTTATCAGTTCATTTCAAACGTTTTACAATTAGAAAACTATTGTGAAGTATCAGTTTAAGCGAATTGTACGAGTATATATACAATACTATCTATATCAATGTCTCCATCAATGTGGAAACTATGCTTTTTGTACACTTGTCTAGTTTCTGTCCTCTTTAACTATATGATTTGCATTATTTATTGTTGTATTCTCAGGATACCGTTTTTAAAATTGATGTTTGTGTTTACTTTTCATAGGCAAGTTGATAAAGTAAAGAACACTTTAGTAAATTAAGTCGATTAATAATTTTTCTATTTATATTTTTAATTATTGTTTACTATTATTACATATTATAGGTAGAGCAGAGAAAATGTAATGAGAAGACATAACAGAAACGTCTTTTTATCTGAGGGTTTTTTCAAACAATACTTTTAATTTTAAATTGGCTACAGCTTCTTACAACTCACAGACAACATAAAATTCTCCTTGCGAGAAACAGAAGCTCCACAGATCATCACCCATTACCATAAGTATTTGATCTTGTGATTTATTAATACTTTTCATAAAACAGACTCTGATAGGAAATTAGAAGCTCACAAAAAGTAAAATCTGACGAGAAAAAAATTATTCATATAAAGGTGCTTATTGAAAATTCCTGTGTAAAAGGAAGATTTTTATTCACATAACTGACAAGAGTTACTTGAACTCCAGATGGCTTTATTAATGATTATTATAAGTCTTATTTGTATTAGACAAAAAGTATTATATTTCTGAAAAATTAAATTTTTGGAAAAAGTATTTAATTAATTTTAGGCCGATAATAAATGAATTTTTTGTAAGTATTCTGGAAAAGCCACAGTTTGAAATACATAATGTTTATACGGATAAATTATTATATTTTAGGTGTTCAAAAACCACAAACAGGAAACAAAAAAGTCAAAAATAAAATATCTAAATTGAAATTGGTAATTTAAAAAAAAGTTAAATGTAATAGCGTAATGATGCTCAGATTTTTATCATATAACAGTACAAACATTATTTTCAGCCATAACTCACTTAAAGCTATGGGTTAAGGGTGGGTTTAATATTTTGGGAGAGACTGAATGTTACTTATTTGGTATTGTGTATGTGTGTGTGGGGGGGGCGTGTTGCTTTATCTGCAAAATCAAACTTATTTTGTATTATAATTACACAATTTGATATCTTGCGTCTTTTCATACTTGTCGTTTATCAATCCAATCTTAACTAAATTTATTTATTTTCTAATAATTGATCTAACTTCAATAAATGGTTTTGATCAATTATAATGATTTATATTAGTGAAGATAACAATCACTTTTGGTCAAGTTTGACACTACTTTTGCTCTTTTTAAGGTATTCAAAACATACTATTTTGTGATCATAAATTAATAATAAACAGATTTTTCTTAGTTACTCTGATAATATTTCTATTACTTTCGGATGAAGGACTCAACAAAAATCAAATTAAAACATGAAATTAAAATGGGGATAATTTCATAAAAAATTACAACACAATTTAAATCTTGAAAGAATAAAATTGAGAATTATTTGACTTCACAAAATGTCACATCTTAAAATTCTATTATGAAACAAAATTGAATTATTATTTAAAGTTCATACAATCAGATCATAGAACTCATATAGAATAATTGGAGATATTTCATAAAATTTTATCAATAGTAAAATTGCCTTCCATAATAGGTCATAGTGAAAATTCAAAGATTCTTATTTTAGAAGTTTATATTTATTCTTATTTTCTATTTATATATATGTTTAAAATTCTGTGGAGAGTTATATCACTAATTAATGAATATATATCGGGAAATATTATTATTTTGTGATTTTCTGGTCGAATGTCTGGAATTCTTAAGATAGTTAATTTATTAATTATGTGTTGGGCGGAATGAAGCTAGATGGCGTACAGGTAGGGTTCAAACTACATGTATTATTGAATATGCACGTCTGAGGGTAATTCTTTAAAACTTCATTGTAAATTGTCTCAGTATAAATAACAATGTATGAAGGTAGTCGTTTTAGTACCAATGTTGTATATATTGACATTACAACTACATGAGGAAATAATGGATTTTATAAAATACACATGTGGAGTAATTTGTAGTAAATATTGTTATATTTAATATAATAATAATATTAAGAAACATTTTACTTACCTACTTCCATCTTAATATCATGTTTAGATGAAGCGTTTTCAAATATATTCATTATCATAACATTTCATAGTAAATAAAATAAACTAAAGAAGACTATTAAGGAATTAAGGTATAAGACTAAGTATCATGAAATATTGTACTCATTTTAATTCTGTTATTCCCGCACATAACCAAATAGCTTTATAAAATTATAACAAATTTTCTGTATTATTTCAGATTCGGAGATTATTTGAAAAAAAGGAATTTTCAAAACGAAAACATTCACATTGCTGTAAGTAAAGTGATCAATTGAATTTCTTCTATTGTGTCAAACAAAAATCTGAATTTGAAATTTTATTGAGATAAAGTATTAAATAATTTGTACAATTAAATATTAACTGTAACAAACAAAATGACATAATTATTTTGAACAATTTAGACACATTTTAGCATTTAGTCCAAGGACAGTGCACAGACAAGTAATAATCAATTTAGAAGTTTTTTGTTCACTAAAAACAAATACATTTCAAAAGATCCTGAAAATTAATTTTTGTTTCCAACATAATGCCTTCTTTATACTACATATGTTAGGAAATAAAAAGTTGAGAAAATCATTAGAAGAAGATATTTGTTAAAATACTTTCTTTCTAAACAAGTTCATTACTGTAATCATCTGGAGAATGTGGTTGTTTACAACTCGAGATATTGAAATTCAAATTGTCAAAAGAAGGAGTACAGCCAGTTTATGTTCCTACGTGAAATTATTATGTAATTCTTTAGAACAAACCAAATATTCCAATTTTTTGCTATTTATTCCAATGTGCTAATAAGATGCAATTTGTGTAACCCGTCTGTAGTATGAATGCTCAAATGGTAATCAAAGGTGGCCAGCATTTGTTGGATGGTTTTAAAATATCTATAGAGTTGTATTTTTCCCCTGTCAGATGCTGCTTACTGTTGGCTAATCATTGCCACACCTATCTACATTAGACAGGAGGGAAACCAGTCTAGCTGTAGTCTGTAAATATCTAAAGGATTGTCTTTTATGATTAAAAATTTATATTATATAACCATACAGGTATTGTGGGTAAATAATTTTGTTAACAGTAACCTTTCTAGGAAAAATTCAGGTATTTTCAATTTAGACTCTTTCTAATTTTTTTTTTAAAATGTATAAAAGCAATATAACTTATGAATAAAAGCTATAACTTATTAATAGACTTTTTCCAACTCTTCTTTTTTTGTTGACCTCATTGTTTTAGTACCAAGTTACAAGTAAGATAACTATAGATAATACCTTGTTTCCATCATATGACTTCGTTTTTTGCATATCTTATGACGCATTTTCAAATATATGATTCATCATCAGGTGTGTAAAAAACAAATAACATGAAACACACATTACCATTATTATAATTGAATCCATATTTTAAGATGTAAGAAAGTGAAAACAAAATTGCATACACTTTAAATTAATCTTAAATAAATATAAGAGTATTTGTATATATATAAGAGCCACCAACCGATAAGACATGACAATAAGGTATTGATCCGCCCTGTAGAGAAAATCTGTCTGGTTACCAGAGGTGACCATCTGTGTGCAAAGGGTTAATGGCTTGCTTCCTGTTTCAATAACATTGAGCCGAAATAACATAAAATATAAGTTTAAATTAATGATTTAAATTATTATATTTTTATTTGTTTGTTTTTGTGTGTAAAGGTTAATGTTGTCACCATGTTTTATGTACTTGTCCGTTAATTATCTGTTAGAATGTGAATGGGCTCTTTATTTTGTAGATTGTGGAGAGAGTAATCCACTAGGTACAAGAATAGTCGGAGGTAAACAAACAAAACCTGATCAAATTCCTTGGCAAGCACTTATTTTTGCAGATACTGCTCAATGCGGAGGAAGTGTAATAAGTGACAGGTATATACTAACGGCAGGACATTGTTGTTATGACAACGATATGAGATTGTAAGTATGTTTTCTTTCTCTTTTATAAATACTATTCTGAACAATTAAAAGAAACTGAACAATTTTTCATATCATAGACAACGTTAGAATGACTACGCCATCATCTTCAATTGTTAAATGTACATTAACCTTTCCAACACTAACCTAACTGTGGTACTAACTTAATCACTGAAACGTCATCTTCTTATCAATAAAGTGTTTGTTGTGAAAAATTGTCCAGTTTCTTTTAATTTGGTTTGCAATTTCCATAAATGTTTCTCATTTAAAGTGAAACTATTCAGTAGACAAAACTCACTTGTGTTTCATATTGGATAACAAATAACACGTTTTAGTTCAAGGCCATACAAAAAAAAAAATTACAACTTACATTTGGTTTAGATCAAAACCCAAGACTCGTTGAAAATAATATATAATCCTCAAATTGATTGGACATCAAATAATACAGTTAAATGTATATACATAATTTTTTTTAGGGTTCAAATCTATCATCCATTCTATAAAGTGAAATCTAATTATTTAAAGGTAAATCTTAATGAATTTAATTATATTGTTATTTAATAGGATATAATTTGTTACAACTTTGTTGTTGTTTCTGACATTGGGTATCTGTTATTGAACCAATTATAAAAATTGTTTAGTAAACTATCATGTATATAAAATATAATCATATATGTTTACATTAAGATATTACTAAAGTGAAGGCAAGTCATGTGAAATCTTCTTAATCAAAGAAAAAGCATATATTATAAAATATACTAACTTCATTTTTTTTTTTGTTACAGAATAATTTTGTAACAGACATACAGAATAATTTCATAAGTTTGCCAGCTTACTTACGTTATTAACTTCAGAGTAACGTTATTAACTTCAAAACTAAACTAAGTATAACAATTTCAAAACTTAACTATAACCGACAATCCACAGTCTACAATAATATCATTGATTGCAGGGATGCCAACCAAAACTATAATTGAGGGGCAGTAGTAGTTTTACAAATGATCAAAATAGTAGTCCATTTATATCACGGTACTAGAGTACTAAAACTTTTCAAAATGTACTAAAAGGTGTATACTAACAGTAGCCACCCTGCACTAGTACTTAATGATGATGTTGGACATACAAATTTATGACATTTAAAAATGGTTTACTGTCTAGTTTTTGAATCTTTTTAAATCTGTATGTTCATCTACAATTGTTACACGATGTTACTATAAAAATGGACTAAAAATTAAATTTAAATAGTTCATGCACGTAACTGGAACTAACTTTTATTTAGAACATAAAGAAAAAACAAAACTATTAACGCCAACATATGAAGCATATTTCACAAATTCAGTATTTGCAAGAATTGATGCAAATAAGACTACCAACAAACAGCTGATTTTGTAAGCAAGACAATCTAACGTTTACAAAATATTGTTCGTTCTAGCACAAATAATCATTCAACATTTTTCTATAATTTGGTACAATAAATCCCGAAACATGTCTTACTTTTTTAACAACAGACTATCCGGGTATTATAATATTTTTTACCTTTTACTTTTTACATTTAATAGGATTGATAATAAACAGAAATGCAACAGGCAACACTCAAATATTTCAATATAAACTGTTACTCATTGGCATAGTTATAAGTTATAACAAGAATCAATTTACTTTTTCATACCAATATAAAAAAAATCAAATAAAAAAAATTCTAATATTCCCAAAATCTAAAACCTATTCAACCTAAAAACATCTAATATTACATAATAATAGGACTTTTAATTTGATGTATTTGTATCTTTAAGATTAGGATTTACAATATTTTATAATATTCAGTTTTACCACAAATTAACATTGGTAAGTAAGAGTAATAGATTTTTTAACGTTAGGTATGGTTACCATAAGCTAAATGTAACATTTATTTTATTTCAGTAACCTGCTGGCAGTAATTATATTAAATTAATTTGCATTCAAAAAATATTCAAATGACGGTCAAATTGTTTTAACTCTTTTGAATATATTGTACACTGATATTGATTAAACTTGGTTTTAACATGATTTTCAAAGTGATGGAAAAATAAAATTCAATATTCTAAATTATTCTTGAATATCACTTTCTTCTTTTAGGCTTAAATTATTTTGTCACAAGTCTATTCCTAATTGAAACTGAAATTAAAACCATTTATTGAGTTATATCCTTCATCCTTGACTTAATGTTGAGTAATAAATTTGTGTGTCAAGATTACAGATTTCAAGCTTGAAAGTTTACCTTGGTGTCTATGAAAGTTTAAAAATGAATAGGGGAACAGAGATGGAATATAAAGTGATAAAAAGAACTGTTCATCCACAATTTAAAACAATTGGAATCCATGATATAAGAGACCTTGCACTATTGAAAGTTGATAAAAAGATTAAATTTAACGAGCACATCAAACCTATATGTCTACCAAATAAAGGTAATTTTGATTTTTAAAACATATTTTTAAGGACCAATAGAAATACCATCTGATATTTTTGGACTTAGTCTTCTTCAGAGTACAACGATTGGTTCTGTATGGACATTCTAAAAAAATATTTTCATTCTATTTGTACCATAAGCTTTAAACTAAAAATCATATATTGAAAGTACTTCAATAAACAATCTACAAACATTATCACAAAAATGTATATATTTTATTATTGGCAAAAGAGTTTTGAGTTCCATTCGTATCATGATTTTTAAACTTGATGGAGTACCTAACTGAATATGAAATTTAAGATAAACATGTTAAAGTTGAACCCCCCCCCCCTCCAATTAGAGGTGTGGAATTCTGTAATTTTTAAACTCCTTGGAAGTTAGTGTCTCTTGATCTCTAATGAAAGGTTCACAAACATAACAACGGATAAGGCTAACTTACATATCATTACGTGATAGGGTTCCAATTTTAAAATAAATAAAACACCATTACAGCATTTTCATAGCCAGCTTAAAATAGGCTAAGGAAATTATGTATATAACAAAGTATAGCAGATGTAATAGCGTCGTTACGGCAGTCCCGTTGATTAAGGATTCAGGCGCCTGGCCAACGGTTGAAATAGTGGTGACTTTTTTATTCTTACATAAGGCACTACTTCAACCATTGACCATGTTCTTGAGCCCTCCTAATCTTCTAAATAGCTATAATGGGATCTTGTTCTTGATAAAAGCGTACATGGCCCATTTCACTTTTTTACCAATATTATTTACTGTTTATTTTACTAATAGAAGATACCCCAAGGTTCTGACTTCTTAAAGAAATAGATTTAGGCTTTTGATAAATATGTTTGCATAACAAATTGCATCTAAAATGATCGAACCGTTTGGACAGAAGCTGAGTGCACAGATAGCCAGACAACATGGTGAATAGAGAGACTGGCATTATTTTAAAGACTACATTTTATTTACCCAAAGACCTTTTAAGCAAAAATTTATACAAAAAATTAAAATCTAATTAGTTGTTTTTAAAAAATATAAATCTGTACACTAAGTATGTCAGAAAGTAAAGTATTTTAAACAATACTGATAAAGTATCTGTTCCCATGATAATGCGAGAGTATTTTTGAAATAAACTTTCCTCCTTATCAATTTTATGTCTTGGTGTAAAAAATATGTATGCAATAGTACAGAATATCAGACATTGATTTCTAGCTTTAAAGGAGCAAAAAACTCATCTAATCTTCGAAACATAACCCATTTGTTTTGTTAAAATAACAATTGTTTAAAATGTTTAGATTTAATATATTGGTATATTAAATTGTTAACTAACTTTGTAAGGTTTTATATTTTAAATATTTAAATAACTAGTTCTAAAAGTAAAACTGCAGTATTAAGAGAATTAAACAGTATAATATATTTAATTTTGCAGTATGGCTATACTATAATTATAATAATTCATTAAGTAAAGTCAACTCAAGTACATTAATTGGCCAGGTATCAACTATTAGATATTTGGTAAAAATTCACCTAACTTTTGGGGAAAATAAGTTGTCATTGTAATTTAAGCAAATTTTATGAAAATTATGTTCATTTCTGTGAATATGAAAGCTTTACAAGGTTGCAATATTTCTCAATTTTTCAAAATATTAACTTTGTTTTTATTAATATTTTACTTTGTCAATTAATAATTTAAAAAAGGTGATATATTACAGGTACTCGAACATCATTTGATGGGAAATTAGCTGAAGTAAGTGGATGGGGGACGACTAAATTCACTAAACACGGTGGAACGGGAGTTGATATTTTATTAAAGACAAATGTTAGGGTTCTAACTGATAAACAATGCTTGAAAACGAAAGTGAAAAAATTCTTTGCTAAAGATGTAGATTCAATGATTTGTGCATATGGACTACATAAAGATGCATGCCAGGTAAGACCGACTAGGGAATATATTAAAAATACACAAAACATTACACAAACTGTTTCATACAAATATACAAAAATCATGCCATAAGTATTCACAAACGCTGGTTTCCTTTAAAAAGTGAAAATGAACAATGTCCAAAGTTTTAATAACCTAAAATCTACTCCAATTAATTTCATTAAATTTATTGAATTTTCAAGATTGATGCTGCCTTAAACCATTGTACATAGTCGCATTTAAAAGAAATTTGCTTTTGGACATTAACGACTGGTAAGGGGAGGCAACAGAAGATGGACTTTTTTCAAAAGTTTTATTAAATAAATTTTGAGTGAAAAAAATACATACTTAGATATAAATTAAAAACTGCAATTTGAATATATTCACACATACTATTTAAACAAAGTACCCTATTTTCAATAAACAAGTATATTTTCCAATTTATACTTTTCAAGGATTGTAAAACGATTATTTAATGCTTTTTTTATTACAAGAGCAAGTAAAGTGACATTTTGTTTGGAAAGAAGGAAATTGCTTGGAGCCATGTCAAGACTCTATAGTGGGTGGGCCAGCAGCTCATAACCGAGATATTGATGGTAATAGATATTTTTGTTAGCCATATTGAGGTGAAGGTGATGAACCCATGCCTTCAATGTTTATTACTTGGTTCAGGAATATGTCTCCTGTATATTTTCAAATTATTCCTAATTTAATAAATGTACCTCTGTACATTTACAATGGCCTAATTGTAAGATAATTTGTGCAGAGTTTATTTTTAAATTAAATGTTCCAGGGAGACAGTGGCGGACCTCTAACCGTCAGATCCTCTAAAGGTGTTATGACACTAATTGGTAAGAGCTTTAGACTAGTTTATCCCCCCTCCCCAGCAGATTTATCATGCAGATCTATAACTAAGTAATGATTACTTTAATTTACAAACTTGGGGAAGTAAACAAATTCATTATAAAATTAATTTGTTGAAATATTATTGCTATCTAGATAATCTGTAACTCTTTTGTTCAGCTTTCGACTGACGGAGGGTTTTTCTCTCCTTCATAATTGTATTTAAAATGTAAAAGACTTAAATTTTTTTTAAATTACTGAGTAGCCATTTTAGTCTGTCATATTCACGCCTCTAATGTACTTTCTGCAAAAAAATTAAATTTGAAAAAAAGATGTTCTTTTTTGCCAGGCTTAGTATCATGGGGAAATGGATGTGGTATGAAAGATAACCCAGGAGTATACACAAGACTATCGACATTTCATGACTGGATCCGTAAAAACACTAAGGACTCCACCTATTGCAGTCCGAAGAAATGATAATAAATCAACAATAAATAATAATGATAATAATAAATAGTCATGTTTCAATATCATAATATATACAAATTTTTTGAATTTTCTCAACATTATTTTTTAAATATATATTGAAAGTAATGGTATTCTATAATGGAACAATATGAAAAAATATATAAAATATATATAATCTAAAGTAGTTTTTTTTTCTTATTTGTATTACAATCACTTATTATTCTACTTTTGTTTTACAGATATATTGTACTCAAAATACACAGAACATTTCATTCTGTTTACTGAATGCTTTATTCATTCTACATTATAATATAAAACTATTTTTTTTTTTTTTTTTTTTTTTTTTTTACATTAAGATAGACGTAGGTGTCACTAATTATTAACACGAATGACTCAAACTGCCATTTTAGTAATGAGTCTCATATAATTTGTCGAATTATTTATAAATTTAGTTTTCAATTCTACTTATTTATTTGAGAGAAATATCGCTTATTTGCTTAATATTGTAGTGCTTTATTCTTAACTTATGCAATATAATATGCATTCACGTATGGAAATACGTATCCAAAAATAATACTAATATTGTCTAGCAATATAAAAAGTCTCCGTTTATATTTATTTATTTCCAAACTGTACCTGTACGTTTTATCCTCATACATTTTCCAATATGTATTTTCAAAGTGATATTTAAACTTCTTCTATAGTTTTGTTAGCAAATAATTTTGAAGAATTTATGAGTTTTGTATAGTGAAATAACTGTTTCCACATTACATTTCAATATGCATCAGCCGTTCCACTGATTGCAACAAGAATAGTTCATTATGAACAGTTGCTATCGGATTTAGTTATAAAATAGTGTACCATATAGTCTCAATGTTACCTAATTTCATAATATCCAGGAGTACCGTTCAAAAATTCAAAAGAAATAATGTCAGGAAAACAATAACTTTTGTAATGAACAAAAATATTAAAAGTAGTCAATGAGTAATAAGTAAGTAGTAATAAGGAGTTACCCTAGGCTGTAATTATTTTGTTAACCAATGTACAAATAAACTACTCCTGAAGTAGTTCAAAATATTAAAGCTAAATAAACAATGGTGAATAGGTGTATAGTCAGAAGAATAAAGGTAGTTTATACCAATAACATCTCTACCAGTATTGGTTGAACTATAGTTAACACACACAGGAATTTCAAAAATGAAAAACATTGTTATGCAGTATTGTTTGTGCTTACCATTAGTAGTGATATATTTTTAATCAAGTAAATATTATACTTTAAACCAGAAATAATAAACTATAAAAAATATTTTCAGCTCTGGAAAACAACTACTGGTGTGACGATGCAGGTCTCTTAATTAAAAACAATGGTGAACACTTTAGCAAATGAATGCAGACTAACATTTTATAAAGACAAGTCATTCCACAATTTAAAAAATATTTTTAATGACGGAAACTCCAAATATTATTGTTTAGAATGAAAACATTAAAACAAAGTTATAAAGTTTTGGTTTACAAAGAGAGACTTGCGAAAGTCCAACCTAGCCTAACCTAGCCTAGCCATGCCCACCATTAATCATATTATGTGTTATGAATGCACCCTCTTCCTCTTTGTACAATTGATACTACTGTCACTCTTATACATGTTTCCAATCTGTTAATTTTGCTGGTTATTGCAAACATAATTGATGATACTCAATGATAACATAATTGAAGAAAATCTATAACTACTATTCACTCAGGAATGTGTACAACAATGTCATATTTAATATTATTTGGAGTTATTTCAGTGAAAAAGAAATTGATTGGATCAATTAATGAGATGTTTGTTTGGATAATGGAAAATCTATGTCTGGCTGTTATACAGGCTTATATGTTCTCATCAAAGAAGTCTATATGTACCTATGTAGCTCTATTTACACACCCCTTTAAAGATTCAATGAATTAAGTCTTCCATCAATCTATCGAAATTGTTAATTTATTTCTTGTAAATAGCCAATTCAACAGCCTTGAGATTATTTTTGAGTTAACTCTAAGTTACATAAAAGTCAATGACTTTGACATGTTGCATATTTATCTGATATTTAATTAGATATACATAATCTTGACTTGCAATTACAGAAAAGTTTTAAAACCATCTTTCAGATGTCAGACAAAATTGAGTTTATTTTCAAGATTATTGATTTTTAGAAATATCAAAACAGTCCTATGGTGAAGTTCTTGAGAAGCTTTATTGTTTCTTATATGAGAACGAGCTGAAATTGTTAAAAGTATTGAAATAGTAAAAAGTATAACAATTTTATTACTAAAATGACTTAAGATATCATCAGACGGTATTTTCCAAAGTGAAAAAGTGAAAATAATTGGATTTCAAATCCATTTAACAAATTGTTCTTTCACAAGATGGAAAATAATCCATTACTTAAAAAGAACAATTGATTGAACTTTTGTCTGATTTTCTTTAAAATTGGATTTCAAAGGAAAAGATTTCATTGGAATCAGCAGCAGCAAAAGAAGAGTACCAAAGACTTGGTGATAAAGCAATAAAATATTCATTCACTTTTACTAACACAGAATTTGTTGAAAGAACAGTTTCATCTTATTGTGTAAATATAGAATATAGAATAAATATTGCATGGACCTTGACGTAGCTCCTGAATTGAGAAACTAGGCTAGGAACAGAATATCAAGGATTTAGTTTCCTCAACAGTAGTGGCATTACTGAGGGCTCAATATGCCTTTTAATTGGCTAAGAACAGAATGTCAAGGGTTCAATATGGCTATCGAGAGTATCAGAATAAGCAAAATAATGGGTTTTTTTGCTGCAATTGTTTGGGTTGCTCCATCCAATACTCTCTTTAATACTCTGGCGTATAATCTAAGATTAGGGAGTGGTAGGAGAAGTATCTAATGTACAATTTTATTTCAATACCACTTACAGCAACTGCTTCTCGATGTATTATTTCTTGACTGTAGTTAACTGCTGTGAGTAACGAAGCATTAAACTACAATCTCATAAAAATGGGATTATAAGATTAGCAGAAAAATCAAAAGATAATTATTCAATTTCCCATTTTTTTTAACTTTGATTAGCCAATTTCTGATGACTGGATATTATGCCACTGTTACATTGATCTAGAAAAGAAATTAGCATCTTGTTACATTTTTTAGGATACTGTAGATACTGTAGGATAGGTGTAGTAAGCAAATTTTTAATATTCGTTTTTTAATTACCTAAATTAAAACAAATTTAACCCGATCATTGGATAACCCATTCTTGAAATAATGCATCTCATTTAAAACACATTGACTAAAGAAATTTAAAAACATAAGTTTAAACATAACAAAATAAAAGTTTGCATCCTGACAAAAAAGCTATTATGGTAATGGAAATGATATTTTAATTTTGAGGTTAGCTATATTTGTACAACCATTCATTCTCGAACTAACAAGAGCATCTGTGAATATAAGTTATCTAAACGATAAATAGACAATAGAAGAGCATACACATTTATTTTATAGATAAAACACTGCAATTTTGTACTGATTCTTAGAACATATATTAAAGTGATATATTTTTTAGATTAAGATAACTACAATTTTAAAATATGTCTACAGTTTAATATTTACTATAATAAATGGAAATGAAAACTTACATTTGAAAAACATGGTAAGGAATGTTCATAGATATAGCAAAAATTGTATATTCATGCTAAATTTTAAATTTCAAACAGCCTGCAAAACATTTAACCATATGAAAAAATAAGGGTTTTCAAGAAACCATATAAGTATATTTTCTTTAATATTAGTTACATTTCAGTATGCTTTTATTTGTTTGTAAACATGAGTAAACAGTGGTGCATTTCCAATGAAAACAACTAGGCTAAGGTTTAGAGTATAAACATTCAGAAGCCATACACTTTTGAGATATAAATTTCAATTAAAATTAAAACAAATATTGATAAAAATAGAATTAGTTTTCTACATCCACTATTATTAAGATACTTATTGCCATATAAGGTTACTAGCTCTTCTATGCTCTCTTTACAAAATAATGCCGAATATGATAATAAACACTGTTCCACAGCATTTTTGACATGCGCTGGCTGGCTGGAGATAGCTTCAGATCTAGAAACAAGTCGTGGTCACTCGGCGCCAAGTGTGGACTGTAGGTCTTGTATGGAATGAGCAATATGTGGTCGAGCGTTGTTTTGAAACAAAACAACGCCACAATATAAATGCAGACCCCTGTAAAATGTAAAATACAATATGTATAGATGTACCTGTTGATGAGAACATTACAGAAGACATTGAACATAATTATACTGCCAATGGGCACCTAGTAAACCACCAACGTTACAATTTTGAGATCATTATATCAAGATTTATTTGATAGAGAGAAATTATATGATCTTCAATTATTATCATCAAGAAGAAGCCAGGCCGACCATCACATGGACATAATAATCAGAAACTGGACGGAAAGCTCTATCTCTTCAGAAATTCTAAAAAGCGAGCTCACGGATGTCTTATGTGCTATACAAGTCATATGTAAAGTTACTGTGTATTTTTGTAAAACCTGCACGGAAATACCTTACCCCGCTTCGCTCTACCAATTGTTTTGAACTGTATCACACAAGTGTTCATATTACCTAAACATGACATAAATGGGTAAGATGATATAAACTATTCTCTACATGTGTTGCTAAACAACGATTTTGTGTTTGTTTTTGTGTGCATTTATGATTTTTTTATGTTTGGGAAAGTAATTTTTGCACAAATATCGGTGTTTTTTACATTTTTGGAACCAAATAATATACACAATTTATATTCTGAGGAGTAAAGGCATACCGGTAACTATAAACAACATTAATTTTATGAAAGGGCTAATGGCGTGTGTGTGTATATATATATATATATATATATATATATATATATATATATATGCCTAAAGTTTTTCATAACAAAAGTTACAAAAAATGTGTTCAGATTGTGTTCTATACACTATTACACTATAATATAAGTCAATAATTAAAAATGAAATTTAACACCTCTTGGGAGTAACACCTCTTTCTTATGCCAGAAGGCAGTGCACATAATTTTTGGTTTTGAAATTGTTTTTTTTAAACATTTGTTGATGATTCCAATCTATAGTCTGTTGCATTGGATTCTGGACTTACGTGATATAACCAGATTTCATCACCAGTCACCATTTGGCTTAAAAAAGAACACCACTTCATCATTATATCTGGTGAGAAACTGTATAACACTTCAAAATTGTTGGTTTTGTTCAAACCAGACAGAATTTTTGCCATCCAACATTAGCACAGTAACTAATAACCTAAACAGTCTATTAAAACGTCATGTGAATATTCTTGAAATCTCACGAATCTAAATAGAGAGTAAGGAAACTGTTGATCCTGGTAATTTTTGTTATCCACTTTCCATACCAAATCTTCGTTGATGATAAAAGATCCCCCACTCCTTGCCTCATCATGCTTTTTCCATCGCTCATTCAATTTTCACAACACATTTCAATTTTTGAAAGTCTGACATTTCTTGCATTTAAGAATCAGATAACAGACCTTATGTCATAAATGGTAGGATCTTAAATAAAGTTAAACATTTTATACAATCAAATATCTAACTATAATAGCTTCTGTTAAAACCCAATGAACCACAGAAGGTACCATGTATGCACAAAGCTTCCACTACAACACTGCATTTTCCATGCAGCGAAACAATACTTACATTTCTGGACACGTCTCTTTATATAATTCTATATATTATATGTAATAAATACATATACTGTATGATAATTTTTAATACATATTATTTTTGGAGTTTTTTACTATAAGTATAAAACATAATTATATTGGTTATGTTTTGTAATAGTGGACATTTTATTAGAATAAAATAAAGTTTCTTACCTTGTATCCATCAAGTAATCTCTTTTTTTGTTACTAAAGTTTCCTTTTTAGAGTTTCACTTTTTGACTGATAACTTCCGATTTGGTATTTTTGGGACAATAATTTATTTGTTTTCTTAGATCCCTCATTTGAATAAAACATAATTAGGATATACCGTAAGAAAAACTTAAAGATAATGATAAAAAAAGAAATGATTTTGTTTTACTTAAGCATTTTAAAACAGATATTTCTCTAAAAAGACAACATACATTTTCGTAGTTAATAACAATGCTCTAAACTCTGTATTAGTGAAATAACGCAGTATTGGCAACTATGTAATATTGGTTGTATAATGTCACTAAAACGCCAAACATTCTTTTATTTTATACTTTGAATAAGATTTCACGCAATAAATTGATTAAGGATCAATATCTTGTAAGAACAATGTCTTTCAAGTTAACAACCGGAATTTATATACAACTTAATGTTGAACAAGAGAATTTGTCTATTGTTATTAAAAATAAAATCTGCCTTAAATTTATACTGCTTAGTGAAATGTAAGCATTTATATGAAATCATACATTGTTCAATCTTGTAGGTTTTAAACTATGAAGACAAAAACAATTATACACTTTTTTCAGTTGTTCTTGATAACTGAAACCTTAGTTGATGCAATGGAGGTAAGTCCCTCAATAAAAAAATAAGTGTTTTAAGTTGTTTTTTAGCAGTTCATTTCAAAAGTTTTACAATTAGAAAACTATTGTGAAGTACCAGTTAAAGCAAATTGTACTAGTATATATACAATACTATCTATATCAATGTCTCCATCAATGTGGAAACTATGCTTTTTGTACACTTGTCTAGTTTCTGTCCTCTTTAACTATATGATTTGCATTATTTATTGTTGTATGCTCAGGATACCGTTTTTAAAATTGATGTTTGTGTTTACTTTTCATAGGCAAGTTGATAAAGTAAAGAACACTTTAGTAAATAAATCTATTAATTATTTTTCTATTTATATTTTTTAATTATTGTTTACTATTATTACATATTATAGGTAGAGCAGAGAAAATGTAATGAGAAGACATAACAGAAACGTCTTTTTATCTGAGGGTTTTTCAAACAATACTTTTAGTTTTAAATTGGCTACAGCTTCTTACAACTCATAGACAACATAAAATTCTCCTTGCGAGAAACAGAAGCTCCACATATCATCACCCATTACCTTAAGTATTTGATCTTGTGATTTATTAATACATATCATAAAACAAACTCTGATAGGAAATTGGAAGCTCACAAAAAGTAAAATCTGAAGAGAAAAAAATTATTAATATAAAGGTGCTTATTGAAAATTCCTGTGTAAAAGGAAGATTGTTATTCACATAACTGACATGAGTTACTTGAACTCCAGATGGCGTTCTTAATGATTATTATGTCTTATTTGTATTAGACAAAAAGTATTATATTTCTGAAAAATTAAATTTTTGGGAAAAGTATTTAATTAATTTTAGGCCGAAAAAAAATGAATTTTTTGTAAGTATTCTGGAAAAGCCACAGTTTGAAATACATAATGTTTATACGGATAAATTATTATATTTTAGGTGTTCAAAAACCACAAACAGGAAACAAAAAAGTAAAAAATAAAATATCTAAATTGAAATTGGTAATTAAAAAAAAAGTTAAAGGTAATAGCGTAATGATGCTCAGATTTTTATCATATAACAGTACAAACATTATTTTCAGCCATAACTCACTTGAAGCTATCAGTTAAGGGTGGGTTTAATATTTTAGGTGTGTGTGTGTGTGTGTGTGTGTGTGTGTGTGTGTGTGTGTGTGTGTGTAGCTTTACTTATCTGCAAAAACAACTTATTTTGTATTATAATTACACAATTTGATATCTCGCATCTTTTCATGCCTGTCGTTAATCAGTCCATTCTTAACTAAATTTATTTATTTTCTAATAATTGATCTAACTTCAATAAATGGTTTTGATCAATTATAATGATTTATATTGGTAAAGATAACAATCACTTTTGGTCAAGTTTGACACTACTTTTGCTCTATTTAAGGTATTCAAAACATATTTTTTTGTGATCATAAATAATAAACAGATTTTTCTTAGTTACGCTGATAATATTTCTATTACTTCCAGATGAAGTACTCAACAAAATAAAATTAAAACATGAAATTAAAATGGGGAAAACTTCATAAAAAATTACAACACAATTAAAATCTTGAAAGAATAAAATTGAGAATTATTTGACTTCACAAAATGTCACATCTTAAAATTCTATTATGAAACAAAATTGAATTATTATTTAAAGTTCATACAATCAGATACACAACAAGATCATAGAACTCATATAGAATAATTGGAGATAATTCATAAAATTTTATCAATAGTAAAATTGCCTTCCATAATAGGTCATAGTGAAATTTCACAGATTCTTATTTTAAAAGTTTATATTTATTCTAATTTTCTATTTATATATATGTTTAAGATTCTGGGGAGAGTTATATCACTAATTAATGAATATATATCAGGAAATATTATTATTTTGTGATTTTCTGGTCGAATGTCTGGAATTCTTAAGATAGTTAATTTATTAATTATGTGTTGGGCGGAATGAAGCTAGATGGCGTACAGGTAGGGTTCAAACTACATGTATTATTGAATATGCACGTCTGAGGGTTATTCTTTACAACTTCATTGTAAATTGTCTCAGTATAAATAACAATGTATGAATGTAGTCGGTTTAGTACCAATGTTTTATATATTGACATTACAACTACATAAGGAAATATTGGATTTTATAAAATACACTCTTTGTGTAATTTGTAGTAAATATTGTGATATTTAATATTATAATAATATTAAGAACATTTTACTCACTTACTTCCATCCTAATATCTTGTTCAGATGAAGCGTTTTCAAATAAATTCATTATCAAAACATTTCATTGTAAATAAAATAAACTAAAGAAGACTATTATGGTATAAGACTAAGTAACATGAAATATTGTACTCATTTTAATTCTGTTATTCCCGCATATAACCAAATAGCTTTATAAAATTATAACAAATTTTCTGTATTATTTCAGATTCGGAGGTTTTTTAAAAAAAAGGAATTTTCAAAACGAAAACATTCATATTGCTGTAAGTAAAGTGATCTATTGAATTTCTTCTATTGTGTCAAACAAAAATCTGAATTTGAAATTTTATTGTGATAAAGTATTAAATAATTTGTATAATTAAATATTAACTGTAACAACAAATTGACATTATTATATTGAACAGATTTAGATATATTTTAGAAATTGGGCCAAGGACAGTGCACAGACAAGTAAAAATCAATTTAGACGTTGTATGCTAACGAAAATCAAATACATTTCAAAAGATCCTGAAAAATTAATTTTTGTTTCCAATAGAATGCCTTCTTTATACTACATATGTTAGGAAATAAAAAGTTGAGAAAATCATTTGAAGAAGATATTTGTTAAAATACTTTCTTTCTAAACAAGTTCATTACTGTAATCATCTGGAGAATGTGGTTGTTTACAACTCGAGATATTGAAAATCAAATTGTCAAAAGAAGGAGTACAGTCAGTTTATGTTCCTACGTGAAATTATTATGTAATTCTTTAGAAAAAACCAAATATTCCAATTTATTGCTATTTATTCCAATGTGCTAATAAGATACAATTTGTGTAACCCGTGTGTAGTAAGAATGCTCAAATGGGAATCAAAGGTGGTCAGCATTTATTACATGGTTTTAAATATCTATATAGTTTTTTTTCCCTGTCAAATGCTGCTTTCTGTCGGCTAATCATTGCCACACTTATCTACATTAGACAGGAGGGAAACCAGTCTAGCTGTAGTCTTTAAATATCTAAAGGATTGTCTTTTATGATTAAAAATTTACATTATATATCACTACAGGTATTGTGGCTAAATAATTTTGTTATCAGTAATATTTCTAGGAAAAATTCAGGTATTTTCAATTTAGACTATTTCTAATTTTTTTTAAATGTATAAAAAGCAACATAACTTATGAATAAAAGCTATAACTTATGAATAGACTTTTTCCAACTCTTCTTATTTTTGTAGGCCACATTGTTTTAGTACCAAGTTACAAGTAAGATAACTATAGATAATACCTTGTTTCCATCATATGACTTCGTTTTTGCATATCTTATGACGCATTTTCAAATATATGATTCATCATCAGGTGTGTAAAAAACAAATAACATGAAACACACATTACCATTATTATTATTGAATCCATATTTTAAGATGTAAGAAAGTGAAAACAAAATTGCATACACTTTAAATTAATCTTAAATAAATGTAATAGTATTTGTATATATATATATAAGAGCCAACAACATAAGACATGACAATAAGGTACTGATCCGCCCTGTAGAGAAAAACTGTCTGGTTACCAGAGGTGACCATCTGTGTGCAAAGGGTTAATGGCTTGCTTCCTGTTTCAATAACATTGAGCCGAAATAACATAAGTTACATGTTTAAATTAATGATTTAAATTAATATATTTTTATTTGTTTGTTTTTGTGAGTAAATGTTAATGTTATCACCATGTTTTAAGTTCTCGTCCGTTAAGTATCTGTTAGAATGTGTATGGGCTCTTTATTTTGTAGTTTGTGGAGAGAGTAATCCACTAGGTACAAGAATAATCGGAGGTAAACAAACAAAACCTGATCAAATTCCTTGGCAAGCACTTATTTTGGCAGGTAATGATCTTTGTGGAGGAAGTGTAATAAGTGACAGGTATATACTAACGGCAGGACATTGTTGTTATGACAACGATATGAAATTGTAAGTATGTTTACTTTCTCTTTTATAAATACTATTCTGACAATTAAAAGAAACTGAACAATTTTTCATAACATCGACAACATTACAAAGACTACGCCATCATCTTCAGTTGTTAAATGTACATTAACCTTTCCAACCCTAACCTAACTGTGGTTCTAACTTAATCACTGAAGCGTCATCTTCTTATCAATAAAGTGTCTGTTGTGAAAAATTGTCCAGTTTCTTTGAATTTAATTTGCAATTTCCATAAATGTTGCTCATTTAAAGTGAAACTATTCAGTAGACAAAACTCGCTTGTGTTTCATATTGGATAACTAATAACACGTTTTAGTTCAAGGCCATACAAACAAAAACAATTCCAACTTACATTTGGTTTAGATCAAAACCCAAGACTCGTGGCTATATAATCCTCAAATTGATTGCAAATCAAATAATACAGTTAAATTTATATACATAATTTTTTTAGAGTTCAAATCTGTCATCCATTCTATAAAGTGAAATCAAATTATTTACAGGTAAATCTTAATAAATATAATTATATTGTTAATTAATAGGATATAATTTGTTACAACATTGTTGTTGTTTCTGACATTGGTTATTTTTTATTGAACCAATTATAAAAATTGTGTAGTAAACTATCATGCATATAAAATATAATCATATATGTTTACCTTATAATATTACTAAAGTGAAGGCAAGTCATGTGAAATCTACTAAATCAAAGAAATAGAATATATTATAAAATATACTAACTTCATTTTTTTTTTATTATTTTTTTTTTGTTTACAGAATAATTTTGTAACAGAACTACAAAACAATTTCCTAAAGTTTGCCATCTTAGTAACGGGACACTTTTTGTAACATATTGAATTACCTAATCTATACCAGCCACCCTAACATTTTCAAACCAATACTAAATCTAAAACAACAACAGAGTAACGTTATTAACTTCAAAACTAAACTAAGTATAACAATTTCAAAACTCAACTATAACCGACAATCCACAGTCTACAATAATATCATTGATTGCAGGGGTGCCAACCAAAACTATAATTGTGAGGCAGTAGTAGTTTTACAAATGATCAAAATAGTAGTCCATTTATATCACGATACTAGAGTACTAAAACTTTTCAAAAGGTACTAAAAGGTGTGTACTAACAGTAGCCACCCTGCACTAGTACTTAATGATGATGTTAGACATACAAATTTATGATATTTAAAAATGGTTTACTGTCTAGTTCTTGAATTGTTTTTAAATCTGTATGTTCATCTACAATTGTAACACGATACACGTTATTACTATAAAAATGGACTAAAAATTAAATAGTTCTGCAAGTATTGGAAATAATTTTTATTTAGAACATAAAGAAATAAACAAATCTTTAAGATTAGGATTTACAATATTTTATAATATTCAGTTTTAGCACAAATAACATTGGTAAGTAAGGGTAATAGTATTTTCTAATGTTAATAATATGGTAATACACTAAATGTAACATTTATTTTATTTCAGTAACCTGCTGGCAATAATTATATTAAATTAATTTGCATTCGATAAAAATTCAAATGACAGCCAAATTGTTTTAACTCTTTTGAATATATTGTACACTAATATTGATGAAACTTGGTTTTAACGAGATTTTCAAAGTGATGGAAAAATAAAATTCAACATTTTAAATTATTCTTGAATATCACCTTGCTCTTTAAAGCTTAAATTATTTTGTCACAAGTCTATTCCTAATTAAAACCATTTATTGAGTTATATCCTTCATCCTTGTCTTCATGTTTAGTAATAAATTTGTGTGTCAAGATTGCAGATTTCAAGCTTGTCAGTTTATCTTGGTGTATTTGACGATGTAAAAATGAATAGGGGAACAGAGATTAAATATAAAGTGATAAAAAGAATTGTTCATCCACAATTTAAATCACATGATAATCATGATATAAGAGACCTTGCACTTTTGAAAGTTGATAAACAGATTATATTCAACGAGCACATCAAACCTATATGTCTACCAAATAAAGGTAATTTTGATTTTTAAAACATATTTTTAAGGACGAATAGAAACACCATCTGTTTACATATCTTTTCTTAAATACTAAAAATCACATCAAATGAAATACTAAATGGATTTAAATATTATTGATTTTTTTTTCTAAGCAAACAAAAAACACTTTGGAATAATACATATATTTCAAATAATTCATTATCAAATTAAAAGTATAACATATTGTTCTGAGAGACATTGGGTACTTTGATAAAATTAGATAATCTTGTATAGTCTTCACACACCACTTCTTTCACAGCGTCATCAGTTCAAAGAGATTGACACTAATAAATAAATGGATGTATTAAACATGCATTATATTCGAATTTGTAGTTCCAAATATAAAACTTAATGAATTTAAATGCTTAAATTCAGAATATGTTCAATTTTAATAGTTTATCAATATTCAAATAACCTTATATATAACAATTTAAATTAAATTTAATATTCGAATTTCAATTTATATTTTTATCATTACACATTATTTAAATATACAATTATTTGAGAAAAATTATGTAAAATTTCCTTAAATAGAATTAGGGTAATTTTATAATTTTTAATATCTCTAAATTATCAAAAGTTTATACAAAATTTAATTAGATTTCAATTGTCAACACTTTATAAAATATAAATCACTTCTTTTATTTTATTTGAAAAGTTATCAAAATATGAATATAAGTTAGGTATTAAAAATTTCTGTAATCTTACATTTGGTTTATATATTGATTTATGATTGGAATTCAGGTTTTATTTGTTTAAAATAAGATAATTTATGTTTCACAAAACTCTCACTTACAACATTTTTTTTTTCTGTAAATTATTGATAGATTCTTCACCGTTCTTTCCTCCTTTAAAGTTAATTAGGGAGATCCCCAACTCAAATAAGCTTTGTTTAATGTCGGTTTTACAAGAATAGATAGAGACAATATATTTGCTTTTCGATTAATTGTGTTGGCTAATAGTTTAATGGTATTAAATCCAGTAACATATGAAATATTTACATCATAAAATCGCTGTTAGTTCAATATAGATTACATAGATGTAAATGTCTTGTTGTTGTTATAACTTACATGTTACGTTTTATTAAGTTTCAATTATAAAATATTTCAATTTCACTAGTTCATATAACTGTTCAGATTTGCAATTGCATAATCCTGATCTCAGTTTATGAAATAAAGTAACTATTTCTTTTATACGCTACATCCAATTAACCTAACATTGAATTTTAACCCTAGAAGTGCTATGGTAATATCTCCAAGTGCTAAGTAGTTTTAGTGCATATTACATGCGTTTTAACAAACATTACTCTAATTTTACCATACACACTAAACATAAAGTGTTATATATCATTACACTCAGAATATTCTAAAGTATATTTTCATGCAATTAGATAATGGCTTACGTTTATTTGTTAGTTGATCCTTTGTGACTAATAAAGAAATTTATTTTGAAAAAAATTTTAGATTACTTTCAGTCACAGCACAGACATCAAAAATTTCAACTGAAATATACTAAATGTGCATTATTTCATTGTGAACACGAAAACATAAATTTATAAAAACTTATTTACAAAACAAAATATAATATAACACAAATAAGTTACTATGTACACGGATAAAAATTGTTAAATTCTCAGTCTGAATCACTTTGAGTTAGTTTGTATTGGCTTTGAACATTGAACTAATTGCCTGAAATCGATGTGATGACATGGTTAATGGAAAAAATGAAGTTTGTGTTGGTTTGGTAGTTTTCCAAAAATCTTTTATATTTTGTTTTTGGATTAGATCTATATTGATAACAATAGCAATGAATTTTTTTCATTTCTGAAAGTGAACAATCAACCTATTTTTGAAGTCTGGAAAAAAATTGCATTTCTCCTGAATTTCTTTTTTTCTCAATTTGAGTATGGGCATACTTATTTTTTTCCTTTACAATTAAACTCCAAATAATATGGTAAAAAACAGATAAAAATATTCTATAGGCCTACTGTTTCTGGGTGGACAGTCTCTATTCCAGGATTTCTCACCTCAAACTTCTCACAAATGTCTAACTCAGGTTCTGGTGGATACACTCAAATCCATTTCGGTCGGACGCATTCATTATTTTCCGTTTCAAATTCTCTATCACTTTCAAAATTCAGTTCTTCAACATCGGGGGCATAATCGTCGCTTTCAGAAGAAAAATCGTCAACTGACACATTAGCACGATAGTCAACTGCCGATATATCACTTTCGTAATCAGAAATTTCTCCTTGTAAAATTTAAAGAATATCACTTGAATACAAGGTTCTCACATTACAAATACTTTTTAGATTATTTTACAACACAGCACAAAAGATAAACTAAACTATGCTTGTACACAGTCTCAACAACAAGAAAGCAAAGTCAGCTGAGAGACAGCTGTTTACAGTTGGTATAAACTTTCAGCCAGTATATTATCTCTAAAAATAAATCTATGACAATTGATTTTACAATCAAAATGAAGTGTGAACTCTACCTTCGATTAGTACCAAATTTGAACAATAAAAGCACGTAATAGTAAGATATATATATATATATATATATATATATTATGCACTGGACAACTGTAAATGAGTCGCATATTACGACTCTAGCACTTCACAGAAGGGGAAGTGGGTTGCATATTACGACTCGTAGCACACTAATACCATCAATTAATTTATAATCAAAACACTTCATTTCTAAAATAAAAATATGACCTTTCCATAACGACACTTCCTTATACATTTATTTATTTATTTTAACATTTATGATTATTTAATTTGAGATTAACAATTGGATATATATTTTTAATTACTAGGGAAGTGTTGTTTGAGATTTTTATTCTGGGTTACGTTTGTAGTGAGGGGCCAATTGGTAATTATAGCTATTTAAAAGTTTGAATTGCACTAAGCCCTCTATTGTTGGTGCCTTTCGTGCTAAGGCACCAATATTAGCCATTCCCATTTATTTACAGATGCCTGTTAGAAGTGCTAGTGGTACTATTGTTTCAAATGACCCTGTACTGCCATTATCATTCATCCCCTTTGCACATTTTAGTGAGACTTCCGATGTATGTTGGGAGAGAGCTGTTCCTTCTTTTTCTAGGATATTGAAGCATTTGTTATTCGCAATATTAAAGTAGCTACAGGAATCCATCGAACCAAAACAATGCCATGAGAACTATTCCTGGAATCAAAGAGTCAGATTACAATCTGTAGCAGATAACACTGATGGCAGTCTGGGAGTCGACAAGGAGCCGGTGGGATATTCAAAGCGGCTTCCAGCATAGACATCGCTACCATCGTAATGGTTTCTTGTGAATCCTACTGCTATAACAACTGTAGCAGATAACACTGATGGATGTCTGGGAGTCGACAAGGAGCCGGTGGGATATTCAAAGCGGCTTCCAGCATAGACATCGCTACCATCGTAATGGTTTCTTGTGAATCCTACTGCTATAACATCTGTAGCAGATAACACTGATGGCAGTCTGGGAGTCGACAAGGAGCCGGTGGGATATTCAAAGCGGCTTCCATCATGGATATCGCTTTTATCGTAATGCCTTCTTGTGAATCCTACTGCTATAACATCTGTAGCAGATAACACTGATGGCAGTCTGGGAGTCGACAAGGAGCCAGTGGGATATTCAAAGCGGCTTCCAGCATAGACATCGCTACCATCGTAATGGTTTCTTGTGAATCCTACTGCTATAACAACTGTAGCAGATAACACTGATGGCAGTCTGGGAGTCGACAAGGAGCCGGTGGGATATTCAAAGCGGCTTCCAGCATAGACATCGCTACCATCGTAATGGTTTCTTGTGAATCCTACTGCTATAACATCTGTAGCAGATAACACTGATGGCAGTCTGGGAGTCGACAAGGAGCCGGTGGGATATTCAAAGCGGCTTCCAGCATAGACATCGCTACCATCGTAATGGTTTCTTGTGAATCCTACTGCTATAACAACTGTAGCAGATAACACTGATGGCAGTCTGGGAGTCGACAAGGAGCCGGTGGGATATTCAAAGCGGCTTCCAGCATAGACATCGCTACCATCGTAATGGTTTCTTGTGAATCCTACTGCTATAACATCTGTAGCAGATAACACTGATGGCAGTCTGGGAGTCGACAAGGAGCCGGTGGGATATTCAAAGCGGCTTCCAGCATAGACATCGCTACCATCGTAATGGTTTCTTGTGAATCCTACTGCTATAACATCTGTAGCAGATAACACTGATGGCAGTCTGGGAGTCGACAAGGAGCCGGTGGGATATTCAAAGCGGCTTCCATCATGGATATCGCTTTCATCGTAATGCCTTCTTGTGAATCCTACTGCTATAACATCTGTAGCAGATAACACTGATGGCAGTCTGGGAGTCGACAAGGAGCCGGTGGGATATTCAAAGCGGCTTCCAGCATAGACATCGCTACCATCGTAATGGTTTCTTGTGAATCCTACTGCTATAACAACTGTAGCAGATAACACTGATGGCAGTCTGGGAGTCGACAAGGAGCCGGTGGGATATTCAAAGCGGCTTCCAGCATAGACATCGCTACCATCGTAATGGTTTCTTGTGAATCCTACTGCTATAACATCTGTAGCAGATAACACTGATGGCAGTCTGGGAGTCGACAAGGAGCCGGTGGGATATTCAAAGCGGCTTCCAGCATAGACATCGCTACCATCGTAATGGTTTCTTGTGAATCCTACTGCTATAACATCTGTAGCAGATAACACTGATGGCAGTCTGGGAGTCGACAAGGAGCCGGTGGGATATTCAAAGCGGCTTCCATCATGGATATCGCTTTTATCGTAATGCCTTCTTGTGAATCCTACTGCTATAACATCTGTAGCAGATAACACTGATGGCAGTCTGGGAGTCGACAAGGAGCCGGTGGGATATTCAAAGCGGCTTCCAGCATAGACATCGCTACCATCGTAATGGTTTCTTGTGAATCCTACTGCTATAACAACTGTAGCAGATAACACTGATGGCAGTCTGGGAGTCGACAAGGAGCCGGTGGGATATTCAAAGCGGCTTCCAGCATAGACATCGCTACCATCGTAATGGTTTCTTGTGAATCCTACTGCTATAACATCTGTAGCAGATAACACTGATGGCAGTCTGGGAGTCGACAAGGAGCCGGTGGGATATTCAAAGCGGCTTCCAGCATAGACATCGCTTCCATCGTAATGGCTTCTTGTGAATCCTACTGCTATAACATCTGTAGCAGATAACACTGATGGCAGTCTGGGAGTCGACAAGGAGCCGGTGGGATATTCAAAGCGGCTTCCAGCATAGACATCGCTACCATCGTAATGGTTTCTTGTGAATCCTACTGCTATAACATCTGTAGCAGATAACACTGATGGCAGTCTGGGAGTCGACAAGGAGCCGGTGGGATATTCAAAGCGGCTTCCAGCATAGACATCGCTACCATCGTATTGGCTTCTTGTGAATCCTACTGCTATAACATCTGTAGCAGATAACACTGATGGCAGTCTGGGAGTCGACAAGGAGCCGGTGGGATATTCAAAGCGGCTTCCAGCATAGACATCGCTACCATCGTAATGGTTTCTTGTGAATCCTACTGCTATAACATCTGTAGCAGATAACACTGATGGCAGTCTGGGAGTCGACAAGGAGCCGGTGGGATATTCAAAGCGGCTTCCAGCATAGACATCGCTACCATCGTAATGGTTTCTTGTGAATCCTACTGCTATAACAACTGTAGCAGATAACACTGATGGCAGTCTGGGAGTCGACAAGGAGCCGGTGGGATATTCAAAGCGGCTTCCAGCATAGACATCGCTACCATCGTAATGGTTTCTTGTGAATCCTACTGCTATAACATCTGTAGCAGATAACACTGATGGCAGTCTGGGAGTCGACAAGGAGCCGGTGGGATATTCAAAGCGGCTTCCATCATAGACATCGCTACCATCGTAATGGTTTCTTGTGAATCCTACTGCTATAACATCTGTAGCAGATAACACTGATGGCAGTCTGGGAGTCGACAAGGAGCCGGTGGGATATTCAAAGCGGCTTCCATCATGGATATCGCTTTTATCGTAATGCCTTCTTGTGAATCCTACTGCTATAACATCTGTAGCAGATAACACTGATGGCAGTCTGGGAGTCGACAAGGAGCCGGTGGGATATTCAAAGCGGCTTCCAGCATAGACATCGCTACCATCGTAATGGTTTCTTGTGAATCCTACTGCTATAACAACTGTAGCAGATAACACTGATGGCAGTCTGGGAGTCGACAAGGAGCCGGTGGGATATTCAAAGCGGCTTCCAGCATAGACAACGCTACCATCGTAATGGTTTCTTGTGAATCCTACTGCTATAACATCTGTAGCAGATAACACTGATGGCAGTCTGGGAGTCGACAAGGAGCCGGTGGGATATTCAAAGCGGCTTCCAGCATAGACATCGCTACCATCGTAATGGTTTCTTGTGAATCCTACTGCTATAACATCTGTAGCAGATAACACTGATGGCAGTCTGGGAGTCGACAAGGAGCCGGTGGGATATTCAAAGCGGCTTCCAGCATAGACATCGCTTCCATCGTAATGGCTTCTTGTGAATCCTACTGCTATAACATCTGTAGCAGATAACACTGATGGCAGTCTGGGAGTCGACAAGGAGCCGGTGGGATATTCAAAGCGGCTTCCAGCATAGACATCGCTACCATCGTAATGGTTTCTTGTGAATCCTACTGCTATAACATCTGTAGCAGATAACACTGATGGCAGTCTGGGAGTCGACAAGGAGCCGGTGGGATATTCAAAGCGGCTTCCAGCATAGACATCGCTACCATCGTAATGGCTTCTTGTGAATCCTACTGCTATAACATCTGTAGCAGATAACACTGATGGCAGTCTGGGAGTCGACAAGGAGCCGGTGGGATATTCAAAGCGGCATCCAGCATAGACATCGCTACCATCGTAATGGTTTCTTGTGAATCCTACTGCTATAACATCTTCAATATATTTGCAGTAGTAGCCAATACCTATATTTCCTTAGTGTGGGTTGTCTTGATACATCTGAATATATTTGGACTTAGTATTCTTCAGAGAGCAACAATTGATTCTGCATGGACATAGAAAAAATATTTTAATTCTATTTGTGCCATAAGCTTTAAACTGAAAACCATATATTAAAAGTATTTAAATAAACAATCTACACACATTATTACAAAAATGTATATATATATTAATAATGGCAAAAGAGTTTTGAGTACAATTCGTATCATGATTTTTAACTTGATGGAGTACCTAGCTAAATATAAAATTTAAGTTATAGTTGAAACCCCCCCCCCTCTCCAATTGGACGTGTAGAATACTGTATATTTTAAACTCCTTGGAAGTTAGTGTCTCTTGATATATAATGAAAGGTTCACAAACATAACAACTGATAAGGCTAACTTACATATCAGTGCGTGATGGGGTTCCAATTTAAAAATAAATAAATAAAACACTATTACAGCATTTTATTACACTATTTACACACTATTACAGCAAGATGTAATACCGTCGTTACGGCTTTCCTGATGATTTTTAGGAGGGGAGGAATTCAGGTGAGTGGCCAAGGGTTGAAATAGTTGTGACTTTTTTATTCTTACATAAAGCCCTACTTCGACCATTGACCAGGTTCTTGAGCCCTCCTACTCCTCTAAATAGCTATAATAGGATCTTGTTGTTGATATGTGGTTTCCTTAGTCTGTTTTAAGCTCCCAACAAATACACAGTTACTGACAAATTCTAAGTTTGCAAGCTCTATAAATTGAAAAAAGTATAATAGCGTTATTGTATGATTTATTTAATTTAAACATAAATCTATGTTTTTGTTCTGAATCCATTCATAAAACTAAAAATTCTTTTATACTTTTAATCTATAAACATAATGTATACAGTACTCAAAAATTTCATGCTACAGATTACAATATATTTTAATATTATTATTTTTTAATATTTACCACCAGCTTGAATTAGTCATGCAGAAAATGAAAAGAGAGGTATCTAACAAAAGACTACATGAAAGAAAGTGTAAATCCAAGTAGGTTTTCTGAGGATGGTCAACCTCGCACTCGCTAAAATGAGCCCTTGAAGGTTATTTACACTTGCTAAATTAGCGTATATGGCCCATTTCACTTTTTACCAATAATGTTTACTATTTATTTTACTAATAGAAGATACCCCAAGATTCTGACTTCTTAAAAAAATAGATTTAGGCTTTTGATAAATATGTTTGCATAACAAATTGCATCTAAAATGATCGAACCGTTTGGACAGAAGCATAGTGCACAGTCAGCCAGACAACTTGGTGAATAGAGAGACTGACATTATTCTAAAGACTACATTTTATTTGCCCAAAGACCTTTTAAGCAAACATTTATAATAAAAAATAGAAATCTAATTAGTAGTATTTTTAAATATAAATCTGTACGCTAAGTATGTCAGAAATTAAAGTGTTTTAAACAATTTTGATAAAATATCTGTTCCCATGATATTGCGAGTGTATTTTTGAAATAAACTTTCCTCCTTATCAATTTTATGTCTTGGTGTTAAAAAAAATGTATGTAATTGTACAGTATATCAGGCATTGATTTCTAGCTTTAAAGGAGAGAACAATTCATCTAATTTTCAAAACATAACTAATAATATGTTTTGTTAAAATTGTTTAGATTTATTATACAGGTTTATTAAATTGTTAAATTACTTTGTAAGGTTTTGTATTTTAACTATTTGAATAACTAATTCTAAAAGTAAAACTCCAGCGTTAAGAGAATTAAACAGTATAATATATTTAATTTTACAGTATGGCTATAATATATAATAACTCATTAAGTAAAGTCAACCCAAGTACATTAATTGGCTCAGTATCAACTATTATATATTTGGTAAAAATTCATCTAACTATTGGGGCCATAAGTTGTCATTGTAATTTAAGCAAATTTACGAAAATTTTGTTTATTTCTGTGAATATGTAAGCTTTACAAGGTTGCAATATTTCTCAATTTTTCAAAATATTAACATTGTTTTTATTATTATTTTACTTTGTCAATCAAAAATAATTTTAAAAATGTTATACAATACAGGTACTCGAACATCATTTGATGGGAAATTAGCTGAAGTAAGTGGATGGGGGACAATGAAATTTAATGGAACGGTATCTGATATTTTATTGCAGACAAATGTTAGGGTTCTAACTGATCAACAATGCCTAAAATCTATTGTGGGAGCACACGTTGCTGAAGATGTAGAGTCAATGTTTTGTGCATATGGACTATATAAAGATGGATGCCAGGTAAGACTGACTAGGGAATATATTAAAAACACACAAAACATTACACCAACTGTTTCATACAAATATACAAAAATCATGCCATAAGTATTCACAAACCCTGGTTTTCTTTAAAAAGTGAAAATGAACAATGTCCAAGGTTTTAATAACTATTAACAATTATTTTCATTAAATTTAATGAATTTTCTAGATTGATGCTGTCTTAAACCATTGTACCAACTCGCATTTAAAAGAAAATTGCTTTTGGACAGTAACGACTAGTAAGGGGAGGCAACAGAAGATGGACCTCTCTCTAAAGTTTTATTAAATAAATTTTGAGAAAAAAAACTATACTTAGATATAAATTAAAAACAGCAATTTGAATATATTTACAAATACTATTTAAAAAAAGTACTCTATTTTCCATAAAAAAGTATATTTTACCAATTTATACTTTTCAAGGATTGTAAAACGATTGTTTAATGCTTTATTTATTACAAGAGCAAGTAAAGTGACATTTTGTTTGGAAAGAAGAAAATCGCTTTGAGCCATGTCAAGACTCTATGGAGGGTGGGCCAACAGCTTAAAACCGGGATATTGAAGGTAACAGATATTTTTGTTAGATATATGAGATTAAACATCAACCTGAAGAAAAATCACCGCTTTTTGAGTCCAATACACCTTTTGTATTTGAATTTTGTCTTCTTTGTTCACAGTACTTTTCCTTATTTATTGGTTTACTTTTAGGTATGAAGTGAATAAAAGAATATTTTTCATAACCCAAAATACTCTAAACTATGTCATTTACTCTTAAGGTCAAGGTGATGAACCCATGCCTTCAATGATTATTACTTGGTTCAGGAATATGTCTCCTTTATATTCAAAACGTTTCCCACATTCAAAAGCTTCTGTATATTTTCAAATTATTCCTAATTTATTAAATGCACCACTGTACATTTACAATGGCCTAATTGTAAGATAATTTGTGCAGAGTTTATTCATAAATTAAATGTTCCAGGGAGACAGTGGAGGACCTCTAATCGTTAGATCCTCTAAAGGTGTTATGACTCAAATTGGTAAGAGCTTTCATATTTGTTTAATCTCACTTAGACTAGTTTATCCCCCTTCCCCAACAGATTTATCATGCAGATCTATAACTAAGTAATGATTACTTTAAATTACAAACTTGGGAATGTAAGGAAATCCATTATAAAATAAATTTGGTGAAAGTTTATTGATATCTAGATAATCTGTAACTCTTTTGTTCAGCTGTCGACTGACGGAGCGTGTGTCTCTCTTTCAAATTTTATTAAAAATGAAAAGACTTAAAAAATTGTTTAAAATTACTGAGTAGCCATTACAGTCTGTCTTATTCATGCCTCTAATGTACTTTCTGTAAAAAAATTAAAATTGAAAAAAAAAATGTTCTCTTTTGCCAGGTATAATATCATGGGGATTACAATGTGGTTTAAAAGGTTACCCAGGAGTATACACAAGACTATCGACATTTCATGACTGGATCCGTAAAAACACTAAGGACTCAACCTATTGTAGTCCAAAGAATTAATAAATATTCAAGTATAATGTCATGTTTCAATACCATAATATAAAAAACAATTTTGAATTTTCTCAACATTCTTTTTTTAATATATATTGAATATATTGGCATTCTATAATGGAACTATATGAAAATATATTTAAATATATAAAATCTAAAGTAGTGTTTTTCTTATTTGTATTACAATCGCTTATTATTCTACTTTTGTTTTACAAATATATTGTACTAAAATACACAGAATATTTCAATTTGTTTATTGAACGGTTTATTTATTCTACATTATAATATAATCCTTTTCTTAAAAACAATAAGGTAAACTAAGTTCCCCTATTATTAACACTAATGACTCATACTGCCATGTTAGTAATTAGTGTGAGATAATTTATCGAATTATTTATAAATTTGATTTTCAATTGCACTTATTTATTTGAGAAAAATATCGCTTATTTGATTAATCATATAGTGCTTTATTCCTAACTTATGCCCTACAATATGAATACACTTATGAAACATGTCCAAAAATAATACGAATATTGTCTAGCAATATAAAAAGACTCTCTTTATATTTATTTATTTCCAAACTGTTCCTGTACGTTTTATCCTCATACATTTTCCAATATGTATTTTTAAACTGATATTTATTCTTCTTCTATAGTTTTGTTAACAATTAATTTTGAAGAAGTTATGAATTTTGCATAGTGAAATAACTGTTTCCACATTACAGTTATTGAAACAAGAATAGTTCATTATGAACAGTTGTTGTCCGGATTTAGTTAAAATTTGTCTACAGCATAATATTTACTATACTAAATGGAAATTAAAACTTACATTTGAAAAACAAGGTAAGGAATGTTCATAGATGTAGCAAAAGTTTTATATTCATGCTAAATTATAAATTTCAAACAGCCTGCTAAACATTTAACCATATGAAAAATAAGGGTTTTCAAGAAACCATATAAGTATATTTTCTTTAATGTTAGTTACAATTCATTATGCTTTTTTTTTTGTTTGTAAACATGAGTAAACAGTGGTGCAAATAGTAGTGATAATTATAAATAGTCATGTTTCAATATCATAATATATACAAAAAATTTGAATTTTCTCTTTATTATTTTTAAAATATATATTGAATGTGTTGGTATTCTATAATAGAACTATATGAAAATATATCTAAAATCTAAAGTATTACATCTAAAATATAAAAATTTGATTTTCTTTACAAAAATAAAGAATACGGTATTTCATTTTGTTTACTGAATGGTTTATTTATTCTATATTAAAATAAAAGATTTATTTTTTATTTTTTTTACAACAAGATAGACATAGGTGCTACTAATTATAAAAACGAATGACTCATACTGCCATTTTAGTAATTATTCTCAGATGATTTCTCGAATTATTTATAAATTTGATTTTCAATTGTACTTATTTATTTGAGAAAAATATCGCTTATTTGAATAATATTGTAGTGCTTTATTCATAACCTATTCACTACAATATGCATTATCTTATGGAAAAACAAGTCCAAAAATAATACTAATATTATTTAGTAATATAAAAAGATTCCCTTTTTTTATTTATTTCCAAACTGTGCCTGTACGTTTTATCCTCATATATTTTCCATTATGTATTTTTAAACTGATATTTATTCTTCTTCTATAGTTTTGTTAACAATTAATTTTGAAGAAGTTATGAATTTTGCATAGTGAAATAACTGTTTCCACATTACAGTTATTGAAACAAGAATAGTTCATTATGAACAGTTGTTGTCCGGATTTAGTTATAAAAATGTGTAGCATAAAGTCTCAATATTGCTTAATTTCATAATATCTAGTGGTACCAATCAAAAATTCCAAAGAAATGATGTCAGGCAAACAATACTCTTGTAATGAACAAAGATATTAAAAGTAGACAATGACAAGGGCTTACTTTAGGCTGTAATAATTTTGTTAACCAATGTACAAATAAACTACTCCTGAAGTAGTTAAAAATATTAAAGCTAAATAAACAATGGTGAATAGGTATATAGTCAGAAGAATAAAGGTAGTTTGTACCAATAACATCTCTACCAGTATTGGTTGAACTATAGTTAACACACACTGGAATTTCAAAAATGAAAAACATTGTTATGCAGTATTGTTTGTGCTTACCATTAGTAGTGATATATTTTTAATCAAGTAAATATTATACTTTAAACCAGAAATAATAAACTATAGAAAATATTTTCAGCTCTGGAAACAACTATTGGAGTGACGATTCAGGTCTATTAATTAAAAACAATTGTGAACACTAGCAAATGAATGCAGACTAACATTTTATAAAGACAAGTCATTCCACAATTTAAAAAATATTGGTAATGACGGAAACTCCAAATATAATGGTTTCGATTGAAAACATTAAAACAAAGTTATAAAGATTTGGTTTACAAAGAGAGACTTGCGAAAGTCCAAACTAACCTAACCTAACCTAGCCCTGCCCACCATTAATCATATTATGTGTTATGTATGCACCCTCTTCCTCTTTGTACAATTGTTACTACTGTCACTCTTTGACATGTTTCCAATCTGTCAATTTTGCTGGTTATTGCAAACATAATTATTGATGATACTCAATGATAACATAATTGAAGAAAATCTATAACTACTATTCTCTCAGGAATGTGTACAACGATGTCATATTTAATATTATTTGGAGTTATTTCTGTGAAAAAGAAATTTATTGGACCAATTACTGTGATGTATGTTTGGATGGTGGAAAATCTATGTCTGGCTGTTATACAGGCTTATATGTTCTCATCAAAGAAGTCATTACCCGATTCAATGAATTAAGTCTTCAATCTATCTATCGAAGTTGTTAATTTATATAAGGCCAATTCAACAAACTAGAGATTCTTAAATTTATCTTTGTGGAAATAGAGGATCGTTTTCACGAGGATAAGTATTTACAAAAAAAAAATTTTTGAAAGGTCTAAACAAATAATCCATTTTTTTTTTTTTAATAAACAAAGAAGCAGTATGAAACGTTGGGGAGTCAAAATGGTTTTACTGCGCGAGGCAGGGCATGTAATATTTGACTTAAGGTCTTATGTATGTGTAATCATGTGCCCCCAAAAAAAAGGAATTTAATTTAATCAAAAAAATTGAGTAAAAAAAAATTTCATCAAAATTGGTAAGTGTTCAAAAAAAAAGATGTACAAAAGAAAGATGTGTAAAAAAAAAGGTGTAGCTAAAGAGATGTATATTAAAAAGGTGACCCATGATGTGAGAAAACCCAACTCCGGTTTTCTCAACCCTAATAAAAAAACTAAATTAGGAAACAAACATGTTGACCTGCTAATAATTAACAAACAAACAATTTAAAGAAAGAAACAAACAGGCCAACCATGTTGTCCTACATACAAAACTGGGCCCCTATAATTTGGAAGAGAAAAAAAAATTTTGTACCCAGGTTAAGTTATTTAATGAGTGTTCAACATTTCAATTATCAACCAAGTAGCACCATCTGCATCAACCAGTCCACCGCCATTTCGCGCATTACTCATGATGATAAAAAAAAATAAATAAAATAATTTTCTTTCAAGATGACAAAAAAAAAATTGAAAGTGAGCTCAGTGTTCTTTAGTGAGTCTACTAATCTCGGCAAATCTACTGCCATTTTAGCTATTGCTGATGAAAGTTAAGAAAGTGGTTTTAAAAAAAATATTTTCTCTTAAGATAACAAAAGATGACTCGAGAATTATGTATGTTGTGTAATTGTTGTGTATATGTGTGTGTGTTAGTATGAATTAATACAGACAAGCGAAAGTAAACTCGAGAAAAATTTTTAAGAAATTTTTGAATATATTTTTTTTGGTTTTTTTTTTGGTTTCTATCTATTTTTGGGTTTTATTATTTATTTTATTTTTTTTTTTGAATTCCCGAATGAGCCCTGCCTGTCTGAATCAAATTCAGTGAATGACTTAAGTGTATTATATATATTTATTAAAAATGAATTTATTTAAGTAGAGAAAAATAAAGAAAAACAAATTCTATCAAAATTGGTTTGGAAGTTTTTGTGTAAAGTGTTTATATGAAAAATAAAAAAAAGAGACTAATGATTTTATATAGATTTAAATATATTAAAAAAAAAATTTCATCAGCAATAGTTGTACAGCATTCAAAAAGCTGCAAAACATAAAAATTGAGCCTTGTTTAACAAAAAGAATTTTTAAGAATTTAAATTTATATGGTTCCAATACAAAATTTTGAAAATTAACTATGGTTCCAGAATTTAAAATTAACCACTCTATAATTTAGAAATTAACCACGCTCTGCTACCAGAAACATGTTACCAGGGGACTTAAATTAAACAAAAGGCGGAACCAAATGGTAACAATGTTTGAAAATTTAAAAAAAAAAAAACAAAGACAAATTTAATAAATAACAAGGCTCAAATTTATTAAACAGAAAAGAAATTTCGACGGTTCAGATTTTATCATTTACAAAGCAAAAAAAATCCTGAGATAGACTATCATAAGCACAGCTTAATAATTAACAAGATTATAATTAATCAAAAAGAAGTTATACGCCCTTAATGTAAAATATAATAATAAAAAAAAATTGATGAATGGATTCTGAAAATTTATCCCCCTTTTTTTCTTTAAGTTTATATAAACAGTTACAAAATTTAACAATAAAAAAAAATTATGAGCACAGCTTAATAATTAACAGGATTATAATAAATCCTAAAAAAAAAGGTTATACGCCCTTAATGTAAAATTACAATATAAAAAATTGATGAAAAGATTCTGATATTTATTCCCCCCCCCTTTTAGTTTATTAAATAATAGTTTTTTAAAACAGTTACAGAATTTAACAATGAAAAGATTCTATAAATGAGGTTGATATTTTAAATTCAAAAAAAAAAATTATATTAATTCTAACAAGTTCATTATTAGATTAAATGTTACATAATATGATTTGTTTGTTAAATTTCTTAAATACTAAATTGGCCAATATACATATATATTTTAAATAAAAGAATTTGTTATAATATGAAAAGTTTATAAAAAAAAGGAAATGAAAATTTTGAATATTGAAGTTTTATAAATTGACGACAATTTTTTTTATTAATTTAGAAAATAACCTCTTGGAGGCTGTAAAGACCGAAAAGTTTGCATGCAGGCACCACCCAATTATTTTTCATATAATTTATAAATAGCTATACAAGATTACATTCAAATAACAGTTTTAGGAACACATTTTGCTAAACCAGATTAGGTACATTTACTATATATATATATTCAACAAAGTTCTGTAAAGTCAGTTTTCAAACAAAAGAGTCACTTTGTGCACTTGGAAAATTTCTGATTTGTTATACAAAACCATGTTTTTTTGTTTTTTTTTAAAAAAAAGACAACAGGCAGAAACATGCTATTCACTTTTTGCTGGAGTATGCAAAGTCTAGCAAGATTTGGTGTGTTTCTCCGACCAGCGTTTTAGCTAAAGCAAAAAAAACACGTTTACTAGCATCTGTGCAATTTCAGACATGTCGTAACATTAATGTTCTTTATTAAAAATATCTGGTTATTTGTCAAAATTAAAGAATATTGATTGCATCACAGAAATTCATTAAGCTTATAATTAAATGCTTCTTAGATGATTATAAAGCTATTTATATATACTTAGTTTTGTTTAAAACAAAGCTTGTATGAAACTTGAAAAATCTGTAAAATCTGTAAAACAAATATTCTGGTCTAGAAGAGACTTCTTTAATTAGTCTTTTTTGACATGTTCAATAAGATATTCTGATTGTTTAATGTATAACACTAGTTTGCACTAATTTCACATAATTGCTCAAAACTTAAAATCTGACTGCTTAAGGTTTTGTAAACTATGTTTTAAGAAAAGAAAATTTTTTATAATTATTTAGTTTCTGAAAAACATTGAATATTAAATAAAACATGAAATACATATTTTAATGAATAAATTTTAAAACATTAACAAAATTTATGATATGATAAAATCTGTAAATTTGGTTACCTGGAAATCCTGTCGAACATTCATGTGAACGTGTGCCGTGATATGAAAGATTTAACTGACTATTATTTAGCACTCAAAAAAAAAACACATCACTGAAATATTGATTAGTTGTTTTAAAGAACTTGTTACTGCTGCATTTTGGTAAGTTTAGATTTTGACTGAGACGTGATTGAGTATTAACTACATTTTACGAATGTTAAAGCAAGAGTGAGTACGTATTTTATTTAGACCAGGCTTGCTTGCGGTTGGACTTTGCCTTACATGCATCACGCGATACTTTCTGGTAAAATCTGCTACGCGGCAGCACCTGTCAAGGGACGGAAGGTGCAGCGGTAGGAACGGAGTTGATAAGTTGACTGCAGATTTTATTTATGAATGCTACACAGTTTCCTCAACAGTAGCGGCATCAATGAGGGCTCAATATGCCTTTGAATTGGCTAAGAACATAATGTCAAGGGTTCAATATGGCTAGCGAGAGTATCAGAATAGCAAAATAAAGGATTTTGATAAATAGCTGCAATTACAATGCTACAATTGTTTGGGTTGCTCCATTCAATACTCTCTTTAATGCTCTGGCGTATAATCTAAGATTAGGGAGTGGTAGGAGAAGTATCTACTGCACAACTTTATTTCATTACCACTTACAGCAACTGTTTCTCGATTTATTATTTCTTGACAGTTGTTAACTGCTGTGAGTAACGAAGATTTGCTTCATTACACTACAATGTCATAAAAAAGGGATCATAAGTTTAACAAAAATATCTGAAGAGAATAATTCAATTTTCCATTTTTGTTTTAACTTTGTTTAGCCAATTTCTGATGACTGGATATTATGCCAATGTTATATTGATCTAGCAAAAGAAATTAGCATCCTGTTACCCCTCACCACGTTTTTGCTTCTGCATATTTGCTAAGGTCACTCAAATTATAGAACCTACACGATTACACTTCTTTATTGCTTGACCTTGTTTAATACAGGTAATGTATTAATGTCACAGTCTAGGTAGTATAGGGTAGGTGTGGTAAGCAATTTTTTATTATTCGGTTTTAATTACCTTAATTAAAACAAATTTAAACCGATTATTAGACGACCCATTCTTGAAATAATGAATCTCAATTAAAACACATTAACATAATAAAGAATATTGTTTTAATTAAGATGAAGCTAGGTATGACAGCAGGGTATACTTAATGCAAATGTGTACATCCTAACAAAAAAAGCTATTATGTTAATGGAACTGAATTTTTTAATTTAGAGATTTGCTATATTTGTACATCTCTTCATTCTCGAACTAACAAGAGCATCTCTGAATGTAAGTTATCTAAACGATAAATAGACAATAGAAGAGCATACACATTTAGAGATAAAACACTGCAATTTTGTACTGATTCTTGGAAAATATATTAAAGTGACAAATTTCATAGATGAAGATAACTACAATTTTAAAATTTGTCTACAGCATAATATTTACTATAATAAATGTAAATTAAAACTTACATTCGAAAAACAAGGTAAGGAATGTTCATAGATGTAGCAAAAGTTTTATATTCATGCTAAATTATAAATTTCAAACAGCCTGCTAAACATTTAAACAAATGAAAAACTGAGGGTTTTCAAGAAACCATATAAGTATATTTTCTTTAATATTAGTTACAATTCAGTATGTTTTTGTTGTTTGTAAACATGAGTAAACAGTGGTGCATTTCCAATGAAAACAACTTGGTTAAGGTTTAGAGCATAAACATTCAGAAGCCACACAATTTTGAGATATAAATTTCAATTAAAATTAAAACAAATATTGATAAAAATAAAACTACTTTTTTACATCCTCTATTATTAAGATACTTATTGCCATATAAGGTTACTAGCTCTTCTATGCTCTCTTTACAAAATAATGCCGAATATGATAATAACCACTGTTCCACAGCATTTTTGACATGCGCTGGCTGGCTGGAGATAGCTTCAGATCTAGAAACAAGTCGTGGTCACTCGGCGCCAAGTATGGACTGTAGGTCTTGTATGAAATGAGCAATATGTGATCGAGCGTTGTCAGGAAACAAAACAATGCCACATTATAGATGTAGTCCCCTGTAAAATGTATAGTACAATCAGTATAGATGTACTTGATGATGAGAACAATACAGAAGACAGCGAACAAAATGGGCACAGTCAAACGAATGTATAACCATACAAAGTCATAAGAATAACAAAATGGCTAGTCACATTGTGGTACATAACAGTACCACTGATGATAGTGTTCAAGGAGGACAAACTTCACACAATAATAACAACATGTTTAGAAGAGAAAGTGGGGGAGAGATTTTACTGAGTCAGATCTTGGGTCGGTAAGTAATATTGATATTAAAATAATATGTAGGCTCTGTTTTAGCATCAATATATAGGTTAAAACTCAAAGCCCTTTCAATATTTTGTTGTATTTTTTAATGATGAGTTAATGGGGGGAAATGTTTTTAATTTTAACATTGTAGCCTCTTTGTACGTTAACTAATCCAACAGTCATGAGCCGTCTACTCAATAGTGCACAACAACCAAGTATGCTTACACGTTTTCCATATAAGTTTGTTTGTGTTCTGAATATTTTGTGTTTTTATGTTATTGTTATACCAAAATGAACAGTCCAAACAACAGAATAAAAAAATTGGAAAGATTTGACTTCAGTTAAACAAAAGCATTCCTAGGAAGTAATTCTCAACCCCCTAGCCGATATAAAAGACTTTTTTTCACATAAATAGGTAAGCAGAATTCAAACTTTTTTTATGTTTACACCAAGATTAGTTTTTGTTATTATTCTGAAAATTTACTTTAGTAGTGAACGGTGAGATAACCGGGACTTGAAAATTTCAGTAGTTGTAAACCACATGAGGGGGGAAAAGAAAATGTTTATACAAACCACTAAATAAATAAATGATTGTTACTTGTACAATTTTTCGAAATAAGAGCTCTATGCCACGACCAAAGAAATATTTAGAACAAGGGTATATAGAAGCTCATAGAAAAAACTAATACAGTGTAGTATTTTGGAGGTATAAAAGAACTATATTAGCTCTCGGTACAAAACACAAACCTTATGACTCCTAGTAAACCACCAACGTTTACAATTCTGAGATCATTATATCAAGATATATTTGATTGAGAGAAATTATTTGATCTTCAGTTATCCTCAAGAAGAAGCCAGGCCGACCATCACATGGACATAATGAACAGAAACTGGACGGAAAACTCCATCTCTTCAGAAATTCTGAAAAGCGAGCTCACAGATGTCATGTGTGCTATAGAAGTCACATGTAAAGTTACTGTGTATTTTTTGTAAAACCTGCACTGAAATACCTTACCTCCCTTCACTCTGATAAATGTTTTGAACTTTATCACACAAGTGTTCTAATTACCTAAACATGACATAATTGGGTAAAATGACATAAACTATTATCTACATGTGTTGCTAAACAACAATTTTGTGTTTGTTTTTGTGTGCATTTATGATTTTTTTATGTTTGGGAAAGTAATTTTTGCACAAATATCGGGTTTTTTTTAGATTTTTCCCAACGAAATAATATATACAATTTATATTCTGAGAAGTAAAGGCATAAATATAAACAAAATTAATTATATATATAATTATTATATAAGTCAATGTTTAAGAATGAAATTTAACACCTCTTTGGAGTAACACCTCTTTCCTATCCCACAAGGCAGTGCACATAATTTTTGGTTTGAAATTGTTTTCTTAAACAATTTTTGATGATAGATAATCAATTTTTCAATTAGTTGTGGGAAAACATTTTTTTTTCCATTCTATAGACTGTTGCATTGGATTCTGGGCTTAAGTGAGATAACCAGATTTCATCACCAGTCTCCATTTGGCTTAAAAAATAACACCACTTCATCATTGTATCGGGTGAGAAACTGCAATACACTTCAAAGTTGTTTGGTTTTGTTCAATCCAGACAGAATTTTTTACTATAAGTATAAAACATATATTGGTTAAGTTTTGTAATAGTGGAAATTTTATTAGAATAAAATAAAGTTTCTTACCTTGTATCCGTCAAAAGACCTTTTGTTTGTGTTACTAAAATTTCCTTGGTAGAGTTTCACTTTTCGACTGATAACTCCCGATTTGGTATTTTTGGGACAATAATTTATTTGGTTTCTTAGATCCAACATTTGAACAAAACTTGATAAAAAAAAATTAGGATATACCATAAGAAAAACAGAGAGATAAACTTAAGAAAAGAAATGATATTGTTTTACTTGAGCATTTTAAAACAGATATTTCTCTAAAAAGACAACATACATTTTCGTAGTTAATAACAATGCTCTAAACTATGTATTAGTGAAAAAACGTAGTATTGGCAACTATAACGTAATATTAGTTGAATAATGTGACTAAAACTAATAACATTCTTTTATTTTATACTTTGAATAAGATTTCACGCAATAAATTGATTAAGGAACAATATCTTGTAAGAACAATGTCTTTCAAGTTAACAACCGGAATTAAATGCAACTTAATGTTGAACAAGAGAATTTGTCTATTGTTATTAAAAATAAAATCTGCCTTAAATTTATACTGCTTAGGGCAATGTAAGCATTTATATGAAATCATACATTGTTCAATCTTGCAGGTTTTAAACTATGAAGACGAAAACAATTATACACTTTTTTCAGTTGTTCTTGATAACTGAAACCTTAGTTGATGCAATGGAGGTAAGTCCCTCACTAAAAAAAAGTGTTTTAAGTTGTTTTTTATTAGTTCATTTCAAACGTTTTACAATTAGAAAACTATTGTGAAGTACGAGTATTAGCAAATTGTACGAGTATATATACAATACTATCTATATCAATGTCTCCATCAATGTGGAAACTATGCTTTTTGTACACTTGTCTAGTTTCGGTCCTCTTTAACTATATGATTTGCATTATTTATTGTTGTATGCTCCGGATACCGTTTTTAAAATTGATGTTTGTGTTTACTTTTCATAGGCAAGTTGATAAAGTAAAGAACACTTTAGTAAATAAATCTATTAATTATTTTTCTATTTATATTTTTTAATTATTGTTTACTATTATTACATATTATAGGTAGAGCAGAGAAAATGTAATGAGAAGACATAACAGAAACGTCTTTTTATCTGAGGGTTTTTTCAAACAATACTTTTAGTTTTAAATTGAGTACAGCTTCTTACAACTCACAGAAAGGATAAAATTACCCATGTGAGGAACAGAAGCTCCACAGATTATCACCCAATACCTTAAGTATTTGATCTTGTGATTTTTTTAATACTTATCATAAAACAAACTCTAATAAGAAATTGGAAGCTCACAAAAAGTTTAATCTGACAATTCCTGTGTAAAAGGAAGATTTTTATTCACATAACCGTCAAGAGTTACTTGAACTTCAGATGGCTTTATTAATGATTATTATAGGTCTAATTTGTATTAGACAAAAAGTATTATATTTCTGAAAAATTAATCTTTTGGGAAAAGTTTTAATTATTTTTAAGCCGAAAATAATGACATTTTTTTAAAGTATTCTGGAATAGCAACAGTTTGAAATACCTAATGTTTATACGGATGAATTTTTTTATTTTTAGGTGTCCAAAAACCTCAAACAGGAAACAAAAAAAATTAGATCTAAGTTATAATTTGTCATTAAAATAAAAGAAGTAAATGCAATAGCATAATCATGCTCAGATTTTTATCACATAACAGTACAAAAATTATTTTCAGCCATAACTCACTTGAAGCTATGGGTTAAACAAGGGTTTAAAATACATAGGCCTACATATATTTATAGCTTGTACATTTTATTTGCATTTAACAGTGTGATGTGAAACAGATTAATTAATTTAATGAATATACATTAATATATTGCTATTTTTTTAAACATTGAACTGATTAGTTTATGGAAACATAATGACCAAAAGAAGTACTTTGTGAAGTACAAAATATTATATCATTGTATTTTTTTTAACTATTCACAATACGAACTAATAATGCTTTCTTAAAATTAAATTTACTATAATTATATTGCCAATACGTTAAGCCTACACCAACTTTATCGGAGACTATTTATTTTGTAATGCCTTATTATTAAATTATTAAGGTTTTCTATGCAACTTATTTTGTATTATAATTACACAATTTGATATCTCGCATCTTTTCATACCTGTTGTTTATCAATCCATTCTTAGCTAAATTTATTTATTTTCTAATAATTGATCGAACTTCAATAAATGGTTTTGATTAATTGTAATGATTTACATTGGCATAGATAGCAATCACTTTTGGTCAAGTTTGACACTAATTTTGCTCTTTTTAAGGTATTCAAAACATACTATTTTGTGATCATAAATAACAAAACAGATTTTTCTTAGTTACTATGATTTTTCTATTTCTTCCAGGTAAAGGACTCAACAAAAATCAAATTAAAATTGTGAAAACAACACGATTAAAATCTTGAAAGAATAAAATTGAGAATTATTTGACTTCACAAAATGTCACATCTTAAAATTCTGTTATAAAACAAAATTGAATAATAAATTACAGTTCATACAATCAGATACACAACAAGATCATAGAACTCATATAGAATAATTGGAGATAATTCATAATATTTTATCAATAGTAAAATTGCCTTCCATAATTATTGGTCATAGAATAAAATCACAGATTCTTATTTAAATGGTCTATATTTATTCTTATTATCAATTTATATATTTGTATAACATTTTGGGGAGAGTTATATCAATAATTATTGAATATATATCGGAAAATATTATTATTTTGTGATTTTCTGGTCGAATGTCTGGAATTCTTAAGATAGTTAATTTATTAATTAAGTGTTGGGCGGAATGAAGCTAGATGGCGTACAGGTAGGATTCAAACTCCATGTATTAATGAATATGCACTTCTGAGGGTTATTCTTTACAACTTCATTGTAAATTGTCTCAGTATAAATAACAATGTATGAATGTAGTCGTTTTAGTACCAATGTTGTATATATTGACATTATAACTACATGAGGAAATAATGGATTTTATAAAATACACTTGTGAGTAATTTGTAGTAAAAATTGTGATATTTATTATGATAATAATATTAAGAAAAATTTATTTACGTACTTCCATCTTAATATCTTGTTCAGATGAAGCGTTTTCAAATAAATTCATTATCAACTCATTTCATTGTAAATAAAATAACCTAAAGAAGACTATTAAGGAATTAAGGTATAAGACTAAGTAACATGAAAGATTGTACTCATTTTAATTCTGTTATTCCCCCACATAACCAAATAGCTTTATAAAATTATAACAAATTTTCTGTATTATTTCAGATTTGGAGATTATTTAAAAAAAAGGAATTTTCAAAACGAAAACATTCACATTGCTGTAAGTAAAGTGATCAATTGAATTTCTTCTATTGTGTCAACCAAAAATCTGAATTTGAAATTTCATTAAGATAAAGTAATAAATAATTTGTACAAAAAAAATATTAACTGTAACACCAAGTTGACATAATTAGTTTGAGCAGATTTAGATATATTTTAGCATTTAGGCCAAGGACGGTGCACAGACACGTAAAAATCAATTTAGAAGTTGTATGCTAACGAAAAACAAATACATTTCAAAAGATCCTGAAATTTATTTTTGTTTCCAACAGAATGCTTTCTTTATACTACATTATGTTAGGGTGAAAATAAAAAGTTGAGAAAATCATTAGAAGAAGATATTTGTTAAAATAATTTCTTTCTAAACAAGTTCATTACTTTAACCATCTGGAGAATGTGGTTGTTTACAACTATGAGATATTGAAAATCAAATTAGTATATTTCAGATGTCTTTTGGAATGATCGTCATAATATTTACGAGTATTATGAAAAGAGACAAAATTTCAATTCTATAATACTGTGACTAGGCCTATAGAAGAGTAAAATTAAGGTCTCTCAAATTGGAGAAGAGTAATGGGTTGTATGAGAATGGATAGACTGAGAAACACCAATATAAAATGATAACAATAATAAGTACTATTCTAAAAAATATATCATAATTTATATAATAATAATATAATAAGTTGACATGAAGACTGAATGTACCAGTTGGAAAAAATGCCTAATGAAATAATTCCAAAACCAGTTTAAAATTGGTTTTGGTGTGTAAAAAACACCAACACATAACATGCAACACACATTACCATTATTATTATTGAATCCATATTTTAAGATGTAAGAAAGTGAAAACAAAATTACAAACATTCTAAATTTAAATTACTTTTAAATAAATATAAAGAGCGGCATGTCACGTAAGTATTTATCACTAAAACACCGGTTGAGAAGACAAACAGGAAAGAAGGCTGAGCTGTGGGTCAAAACATGACCGGCCACCAACCGATAAGACATGACAATAAGGTATTGATCCGCCCTGTAGAGAAAAACTGTCTGGTTACCAGAGGTGACCATCTGTGTGCAAAGGGTTAATGGCTTGCTTCCTGTTTCAATAACATTGAGCCGAAATAAGATAAGATACAAGTTTAAATAATGATTTAAATTATTATATTTTTATTTGTTTGCTTTTGAGTTTAAAGGTTAATGTTATCACCATGTTTTATGTTCTCGTCCGTTGATTATCTGTTAGAATGTGTATGTGCTCTTTATTTTGTAGATTGTGGAGAGAGTAATCCACTAGGTACAAGAATAGTCGGAGGTAAACCAACAAAACCTGATCAAATTCCTTGGCAAGCACTTATTATGTATCAAAACAAACCATATTGTGGAGGATCTGTAATAAGTGACTGGTATATACTAACGGCTGGACATTGTCTCAATAAGTAAGTAATTTTACTTTCTCTTTTATAAAAACTATTCTGAACAATTAAAAGAAACTGAACAATTTTTCATATCATAAACAACGTTACAAAGACTACGCCATCATCTTCAGTTGTTAAATGTACATTAACCTTTCCAACCCTAACCTAACTGTGGTACTAACTTAATCACTGAAACGTCATCTTCTTACCAATAAAGTGTTTCTTGTGAAAAATTGTCCAGTTTCTTTTAATTTGATTTGCAATTTCCATAAATGTTGCTCATTTAAAGTGAAACTATTCAGTAGACAAAACTCGCTTGTGTTTCATATTGGATAACTAATAACACGTTTTAGTTCAAGGCCATACAAACAAAAACAATTCCAACTTACATTTGGTTTAGATCAAAACCCAAGACTCGTTGCCATATAATCCTCAAATTGATTGGACATCAAATAATACAATTAAATGTATATACATAATTTTTTTAGGGTTCAAATCTATCATCCATTCTATAAAGTGAAATCAAATTATTTACAGGTAAATCTTAATAAATATAATTATATTGTTAATTAATAGCATATAATTTGTTACAACTTTGTTGTTGTTTCTGACATTGGTTATTTGTTATTCAACCAATTATAAAAATTGTGTAGTAAACTATCATGCATATAAAATATAATCAAATATGTTTACATTATAAGATTACTAAAGTGAAGGCAAGTCATGTGAAATCTACTTAATCAAAGAAAAAGAATATATTATAAAATATACTAACTTCGTTTTTTTTTTAATAATAACTTAATTTACTTCATGAAAGTTGTGTTTTTGTAAATGTAAATATTGGAAAATTATCAAATGTATACAGTCAAAATAAGGCATGTTCTATTCCATCAAACATTGGACATATATATATATATATATATATATATATATATATATATACTTCAGAGACACTGATATAAGACTATACATAATAGTAGTCTACATAATCCTGACAGTTAATGACTATCAATAAATATTATATAATGGGAAATTTAAGAAGAACATACAGCATATTTTTGGTCTGTAAGGGGTTCTATTCCATTACAGAGTTCTTGTCAATATATGGTATGCACTTTTTAACAGTCTATTTAGTAATTTCTGAATGATGCTTTCTTGCATTTCTAAACTATATTATAATTTGTGAATGATACAACTTTGAGAATGATAAATGTGATGCTTAAAAATACGAAGAGGAAATTTGGACTAAGCAAGATATGTACACTTTCAAACGCAGTTGAATAAACAAATAGCCAACTCAGCTGCCACTTACACTACAATAGGTGGACACGCAAAATTCTTCAGATTAATTAAGGGGATTGATACTGTATTTTGTAGAAAAGTTAGAACAGAATTAAGGTGAAATTTTGGGATTAGTTCATTTGTGAAGTCTTTTGAGTAATTTATATTAGTGCTATTGTATTTCAAATTTGGGTCTTGATTGTATAGGATTTTTTTAAAAAAATAATTAATAAATTAAGTTTTGTGAATAATTCAGACAAAACAAATAACTCGCTAGTCAACCTTTTATTTGCTATTTATTATGTATGTATATTTCTTAAACAATTCAGAATTCACAGGGCAAATGGAAACACTAACTAAAATACATATAATATTAAAAACAAGGGTTAGCATAAAAAGAATATTACATAAATACAGAACACCTCTTTCGTTATTATTTCTTTAATTAAAACCGTTATTTCTTTAATTAATTTAATATTTTACGTAATATTATACGTAAAAAACAAAATATGTTATACCCAGACCTGTGTTTTAGCCAAATTGTATCTAAAACCTTAAATTTTGATTCTTTTTTTTCAATTAAAAATTTTTATTTCATCAATAATTATTCTAATTTAGACTATATAATACTAATATACATGTCTAAAAGATACAACTTGTTTCCAAAAAGCGAATTAACTAATCCCAAAAAATCACTTCATCACTTTACAAAAGAAACGGATATATTCTATCTCCAAAATACAACGGTAAGGTTTTTTGTATCCAAACACTACTCCTAACGTTTGCTGTATCAAACACATATGAATAAAAACAATTATTTAAACAATTCCAGAATATTGAAAAGAATAATTTCATCTTAACCTTTTCAAAAGTAGAATCTTTTTATAATTTTTACAAATTAAAATTAATATAATACAAAAAATCAAAAATATATCCAAATTTCAAAATTATTTGTTCACTGGGAATATATAAGTTAACCCTATTTCGTTATATACTCGTTTCGTTTTATTCACACTAGTAAAATATATCCATCCACAAAAAAAATAGAATGGAACCTACTGTACCATATTTCCTGTACCTTACTAAAATACAATAAAGTTAATTTTTGTTTTGAGTTATTTATTACGAATAAATTTAAAGCTGACATTTTTATATAGTTAAGAGTCACATTTGAATTTTTTATGCAATTCAGAATAGTGGGTTTTTTTTATTTTTATTATTAAAAGTATTAGCATTCAAAAGTATTTTAGTTCCAGGACAACTTTGGGTATTGCAGACAACTACCAAGAAATTATGTATCCATTTTTTTTTTTGTCAATAACCCAATATCCTTTAACCTTCAAAAATAAAAAAATTAAATATTTTAACTATAGAATCATGACCTTTAGAATAATTTCCTAAAGTTTGCCAGCTTACTTACGTAACACTTTGTGTAAAATATTGGATTACCTAACCTATACCGGCCACCCTAACATTTTCAAACCAATACTAAATCTAAAACAAACAACAGAGTAACGTTATTAACTTCAAAACTAAACTAAGTATAACAATTTCAAAACTCAACTATAACCGACAATCCATAGTCTACAATAATATCATTGATTGCAGGGATGCCAACCAAAACTATAATTGTGGGGCAGTAGTAGTTTTACAAATGATCAAAATAGTAGTCCATTTATATCACGGTACTAGAGTACTAAAACTTTTCAAAAGGTACTAAAAGGTGTGTACTAACAGTAGCCACCTTGCACTAGTACTTAATGATTTAAAAATGGTTTACTGTCTAGTTCTTGAATTTTTTTTAAATCTTTATGTTCATCTACAATTGTTACACGATACGCGATATTACTATAAAAATAGACGAAAAATTAAATTTAAATAGTTCATGCAAGTATTTGAACTAGTTTTTATTTAGAACATAAATAAATAAACAAAACTATTAACACCAACATATGAAGCATATTATTTCACAAATTGTATTTCAAAATTTAGTATTTGCAAGAAATGGTGCGGATAAGACTGACAACAAACAGCTGATTTTGTAAGCAAGACAATCTAATGCCAACAAAATATTGTTCGTTCTAGCACAAATAATCATTCAACATTTTTCTTTAATTTGGTACAATAAATCCTGAAACATGTCTTATTTATTTATTTTTTTAACAACAGACTATCCAGGTAATATAATATTTTTTACCTAATAGAGCATTTTACATTTAATGGGATTGACTTGTATAATAAACAGAAATGCAAGAGGCAACACTCAGATATTTCAATATAAACTGTTACTTACTGCCATAGTTATAAGTTATAACAAGAATCAATTTACTTTTTCATACCAATATAAAAAAATCAAATAAAAAAAATCTAATATTCCCAAATTCTAAAAACCTATCCCACCTCATAAAATCTAATATTACATAATAATATGACTTTTAATTTGATGTTTTTGTATCTTTAAGATTAGGATTTACAATATTTTATAATATTCAGTTTTAGCACAAATAACATTGGTAAGTAAGAGTAATAGATTTTTCTAATATTCAATAATATGGTTACTATACGATAAATGTAACATTTATTTTATTTCAGTAACCTGCTGGCAATAATTATATTAAATTAATTTGCATTCAATAAAAATTCAAATGACAGCCATAATGTTTAACTCTTTTGAATATATTGTACACTGATTTTGATGACACTTGGTTTTAACATGATTTTCAAAGTGATGGAAAAATAAAATTCAACATTATAAATTATTCTTGAATATCAACTTGTTCTTAATTTAAAGCTTAAATTATTTTGTCTCAAGTCTATTCCTAATTAAAACTGAAATTAAAACCATTTACTGAGTTATATACTTCATCCTTGTCTTCATGTTTAGTAATAAATTTGTGTTTCAAGTTTGGAGATTTCAAGCTTGTCAGTGTATCTTGGTGTCTATAACCGTGAAAATATGAATAGAGGAACAGAGATGGAATATAAAGTGATAAAAGGAACTCTTCATCCACAATTTAAAACACATGGTGAGCATGATTTAAGAGATCTTGCACTTTTGAAAGTTGATAAACAGATTAAATTCAACGAGCACATCAAACCTATATGTCTACCAAATAAAGGTAATTTTTATTTTTAAAACATATTTTTAAGGACAAATAGAAATACAATCTGATATGTTTGTTTACATCTCTTTTCTTAAATACTAATAATCACATCAATTGAAATACTAAATGAATTTAAATATTAAAGAATTGTTTTGAAACAAACAAAAAACTTTGGAATAATACATAGATTTCAAAAAATTCATTATCAAATTAAAAGTATAACATATTGTTCTGAGAGACATTAGGTACTTTGATAAAATTAGATAATCTTGTATAATCTTCACACTTGTATTAAAAACATCCATTATGTTCAAATTTGTAGTTCAAAAATTAAAACTTAATGAATTTAAATGCACAAATTCAGAATACGTTCATTTTTAATAGTTTATCAATATTCAAATAACCTTATATATAAAAATTTTAAATTAATTTAATATTAAAATTTCAATTTATCTTTTTAACATTACACGTTATTTAAATATACAATTATTTGAGAAAAATTATGTAAAATTGTCTTAAATAGAATTAGGTATTAAATAATCTCTGTAATCTTACACTTGGTTTATATATTTTACCATTTTATTGATTTATGATTAGAATTCAGGTTTTAATTGTAAATAAGATTATTTAGGTTAACTTTAACAAAACTTAATTACATCAATATTTTTTTTTTCTGTAAATTAATGTTAGATTCTTAACCAAAAAGTTAATTAACCTCCTTCAAAGTTAATTAGGGAGTCCCACAACTCAAATAAGCTTTGTTTTAATGTCGGTTTTACAAGAATAGGCACAGACTCGTGTTTGCTTTTCCATTGATTGTGTTGGCTTATAGTTTAATGGTATTAAATCCAGTAACATATGAAATATTCACATTATAAAATCACTGATTTTATATATATATATATATATATATATATATATATATATATAACTGTGATATAAATTTCTTGTTGTTGTTATAACTTACATGTTACGTTTTATTAAGTTTCAATTATAAAATATTTCAATTTCACTAGTTCATATAACTGTTCATATTTGCAATTGCACAATTCTGATCTCAGTTTATGAAATAAAGTAAACATTTCTTTTATACGTTACATCCAATTAACCTAACATTCCAATTTAAAACACTAACAATCTAAAAATCAATTATTATATAATCAAAACACTTTGTTTCTGAAATAAAAATATGACCCTTCCATATGTATTCACACTTCCTTATCCATTTATTTATTCAGTTAAACATCTATGATTATTTAATTTGATTTTTACAATTGGATATATATTTTTAATTTCTAGGGAAGTGTTGTTTGTGATATTTTTTTTAGGTTACATGATGATAGTAATAATTAGGTAACTACTTATATAATTTCATTTGATATGAAAGTAAACTTTCTTATTTATTAACAAGAAACAAATTTTGAGGTTATAACATTCTCTACATTTTTGTTACTTTGGCTTTGGTAAATATTTAGATAATCATTTGATTGAATTAAGCTTTAGGCTTATATTTTTAACTGAAAAACAAATACACTTTCACATAGCCTACAGTAATCTAGGCTATTGGTAGCTACTGAAAATGTAACATATTACTTTACCCAACACCTATCTATATATTGAATGTACTTAAATAAACAATCTACACACATTATCACAAAAATGTATATATTTTAATTATGGCAAAAGAGTTTTGAGTTTCATTCGTATCATGATTTTTAAACTTGATGGAGTACCTAACTGAATATGAAATTTAAGATAAACATGTTAAAGTTGAACCCCCTCCCCTCTCCAATTGGAGGTGTGGAATTCTGCAATTTTTAAACTCTTTAGTGTCTCTCCTTAAACTCCTTGGAAGTTAGTGTCTCTTGATATATAATGAAAGGTTCACAAACATAACAACTGATAAGGCTAACTTACATATCAGTGCGTGATGGGGTTCCAATTTAAAAATAAATAAATAAAACACTATTACAGCATTTTATTACACTATTTACACATTATTACAACAAGGTATAGCAGATGTAATAGCGTCGTTATTGCTGTACCGTTGATTAGGGTGGTGACTTTTCTAATTCTTACATAAGGCACTACTTCAACCATTGACCAGGTCCTTGAACCCTCCTACCCCTCTAAATAGCTATAATGGGATGTTGTTGTTGATATATGGTTTCCTTAGTCTGTTTTAAGCTCCCAACAAGAACACAGTTACTGACAAATTCTATGTTTGCAAGCTCTATAAATTGAAAAAAGTATAATAGCGTTATTGTATGATTTATTTAATTTAAACATAAATCTATGTTTTTGTTCTGAATCCATTCATAAAACTAAAAATTCTTTTATACTTTTAATCTATAAACATAATGTATACAGTACTCAAAATTCCATGCTACAGATTACTATATATGTTAATATTATTATTTTTTAATATTTACCACCAGCTTGAATTAGTCATGCAGAAAATGAAAAGAGAGGAATCTAACACAAGACTACATGAAAGAAAGTGTAAATCCAAGTAGGTTTTCTGAGGATGGCCAATATCGCACTCGCTAAAATGAGCCCTTGAAGGTTATTTACACTTTCTAAATTAGCGTCCATGGGCCATTTCTCTTGTTCACCAATAATGTTTATTGTTTACTTCACTAATGGAAGATACTTCACCAAAGTTCTCACTTCTTAAAAAAATATTTTAGGCATTTGATAAAAATGTTTGCATAACAAATATCATCAAAAATTATCGAACCGTTTGGACAGAAGCCGAGTGCACAGACAGCCAGACAACTTGGTGAATAGAGAGACTGACATCATTCTATAGACTACATTTTATTTACCCAAAGACCTTTTAAGCAAACATTTATAATAAAAAATAGAAATCTAATTAGTACTATTTTTAATTATAAATCTATACGCTAAGTATGTCAGACAGTAAAGTATTTTAAACAATACTGATAAAGTATCTGTTCCCATGATAATGAGAGAGTATTTTTGAAATAAACTTTTCTCCTTATCAATTTTATGTCTTGGTGTAAAAAATATGTATGCAATAGTACAGAATATCAGACATTGATTTCTAGCTTTAAAGGAGCAAATAATTCATATAATCTTCAAAACATAACCAATATGCTTTTTAAATAAACTATTATTTAAAATGATTTATTATACAGGTTTATTAAATTGTTAATTTCCTTCGTAAAGTTTTATATTTTAACTATTTAAAAGACTACTTCTAAAAGTAAAACTCCAGCATGAAGAGAATTAAACAGTATAATATATTTAATTTTGCAGAATGGATATAATATATAATTACTCATTATGTAAAGTCTATTCAAGTACATTAATTGGCTCAGTATCAACTATTATATATTCGGTAAAAATTCATCTAACTGTTGGTGCCATAAGAAGCCATTGGAATTTAAGCAAATTTACGAAAAAAAAAATTATATTTCTGTGAATATATAAGCTTCACAAGGTGTCAATATTTCTCAATTTTTCAAAATATTACCTTGTTTTTATTATTATTTTACTTTGTCAATCAATAATTCAATAAGGTGATATATTACAGGTACTCATGCATCATTTGATGGGAAATTAGCTGAAATAAGTGGATGGGGGACGATGAAATTTAATGGAACGGCATCTGATATTTTATTAGACGCAAATGTTAGGGTTCTAACTGATGAACAATGCTTGAAAACTAAAGTGGGAGAACACGTTGCTGAAGATGTAGAATCAATGTTTTGTGCATATGGACCACATAAAGATGCATGCCAGGTAAGACTGACTAGGGATATATTAAAAATACACAAAACATCACACAAACTGTTTCATACAAATATACAAAAATCATGCCATAAGTAATCACAAACCCTTGTTTTCTTTAAAAAGTGAAAATGAACAATGTCCAAGGTTTTAATAACTATTAACAATTATTTTCATTAAATTTATTGAATTTTCTAGATTGATGCTGTTTTGAAACCATTGTACCAACTCGCATTTAAAAGAAATTTGCTTTTAGTCAGTAACGACTGGTAAGGATAGGCAACAGAAGATGGACCTCTCTCTAAAGTTTTATTAAATAAATTTTGAGAAAAAAAAACTATACTTAGATATAAATTAAAAACTGCAATTTGAATAATTGTACACATACTATTTAAACAAAGTACAATATTTTCAATAAAAACGTATATTTTCCAATTTATACTTTTCAAGGATTGTAAAACGATTATTTAATGCTTTTTTTATTACAAGAGCAAGTAAAGTGACATTTTGTTTGGAAAGAAGAAAATTGCTTGAGGCCATGTCTATGGTGGGTGGGCCAGCAGCTCATAACCGAGATATTGATGGTAACAGATATTTTTGTTAGCCGTATGAGGTGAAGGTGGTGAACCCATACCTTCAATGACAATTACTTGCCCACATTCAAAAGCTTCTGTACATTTTCAAATTATTCCTAATTTATTAAATGTACCACTGTACATTTACAATGGCCTAATTGCAAGATAATTTGTGCAGAGTTTATTCATAAATTAAATGTTCCAGGGAGACAGTGGCGGACCTCTAACCGTCAGATCCTCTAAAGGAGTTATGACACAAATTGGTAAGAGCTTTCATATTTGTTTAATCTCACTTTAGACTAGTTTATCCCCCGTCCCCAACAGATTTATCATGCAGATCTATAACTAAGTAATGATTTCTTTAATTTACAAACTTGGGAAAGTAAACAAATTCATTATAAAATTAATTTGTTGAAATATTATTGCTATCTAGATAATCTGTAATTCTTTTGTTCAGCTTTCGACTGAGGAGGGTGTGTCTCTCCTTCAATATTTTATTAAAAATTAAAAAGACTTAAAATTAAAATTACTGAGTAGCCATTTCAGTCTGTCATTCATGCCTCTAATGTACTGTGTGTAAAAAACTAAAATTTGAAAAAAAAAATGTTCTCTTTTGCCAGGCTTAGTATCATGGGGAGAAGAATGTGGTTTAATAGAATACCCAGGAGTATACACAAGACTATCGACATTTCATGACTGGATCCGTAAAAACACTAAGGACTCAACCTATTGTATTCCAAAAAAAATAATAATAAATCAACAATAAATAGTAGTGATAATTATAAATAGTCATGTTTCAATATCATAATATATACAAAAAATTTGAATTTTCTCTTTATTATTTTTAAAATATATATTGAATGTGTTGGTATTCTATAATGGAACTATATGAAAATATATCTAAAATCTAAAGTATTACATCTAAAATATAAAAATTTGATTTTCTTTACAAAAATAAAGAATACGGTATTTCATTTTGTTTAATGAATGGTTTATTTATTCTATATTAAAATAAAAGATTTTTTTTTGATTTTTTTTACAACAAGATAGACATAGGTGCTACTAATTATAAAAACGAATGACTCATACTGCCATTTTAGTAATTATTCTCAGATGATTTCTCGAATTATTTATAAATTTGATTTTCAATTGTACTTATTTATTTGAGAAAAATATCGCTTATTTGAATAATATTGTAGTGCTTTATTCATAACCTATTCACTACAATATGCATTATCTTATGGAAAAACAAGTCCAAAAATAATACTAATATTATTTAGTAATATAAAAAGATTCCCTTTTTTTATTTATTTCCAAACTGTGCCTGTACGTTTTATCCTCATACATTTTCCAATATGTATTTTTAAACTGATATTTAAACTTCTTCTTTAGTTTTGTTAGCAATTAAGTTTGAAGAAATTATGAATTTTGTATAGTGAAATAACTGTTTCCACATTACAGTTATTGCAACAAGAATAGTTCATTATGAACAGTTGTTGTCCGGATTTAGTTATAAAAATGTGTAGCATAAAGTCTCAATATTGCTTAATTTCATAATATCTAGTGGTACCAATCAAAAATTCCAAAGAAATGATGTCAGGCAAACAATACTCTTGTAATGAACAAAGATATTAAAAGCAGACAATGAATAACTAGGACTTACTTTAGGCTGTAATAATTTTGTTAACCAATGTACAAATAAACTACTCCTGAAGTAGTTCAAAATATTAAAGCTAAATAAACAATGGTGAATAGGTGTATAGTCAGAAGAATAAAGGTAGTTTGTACCAATAACATCTCTACCAGTATTGGTTGAACTATAGTTAACACAAACTGGAATTTCAAAAATGAAAAACATTGTTATGCAGTATTGTTGGTGCTTACAATTAGTAGTGATATATTTTAATTCAAGTAAATATTATACTTTAAACCAGAATTAATAAACTATAAAAAAAATATTTTCATCTCTGAAAAACAACTATTGGAGTGACGATGTAGATCTATTAATTAAAAACAATTGTGAACACTAACAAATGAATGCAGACTAAAATTTTATAAAGACAACAATTTAAAAAATATTGGTAATGACGGAAGCTCCAAATATAATGGATTAGAATGAAAATATTAAAACAAAGTTATAAAGTTTTGGTTTACAAAGAGAGACTTGCGAAAGTCCAACCTAACCTAACCTAACCTAGCCTTGCCCACCATTAATCATATTATGTGTTATGAATGCACTCTCTTCCTCTTTGCACAATTAATTGTTACTACTGTCACTCTTTGACTTATTTCCAATCTGTCAATTTTGCTTGCTATTGCAAGATATTCTAATGATAAGATAATTGAAGAAAATCTATAACTACTATTCTCTCAGGAATGTGTACAACGATGTCGTATTTAATATTATTTGGAGTTATTTGTGTGAAAAAGAAATTGATTCGATCAATTACTGAGATGTTTGTTTGGATGGTGGAAAATCTATGTCTGGCTGTTATACAGGCTTATATGTTCTCATCAAAGAAGTCATTACCCATGTAGCTCTATTTACACACCCCTATAAAGATTCAATGAATTAAGTCTTCAATCTATCTATCGAAGTTGTTAATTTATATAAGGCCAATTCAACAAACTAGAGATTCTTAAATTTATCTTTGGGTAAAGAGATGGACAGCCTCCATAGTAATACTATTCCACAGAGAAGTGTGATGGCTTTCACTAGGACAAGTATTTACAAAATTGTTTGTTTTGAGAGATGAAATTCAAATTTTTTTTTAAGACCACCTTTTTGAGTTGAACTCTAAGTTACATAAAAGTCAGTGACAACAATTTGAATATTAATCTGATATTTTATCAGATATTCATAATCTTGACTTGCAATTACAGAACAGTTTTAAAACCATCTTTTAGATGTCAGACAAAATTGAGTTTATTTTCAAGATAATTGATTTTTAGAAATAAGTTCTTTAGAAGCTTTATTGTTTCTTATATGAGAACAAGCTGAAATATTCAAAAGTTCTAAAATAGGTTAAAATAGTAAAAAGTATAACAATTTGATTACTAAAATGACTTAAGATATCTTCAGATAGTATTTTCCAAAGTGAAATAGTGGAAATAATTGGATTTCAATTCCATTTAACGAATTGTTCTTTCACAAGCCTGAAAAAGGACAATTGTTGGAACTTTTGTCCGATTTTCTTTAAAATTGGATTTCAAAGAAAAAGATTGCATTGTTATCAGGCAGCAGCAAAAGAAGAGTACCATCTATATTTTTAGATGAAGTTAACTACAATTTTAAAATTTGTCTACAGCATATTGTTTACTACAGTAAATTAAAATGAAAAAATACATTTAAAAAAAGGGGGGAAAGGTAAGGAATTTAAACACAACTGCAAAATAAAACAATTTGTGTAAAAAATTAGGTGAAATAATACTTGTCAAACTTAAAAAAGGTAATATGTTTTTCACCTATGCCAAGCTTTGTATCTAAATATGCAGCAACTGCATAAAATGAGCTATTAATTAAGTAATGATAAACTAACAGTAAAAATGGACTTTTACATGAACCTTTTCAAATAGCAGCTATTTAAAATTGTATTAAATATTATGTTGAAATGATGTTTAATAATATTAGCTGTTTTTATAAATTATGATTTTGTTTGTTGATATCCTAGCAACTGGTGTTTTCAGGCTTTTAATTTTATATTTATACTTATAAATTGTTTTGTTACAGTGGGGTTTGGTGAAATATTATAAGAGACACGTGTAGTAACACATAATAAATGTGCTTGTGTATTTGAGCAATGTGAAGTATTATTGACCATTTATACTCATCTGACCTATTCGGTACTCATGATTTTTTTCAACTTGAGTTACTCTACTTAAGCACCACTTTTACATTATCTCTGTGGTCTTGTTGCTTCTCAATGGACAGAAATTCTAAAACATATTGAATATTATGATACCGTCCTTCTCTTCGTTGAATATTATGACGCATTCATTCTTCTCCTGGACGCAAAAAATATTGAATTTATATCTTCTGCAATATATTTTCCCACTTTGATTGGCAAGACATTCAACCAAACCACTCAAAGAAAGCGAGATGGTCCTTACTCAGTAGATCCCCATCCTCTAACTCTAACTATTTTCCCCTCAAATCGTTAATCTGTAATATAAAAATTAGTAAAATTATTGACAAACAAAATATAATATTATGGGAGACATATTATAATCTCGGAACATCAACTCCTATAATCTTGTTTACTTCTTTATAAATAATAACTTTAATGTCATTTATAGTAAATTGTCATAGAATTGATGAATTTAAGCTGTTTATAGCCTAACATTATTTTGACATTTAATTGTCAACTAAGATTTAACAAAAAAAAGTTACTCATTTTTAGAAGCGGCATTGGTCCTACAAAATCCTTATGTATTATTTTTTCAAAAACTAATAACTCTTTTAAGACCAAACTCATAAAAAGTCAAAGGTAGTCCAGACTTTCGGTTTTATTGTTTTTACAGCTCAAACGATTAAACCAATTATCATACAAACCGATTATGAAACACGGTTTTAAAATCTTCCTACAAAGTTGATAAAGTTGAAGTTTTTCACCTTCAAATGAGAAATAACTCCAAAGTGGATACAAAATACAGTTCCATGACTATTTCGATATTGAAAAAATACTTATCATTAACTCTTGATGTAACAAAATTTCAAAATATAATATTAAGGGAGACATATTATAGACTGGGAACATCAATATTATAATCTTGCTTTACTTCTTTATAAATCATGATTTTTATGTCAGTTATGGTAATGAATATAATTGGTGAATTTGAGCTGTTTACAGCCTAAAATTATTTTTACTTTTAATTATTACTAAGATTTAACAAAAATGTCACTCTTTTTAAGCGCCATTGGCACAACAATACACATCATGTTTTCAAAAACTAATAGCTTTTTTTCAAAAATTCCCAAAGTTCAGAGGATAGCCAGACTTTTAGTTCTATTGTTTTTTCAGCTCAATTTATTGAACCAATTACCATACAAACCGATCATGAAACACGGTTTTAAAATCCTCCACCTTTCTATAACTGCTTTTCACTCCTAAATGATAACTAACTCAGAAGTGGATTAAAAAATAATACATTCGCATGACTATGTACATCTTAACAAATATTTAGCATTAACTCTTAGTTTAACAAAATTTCTACTTTAATATAAATGTGTCTGTAATTCTTGAATTACACAATTACATTAATTGTAAACTCTTTTCATAAGGCTGAAATTGTTTAAATTTTAGAACCTATATCATAACAAATTAAAGATGGTTAAATTTGCTTGTCTCTACTCTAAACACAATTATGTAGCTCATGCTGTTTTATTTTCTTATGAGAAGAAATCACCTATAATTGTATGAATGTCTAAAGGGCTGAAATTTGTGCGTTTTGTTCTACAGTAGTTTTATTGGTTGTAGTTAAGAAAACCTGTAGATTATTTTCACATTTGTGCAGTTGTTTAAGTTTTGTACTGAAATGGAAACTTAAACTAAAACTCCTTCCTCGTTAAATGAAATGCATTGTTGATTTTCATTTTTTTATAATATGACCCCTAACCTGACCTATCAGTAGTTACTAATACCGTAAGAATAATCAGGCTAGAAATTAGGTGTTTGCCTTAGTTCCAGGATTAATTAAAGAAACAAGGAACAATGGTTTCAAACATTTGAAATCTGCAGATATTCAGTAACGTAGAATCACCCATCAAGATGAGCTTTAATTATGTCCAAGCTGTTATTAAACAGTTAAACCTAAAATATTTTTTCATTGTCAAGAACAGAATCATGCAGTTTATCAAACTTTTTTTCCCCTTTCTTTCCACCTTTTCTCAGGAAAATCAGATGAAACTTTTTTTTATTGTGTACTATTATTCTCTCTATTTATTTTTTGTCACTAAGAGAAGGCAGCATTTTAAATGCATATTCTAAGAATTCTTTGATACTTTGTAGTTTAAAATGAAATATATATTATAATAGAATCTAGAACTAAATTTTCAAAAACAATTAGAATTACAATTAGAAATTGTTCAACATATTTTAATAACACTCTTGCTCTGAATTTTTTCCTTATGTTTACTATTTAAACCTAAGTACATCCAGAACATCAAAATATGAAATGTATCAAGTGCTTTATTTCTACAAGATGGGATTTTGAGAAAGCTGTAAAACGACAAAAACCATCAAATTTTTGACTGCCTTAAAATACATAACAAATCATTAAAAAAACTAGTAATAATAAAAATTTTTTAATAAATCCGGTAACAATTAATTAACGAAGACAAAGAAATTGTAAACAAATTATGAGTGAGTGATGAGGCTCATTTCCATTTGTTCAGATAAGTCAATAAAAATAACTTCAAGTTATGGAACTGCAGCAGCAACCTTTTCACTCAACAAAAGTTTGTGTCTTCAACAGGTTATATGTCTTGGCAATGCTGTGACAGTGACTTCACAGAGATACGCAGTCATGTTGGAAAACTTTTTTACTCAAGAATTTACACATTATGAAGTAAACGAGGAGACATTTTTTTCAACAAGACAGAAGAAACAGTATGAATATGCATAGAGTAGAGTATGCATGAATATTGTTAATAATTTCTTTTCAAATTATGTGATCTCTTAATAAAGAGATAAAGAGGGGTAAAGAGTGAAGAGTAAAATAAGTCAGGATAATACACCACGAGCAATTAAAGCCCTGTTAGAATGGATCCGACAGAAGGTGGCTCAAATCACATTGGCAAAGTGGGATGTGAAGCGGTAACTTCAGGCTTGACTGAAAGAATGTGTACGCCTGAATGAAAATCATCTTACTGGTGTTATTTAAACATATTATTGTAACTTCTTTTCATCAATGTATTTTATGTAGTTTTAAGTGGTGAAAATGGATTTTTTTTTTTTTTTTTTTTTTTTTACATCTCCTTTCAACTTTACACCTTTTCAAAATAGCTCTTTATTCAGAAATATTTCATCGGCGTCATTAATTACTAAGTTTAAGGCATAAACACAGCAGTACACAGCTGACAAATTTATTTTCTTAATTCTTACTTGTTGTCCTGTGTAGATCTCAACCATATAATTACACAACCTTATCCTTGAATTCTTATTTTCGAAAATTCAGTGAATTTTTCAATAATATCTACTAAATTTTCTACCAGATTGCTAGACTTTTAACATTTATTTTGATTTCTACAAATACATAAAATGACTCTTTTCCAAGTTCATTGGCTTTTCCCGGTTATTTGTTTTTATCGTTACATTACAATAAACTATGATACAATTGATAAATTTAGAGGAAGAGGTTATATTAAATTATAAACGTAATTACAGAAAAGGGTATGTAAAAAACGGAAGTGGGGAAAGAAGACTGTTTAAGGAAAATCAAAGCAAAAAAAAATATTATGAAACTATTAACTCCTTCCCTTTTGATTAGAGTCAATATTACCATAAATTCAGATGAAAATAACATTTAAATGAAGGTTTAAAATTAAAACACAACATAACTATTGATCGATTATTTTGTAACTAACCTAATTGTCATCTGATTTACAACACTTCTAATCCCTCATGTTTATATTTATATATATATATATATATATATATATATATATATATATATATATATATATATATATATATATCCAAGTTACAAAGTATTTAATTTTTTTTTTTTGTATTCCAAATCATTATAAATTTATTTACATATTGATTTTAAAAAAGTTATTTCAGAATTAAACCATTATATAATATGAAACATGTAGCTGATTTGTTGTGAATTTTGATGAGAAATGATGAAATAGAAATGTTCAAAGTTTTCCCAAAGGAGGTAACTTCGAGTTGTATGATTTAATTAATTTAGGGGTACAATGATTACGTACTAAATCACCCCAAACATCACATACATAAATGATTTTTGGTCTTAAATACTGTAGATATAGGTGTCTCAACACTATTGTATCCACTTCTGAAATCCTCTTCACCTCATCCTTCAATGTAGACACGTACTTTCCAGAACCGTTTCTTATCCAGTTTTATTCCTACTATTTGGATGTATTGTTGTAAACTCATTTCCTCCAATAGTTGGTGCAGCATATACTGAACAAACATTCTTGAGATTTTACTGTCCCGTGAAAAATAGTAAATCTAACTTTCGTCTTGAACACTATTTCTTCTTGTTCTATTTCTCAGAATACGGCACCTAAAGCCCAAATCTTTGCTTATATTATTCGCTGAAGCAGTTATTTTTCATTTTGGTTTCTATACGATAACATAATATCATCAACATAAATTCTAACCTGTACATTAGAACGTAGATCTAATTGACGTATGGTAATTTAAGTACTGAGAGGACGTAGAATAATTTAAATTTTGGAATTTTTTTTTGTTTAATTAAAAACTAAATGAATAACTAACTACAGAGACTGTTTAATCATCATTAAGACTACCATCCATTTTTAGAATATTATAATTTTTCTTCTTCTATGCATGCTAAATTATATGATGTAATTTCAATCGTCATTTTCGTATCCTTTCTCGTCAATGAATAGTTTCTATTTTACTTTGTGTTTTCACTAATCCATGCTTGTGTAAAAGCTACAGGGTGAAAATTTAATTTGATATACATGAACTTCATTGTTCTTACAGTGATCACCTAACCTAACCTAACCTAACCTAACCTAACCTAACCTAACCTAACCTAACCTAACCTAACCTAACCTAACCTAACGTAACCTAACCTAACCTAACCCAAAATTTGATAACTTTTAATCGTATTAGAAACTGATTATTACGTTTAAAAAGATATATATTGTTGTCAGTGTTATTTATTATATAGAGTATTTTAAATGGTATTTTGTTAAATCTTAGAAACCTTGATAGATATATTTTTGTTGTATGTATATCCAGGCACTGTGTAATCAAATTAATTATTTAACAGAGGATTTGTGTCCAAGTTTACTATAGATTTGATTTGCATAGTAAAGTAAGTATGCTGTCTGTGAACCAGCCTCTAAGATTATATTACGATGTCTTTTACTCTTTCTATTTTTATATATGATATATGGCGGAGTTAAATAAAATATTTTGTAAAAAATATAAATAAAAGAATAACAAGTTTAGTTGATGGGGCAGTTGATAGAACTGTAATTAATAATGGTTGACAGATAAACGATAATTAGTTTTATAGTGATCATATAGTAGAAATATTTCAACAGTTAGATAGGAGAAATGGATGGTAATAATTTTAAAATGTATAAAAATAATTAAAGAAGAAAATTAATTAATATACTAAAACGATTGATGATGATAATTTTAAAATGAATAATAATATTTTTTAAATGGAAAAAAAAAGTTAAGTTAAATAAAAAAAATAGACAGGCTTAAAAAATTGAATATGATTTAAAACATTAAAGAATGATAAAACACAAATAAATGACAAATTAGACATATTAGAACAGAAATAGAAATGATAAATAAATATTAAGATAGTGAGACAAAATTCTATAAACAAATAGAACTGGGCGATAATAAATTATTAGCAATAATAAAAGAGATTGGAAGTAAGAATATATGAGGTAGGACCTCAGTGTAAAAGTTATGTTATAGAAAGTTAACACGATCAAAAGAATAAAGGATGAGATTGAGAAAATAAGTGGTCTATTCCTTCTTTGCAAAATGAAAAGTCAAGCTAAATTATATTAAGTAATTTCATGTGCCATTTTGTGATGTGGACGTCATATGATACGGCATTTTGGTATCCTTTCTCGCCACATAAATAATTTCTATTGTCCTTTTATGAATAGACTCTTTTGTATTTTATTAATTAATGAGCCTACACCATGAAAATTACTTTGATATACGTCAGAATCTGTACCATAGATATTTATTTGATTTGAACTTCTTCTTTCATAATCCCCTAATTAAAAATTTGATAACTGATTACGTTTAAAGAGCTATTTTTTATTGTTGTAATTAAACAGAGTATTTTAGATACTATTCTGTTAAATTTTAGAAACTTTGTTGAATCACTTTTTCAAAGTACTATATTATAAAATGATATAGAGGATTTGATTTGATTTGCACAGTAAGTGCGCTGTTTGTGAACCCCCCCCCCCCCCCGAGCTTTTATTATATAGATGTCTTTTTGCTAATTTTATTTACATATTTTACATTGGGCAACCAACAAAATTTTACTTAAAAATTTTTGTTTAATAAATTATTAATAAAATAAGGCACATTCCTTTTAAATGTATGTTACTACACTATTTAAGTCATATCTGTTTGTACTGTATTTTCAAACCAAAATTTTGCACCCCTGTTCAGCCTGGTGCCTAGCAACTACTCCCTATAATAAATTACACTCTTGGTCATGTTAATTTACATAAGCTATAACTTGAATGATTTGATTTTCATTTATATTTTTTAAATAATTTTCAGGATAATTATTGTTATTGTGTAAACATCAACACCACAGTTCATTTGGTAAAAAACTAAGTAAATTACACATTAATTACAAATTTTTGTTAGTAATTAAGAATAACTATTTATTTTTGGACAAAACATTTTTACACAAACAGGTGCATTGTAAATTTCAAATATACATTATAATACTTCCAACTTAAAATTATCACAACTATATTACCAAGAATTAAATTTTTCCAATGACTTATTTACTAAATCATTCAAATTTTTAATATAATTTTGTTTGATGACTGCTGCGGTATCATCTGCAAATAATATCAATTCCAAATTTGTTACAGGCGAAAGATCATTAAATATAAATTTCAAGTTTTCATGTAATTTAGCAATATTTTAAATTAATTATACATCAGAACATATTTTTGAAAAACACCTATCTGTGGCAGTATTTTATTTTTATTTAATTTAAAATTTACTTTCAATGTAAGGTTGAAGTAGTGCTTGTCTTCATTTTCAAACAAACAAAATGAACAGATTTGTTCCAATAAATGCATGTGGTCTAAATCTGATGTAGTTTTTTTTTTTTTTAAACCAGTTGTGTTATGCCTTAAAATATACTTAAAAATACATATTTGGTCTCATAGTTATTTCCTTCTATTATAAAAAGTTACATAAATTTACAAAATATTATTGTGAAAATCTAATATTTAAAGGTAGTTTTTTGTTTAAATTTTTGAAGGTAATTATAATTATTTTAAGAATTAAAAATGTATGGGTGTAAAACAAAGGTATAACAAATAAACTTTGGACCTAAAAATATAATTCAAAATTTTTATTTAACAAAACCAATGCAGTTCAGTTGACCACCCAAATATGAACTTATGTACACAAGTTTTAAACCGGTTCTTTAGGGTTAATACCACATTTCAATCAACAGTAACCTAGGAGCTTATTCTTTAAAGATGGAGGGTTATGGATTAGTATTTACAGTACTGTAATTAGTTTTTAAACGTATAAACTTATGAATGTTTCTTTTCTTAACAAATAAAACTTTAATAATATTGAAATTAAAATGACAGCTTAAAATCATTCAGTAGATTGCATTTGATGTATTAAATCAAATAGTTTATAATATAGTTAATTACCTTAGAGGTTGTCCTCAGTCCGTATATTAGTTTGGCTACAGCGCTGTTTCGCCGAACACTGTCGGCTTCGTCAGGTTCGCACTAACACATAAATACGTAACACAAATCAAATTATGCTGAACACCTAATTAATGAGGACCACACTTACACGGACATAAACACAAATTTGCAAATATTACACAAAACCAATAAAGGCAAAACAATGAATATATATTAGAAGAATTCCAAATATATACAGAATATAAGAACAACCCAGACAACATGTTAAATGACAAACTGAACTTTTCTTCCAACCCTATATATGATATAATAACAAAAATTAAAATTAAATAAACATAGCAAACATGTGTACATTTCATTTCAACTAAACTTAATTATCAGTATCATACTGATAACTGCTGTATAGATCCAGTACCATACCTGCAGCTGGACAAGTAAGACCTTATAATGTGGCCACAAACAATTTTATTATTTATGTACGACGAGTCATACTCTGATTTTATATGTGTTAGTGTTGTGTTGTGTTACGTGTTTATGTGTTAGTGCGGGCCTGACGAAGCCGGCAGTGTTCGGCGAAACAGCGCTGTAGCCAAACTAATATACGGACTGAGGACAACCTCTAAGGTAATTAAATATATTATATATTAAACAGTCCAAGGCAACACATTATACTTTATAAAATCAAATAGTTTGTATTCAAGATTTTTTTTTTTTTTTTTTTTTTTTTATTATTATTGAGTCAAACAATAATTGGAATCCTGAGTATGTTTTAGTATCCAGTTGCGGAATGCCGAAACTTTGGTGTAGATGCCACAATATTTGCCACAACCTTTGCCCCAGGCTACAATACCTGAGAAATCAAAATATATATATATATATAAAATTAACATTTTTTCTGTTATGAAATAAGCTGAATGTGATCTCTCACATAACAGCAGAAAAACTAAACATCTATAGGTGTTTGATCTCCATGTGCTCAATCTTACAAATTACTATCTTTTAGAATTAACTACTAGAACTGTGTCAACATTTGCTAGATTAACTGACTTTATATGTAAATGAGTATAAATGGAAGGTATTATTTCAATGTATGTAATAATGTAATGACTAATTGTGAAAAAAGTACCATAACAAATAAATAATAACAATTTTTTTATGTTTCTAATTTCACACTTTTTCCAAAAATATTTTTTCTTAGTTTTGAATAACATTTTATTACTTTTAAGAATTTAAATACATATTAAATGTTATTTGCTTGATCTTCATTCCATACTGTGTAAATATAAAACATATGTGTCCAATTATGCTGAGTCTAGTATTGGATTGATGGGGGGAACATATTGTTTGGTTTATTTAATTATAGCTATGCTTTGGCCAAGCTTAACACTGTTTTAGAAGAATATTTTTAAATAAGAAATATATTGTTTGCGTTTCAAGTACACTTACAAAATTTAATTTCATATTGACATTATTAGTGAACAGGTTATTTTTAAATACGGTGAAATTTCAGACAATGACAATGTAGTTATAACACCCCCAAGTGCCAGTGGCAAATTGAGTGAAATTAATTTGTTATACAGTATTTAATTAGTCATCGTTCTATTAATCAAATATTATAACAAAATTGTCAACTTATAAAACTTTTAAGCAATGTTTGTATTAAGCAAATTATATTGGTTAGGTTATTTTTAATTAGTGACAAATTAGAAACATTTGAAACCTCTTAAAAATATTTTTGGACTAAAATTAATGACATTTTTTGAGAATATTCTGGAATAGGCGATCTACGAAATAAACAATATTCCCACAGATGTATCCTTTTGCTCCCTATAAGGATTTAAAACAGGAAACAAAGTAAATAATTTTCAAATTAAAATTTGTATTTAAGAAAAGTTGTTTTATGTATTCGCAATATAAAGCAAAATTTCTATGACGTAATAGAATAAAAATTATTCCTGTATGAATAGCAAGTTATACAATTATATCTACTCTATATGTATAAAAAGATAAGCAAAAATCTGTCTTGTTTTAAGTAACGTTTTTCATAAAACGCATGATACCGGGTTTATTTTAAATTGTACATACACAGTATGTATGTGATGTCATTCTTATAAGAATTTATCTAAATTGAATGCAATACTGTTTGGAATTTCAAAGTTTTTAAAAAATATAGAGTGAAGCCCTAATTAAATATTGAATCAAAAGAATCAAATTCCCATAAGGGCAGAGTCGTAGACAGCTAATTTCTAACATTTTACATAAGCACAGTCCTTACCAAATTGAATTGCTATCCCGTTTGGAGTTTTATGAAATGCAGGTCCACCACTGTCACCCTGAAAAAAATTTATAAACAAGTTTTACAATAAATAAACAGGAGCAAACATTCCAACTTGTACATATACACAGAATTATAACACTTAATTTTAAATAACTATTTGTAATGTGCAAACAATGAATAGGTAAAAAATCATCTTAATTTTTTCAAGATGAGTGACAGGTGGGTGTCCTATCATTTAAAGCCTGAACAAAAATAAAAAAATTGTAGATAGTTTTACAACGTTAGCAGAGTTGTGAAAAGGATGGAGACAAAGTTCTAGACTCTATAGTAACCTGTGGTGAATTATGGGTGCACTAGTATACTCCAGAGTCAAAATTACCAAACATGCAATCGCCACATCAAAGCTAATCACCACCATGAAAAGCCAAACCCACATTTTCACATGAGAAATTCATGGCCACTTCTTTTCGGTATCACAAGGTGTTCTTAACCTCAAGGAAAAAGTAATATAACTCCTGAATACTATTCTACAATTTAAAAAGAGAAAGTGGAGCAATTCATTCCAAGAGGACAGTTCTCAGCATTTAGTTTTATTCCTTCGGAACAGCTAGCCCTCACAGCCACTTTAACAATAAAAACGTAGAAACTCAATGGGGTATCCTACGTTATCCTCCACATAGTCCAAATATAGCACCATTGAACATTCACTTCTTCGGCCCATTTAAAGAATTTTTAGTAGTGATGAAATTCAACTTTAAGGAGAAGGTCATTGAAGGCATCATCATACAGTCACAAGACTTCTACTTTTCTGTAATTAAGAATCTTTCTACGTGTTGGAACAAATGTATTGCAGTGGCAGGAGCCAATATAGAAAAGTATTGTGCAACTCAATAAAGAATTGGAATAATAAAAATTTAATTGTAACTGGTTAACTTGTTCACCTACCAACTCTATTCGAACAGTGATTGCGCCTATTGGATAAGAATTTTTTTTTTCAAGATCTTTATGATGGGGTTTCTAGGTAATATTTCTTCCTTTTTGTGAATAAATTTTGATTTCATAATGTTTAAATGAAAATATTTTATTTGTATTTCATACAAATTTTCTGTTCCAAGCTCATTTAACCACATATGGTATAACAAAACATATATAAATATGTTTGGATAATATGTTAATATTTTATTTATTATGAGAACCTCTAAGAGAAATACAGCAATTATATAAAAAAAATTACACTAAAAGAAATTGGTAAAATATCAATTTTTTTTGTTGTGTAATCCAAAATTATATGATATTAATAATTCACTACACATTAAAACAAAAGAAAATTCGGTTTAGGTAAAATCATAATAGTTATTTAAATTGTTACTTTCTTCAAATTAATTAATTAATATATTAATTAATATTTAATAATTAATATATTCATTATTTGTTACCAGGGGACTTAAATTTAATAAAGGCGGAACTAAAATGGTAACGATGTTTGAAAAGAAAAATAAAAAAAAGACAAAGACAAGTTTAATAATTAACAAGGCTCAAGTTTATTGAAAACAGAAAAGAGATTTCGACGGTTCAGACTTTGTCATTTACAACAAAAAACATCCTGACACAAATCATCAGTAAAAAAAAACTTATGATTAACAAGATCATAAATTATAAAAGTTATAAGCCCTTAATTGTAACATATAATAATTTAGATAAAAAAAAAAAAAAAATTAATCAACAGATTCAAAAAATTATTCCCCCCCTTTTAGTATATATATATATGTTTATAGTTACAAAAATTTAACAATAAAAAAAAGACAATGAGCACAGCTTAATAATTCACAGAATTATAATTAATCAAAAAAAAAGATTATACGCCCTTAAAGTAAAAGTATAATAATTTTAAAAAAAAAAATTAATCAAGATTTTCAAAAAAAAAAAAAAAAAAAAACTTATCCCCCCCTTTTTAGTTTAGTTTATAAGATGATAGTTTCCTTTTAAACAGTAACAGAAATTAACAAAATATAAAAGAGCTTGATATTTTAAGTTCAAGAAAGATCATATCTATAGTTAACATGTTTATCACTAAACTAAAGTAACATAATATAATTGGTTTGAAAATTTCTTAAAAAAAAAAGAAACTGTATTGGCCAATAAATTTATATTTAAATAAAAAAAAAAAAGGAAAATAATTTAGAATTTTGAAATTTTGTTAATTGACGTCAATTATTTTAATTTAGAAACTAACCTCTTGGAGGTTGTTAGGACCGAAAATTGCATGCAGGCTCCACCCAATAAATTGTTATATAATTTATAAATAATTACAAAAATCTACATCTAGAAAATAGTTTGAAGGAACACATATTTGCCGAAGTAAATTTAGGCACATAAATCATATGAGTTAGTTAAAGTTCAGTAAAGTCAGCTGTAAAAAAAAGGACATCACTTTTATGCACTTGAAAAATCTGAAGTTATGTGATTCAAAAACGTGTTTTGCCAACAGGACGAAACTTGCTAGGATGATTCGCTGGTTTGCGCAATATGAGACAAGAATTTCTCTATTTCTCCTACCAGCATATTGGCTGTGGCAAACAAAAAACACGTTTCTTTTAGCGTCTGTGCAAGATCAGACATGTTGTAGCATTAATGTTCTTTATTGAAGAAAATATCTGGTTATTTGTCAAAATTAAAGTAAATTAATTGCATCACAGAAATTCGTTAAGATAGTAATTAAAAGCTTCTTAGATGATTATAAATTTATTTATATATATAGTTTTGTTTTAAAAGAAAGCTTGTATAAGACTTGTAAGATTCTTCAAAAGTCTATAAAACGAAATTTTCTGATTTAGAAGAAATTTCTCTAATTGTTTTATATTTGACATGTTCAATAGGATATTCTGATCATTTAATGTTCAACATTAGTCTGCACTTATTTCACAAAATTGTTCAAAACTTAAAATGTGCCTTTACAAGGTTTTGTAAATGATGTTTTAAGAAAAGAAAATTTTTATAATCATTTAGTTTCAAAAGAAAATAGAATATTAAATAAAACATGAAATACATATTTTAAAGAATACATGATAATTAACAAATTATTTTAAAAATTAACAAAATATATAATATGACAAAATCTGTAAGGTTGAAGTACCTGGTTAATCCTGTCGCAGTTCACGTGAGCATGTACCGAGAAAAATGATGGTTATTTTAACATTTTGAACTAGGTTATTTAAACTAAAACGCACGAACTGTAAATTAACATGATGTTGTATGAGACTTGTAAGGTTAGAGAGAAAAAAAACTTTTGTTAGATGAGTGATGCAGAATGTAGACCATGTTGTTATCACATCTAGACTGTGGACCGGGTATTAGAGAAGCTAGCTTGACCGGCGAATGGACTTTGTGTTCAGGTATCAGGCGATGCTTGGTTTTGGAGCGGGCCGCCAGGTGCCAGCATCTGTCAAGGGACGGAATTTGGATGTGGAAGAGAGTTAATGAAGTTATATTGCGGAAGTGTTTTTTGAATTTAAATGCTACAGCTCTCCCCCCCCGAAAGACGGAGTTAGTGTAGAAAAGAAAGGGGGCCAGAAGGGCCTCCCACAAAATTTAGAAAAGGAGAGAGAGAGTGTGCTTGAAGGGGTAAAAAAAAATTTCCTCTCAGACAGGTGTTTTAGACCTCGAGATAAACAAAAGACAAACTAAGACTAACATGCATAGCGAGTGCCACATTAACTATATGTAGTTCGACAGAACCGGTCAGTATACCTTCACCAAGATAAACAACAAAGAACAAATGCACCAAACTTAACTATTAAGAAGATGGACTCACTATGTCCTCGTCCGAAGACGTTATGGTGACGAAGAAATAGAAGAGTTCATGACGCTCTCTATATTCCCGTCGCATCGATTACACCCGCGAAGTGCTCGATGTTAAGATATGTCTAGATAGGGTAACATGTCAGGTACATGTAGCGGCCATTGCCGTAAAGTGGAACCTCATAGTTGATCAGACTATGGGTTGAAAAGCGTCAAGTCCGGGGAACAGTGAGATATATCACTGGACAAGGAAAAATCAATATCTCTTCGCCTGCAACCATCTATACTGATTACGGCACGGAGGGGCTCTAGGAGAGCTCAGCCCACCGATGCCCAAACATACAGATGTGCATTTGGCTTAGAGGAAATACGGCTTGGTTCCGTATTTTATTATGTTCTGCAGTGCACAGAAAGAAGACTACCAGATGACAATTTGTGCGGGCCAAGAAAGATCAGATAGAAAATTAAATCGTAAAGGAGAAGGTTCTAGGAATTTGTTAATATTTAATTTATATGATGAGGTTTGAGTTGCTCGACGTGTGCTTTTTTAATAAAACGAGGTGAATTGGCGAAAGAAAGCGCAACGGTAACTGGAGTAAGAAAATCGATGATCCGGAAGGGACCTGACCATCGAGGCATCAATTTAGCAGCTCGCTTGTCTATGGCAGAGCTAAGAGGGTGTGTTTTACACCAGACAAGATCGTTGATTTTATACAGATGAGGCTTCCTGAATTTGTTATAGGTCTTTTCGGCCTTTTGGTGCGCTTTCATTATATTGTCTTTGGCCTGGCGCCAAACTTGTGATGGATTAGTATTAGGTTTTGGAAGGAGATCGTGTATGTTCCAGCTGAGACTCAGTGGTGTATTGGGGAGAAAATTAAAAAGAATGCTAAAAGGTGTTGCTTTAAGAGTCTCATGATGTGCGAAATTGAAAGCCAGCTGAAGCCAGCAAAGGGAGTCGTCCCAAGAGGATTGATTTTTGGAGTGATAGGCGATAAGGGCTGCCTTAAGGTTTCTGTTAAGTCTTTCCGCATTATTAGGTTGGGGGTGATAAGGGGATAAAGTTGCATGCTTAATACCGCGAGAAAAACAAAAGTTGCGGAAGACATGTGATACAAAACATTGTGCATTGTCAGAGATTATTATCTTTGGAAAACCGAAATTTTGAAAAATGTTTTGGCTTAAGGCCTTAATTGTACTGTGGGAAGTTGCATCTCTGACAGGCATGAGCCAGGTGAATTTTGAGAACTGGTCAACTGCGACCAATATCATGTTGTAGCCCTGTTTTGTCCTAGGAAGCTGTCCGACGTAGTCGATATGTAATTTTTCCATGGGACGATTGGGAACCGTTGAGGCAAGGTATCCTAATTTGGAGTTGTGAGCGGGTTTGCTTACAGCGCACACCGAACAAGCTCGCACTTTAGACGTGACATCCTGTTTTAAAGTTGGCCAATAAAAATTCTCCTTTACCTTAAACAAAGTTTTAAGTACTCCAAGATGACCACCCACAACGGAGTCGTGATGATAATTAATCACCAGGTCGACTAAGGACTGAGGTAAATAAATTCTGGTGGGCTTTTCCAGATGATTTTTCAGGCAAAGTACACCCTTACTTAAACAGTACTTCTCCGAAGAGATGTTCTGTTCGAGGTCGGCAATGATATTTTTCAAAATAGGATCGGCCTTTTGATGAGTCTGGATGTCATGAAAAGCTAGAGGAAAATTTGTGAGGAGACTGGTACACGAAAAGGTGACATTTTCTTCGTTGAAATTTTCCGGTTCAAACATGCGCGAGAGGGAGTCTGCTATGATGTTCTGAGTTCCTCTTATGTGCGCTACCTTAAATTTCAATGAAGTCAGCTTGGCAATCCACCGGCCTAATTTACCAAGTTGACGAGGACGTGCTAAAAGCCAAGAAAGGGCTTGGTTGTCGGTTTCTAATAGGAATTCCCGATGTTCTAGATATTGCCTAAATTTCTCCACTCCAAAAACTACTGCTAGGCATTCGGCTTCATATGCAGATGAGGCTTTTCTTTCTGCAGGTGTTAAAGTACGTGAAGCGTACGCTATGGGCTGTCGTGAGCCGTCAATTTCTTGGAGTAGAACTGCTCCAAGGGCCACCGAGCTCGCATCCGTTTGCAGGATGAATGGTTTGGCGAAATCGGCCATCCGGAGAACCGGAGGCTGAGTTATTGCCTCCCGAAGATGTTTAAAAGCTTTCTCTTGTTCAGCTTGCCAAGAGAATTTTTGGCCCTTCCTCCGAAGCAGATTTAGAGGCGCAGCGTGCTCCGCGAAATTTGGAATGAATTTAGCAAAGAAGTTGACCATTCCAATAAATCTGGAAACGGCCTTAGGGTTCTTGGGTTGCGGAAAATTTCTAATTGCTTTTGTTCTAGATGGGTCGATTTGCACGCCACGAGAAGAAACTAGGTGTCCTAAAAAGCTTATCTCATTCACAGCGAAACGGACCTTATCTGGGTTAACAGTCAAGCCAGCCCGCCGCAAACGAGAAAGGACTTCGCGAAGATGTTTTTGATGCTCTTCCCAAGTTTTGGAGTAGATGACTAGGTCATCCAGATAATTAAAAATGAATTTAAATTTGATGTCATGGAAGACCTGATCCAAGAGTCTGGTAAGCACTTGGGCACCAGTACAGAGTCCAAAAGGGACTCGAGTAAACTGATAAAGCATCCAAGGAGTACAAAAGCTGGTAATTTGTTTGGACTTTTGAGACAAAGGGATTTGATGATAAGCTGAATTTAGATCGAATACTGTGAAATATTTAGCACCGACAAACCAGTTAAAACTTTGATGTAAATTAGGTAGCGGCACCGCTTCGACGACGATGTTTTGATTGAGCCTCCGATAATCAATCACCATCCTTGTTTTCTTTTCGGGATGTTGAACCAGAAAAACAGGGGATGCATATGCCGACCGGCTGGGTTCTACTACTCCTGAATCTAACAATTCGTTGATGTGTTCGCGTAGGTATTCCATTTTGGGAGGTGCCAATTGGTATGGAGAACACTTGACCGGAGTGTTGTCCTTCAGTTGAATATCGTATTCAACTAGATGTGTTAAACCTAACCTTTTTGTGAGTACCTGAGGAAAATCATTAATTATTTTTTGAATGGTGTTTTTATCGTTCTTTTGAAGATGACCTAAAGGATCAGGAGCAGTAGATTCAGATGTTGTGGACACTATAGGTTTATACGCAGAATTACTAAAATTACATAGAGGAAAAACAATAGACCTTGAAAATTTGAAATAGAAGTTTTTTGCTGAAAGATCAAGTACCAGTCCCGTTTTAGATATGAAATCTGACCCGAGGATCAGAGGACACGACAACTTATGCGCCACCAGAAAATCCACATTCCAACTACAATGTTCCATTTTAAGATGAAGACGACAAGAGTAGGAAATGGGCAACCTTTTTCCAGAAGCCGTGACACAATCAGCCTTCACCCTGGTTATGGATTTAAAAGCCTTGGTGTTCTTTAATTTTTTAAAAAGGGCTTTAGAAATGACGCATCTTACTGAACCGGAGTCCAGCAGAGCCTTAACTTTAATTTGCCCAAAAGCTACTTCCACCAAAGGCAAAAACTGATCGTTCAGACCCCTAGATTTAAGAGAAATGTTATTTTTTTTTTGAAGTTTGTAGTTGGAAAGCTTAGAGCTGGAATAGGTTTGCCTAGACCTATTCCGTAGAGAGAAGAATTTACAACCCCAGATATAGTGACCGGGTATGCCACAATGATAACAGATGGGAGTAACGTAATTTTGAATTTTATTGCCGAAATTGTTTGTTCTTAAATAGGAAATTGAGTTTAAATTTTGAAAAGATGGTTTATTAAAGAAATGTGGTTTCGTGTTATGTTTAAGTCCGATGTGGTTGGTTTTAAAATGGGAGACTGGCCTGCGCCTGTTTTTGGGAGGGTATTGCCTTGTTGGAGGCCGGTTCCGACATTCTGGGCTTCTATGTCCCGGCTGTCCACAACTGTAACAGACCACTGGTCTTGTAGGTCTAAAATCAGTACTTCTACCTTCGGGTCTCACTAATGGAGCCCTTTGCCTGTCAGTATACATGACATTATTGACATGTGCGCAGAGTCTATCTAAGTCTGCAAAGTTTTTAGGTTTGGCAACAAAAACTAAGCAGTTGCGGACTTCCGGAGACAGTCCCTCCAGAATGACGTCCGTGACCTCCAATTCGGACTTATCTAAATTTAAAGTTTCTGCAGCCTCTTTAATTTGATTAACAAAAATGTGCACCGCCTCGTTAGTCTTCTGGGGCCTATAAAATAACTCCTGCACTAGAGAAGCCAACCTTTTCGAAGGTATGAAGAGACTTAAGGCCTCTTTGTGAAAAGTCTTAAATGTCTGATGTCTAATCAGACATGAATTTAAAGGGCCCTGAGCATAGGGCATCAGAACATTATTAATGTTTAAAGCTACGTCCGGGTAGGTTTTGACTATTTTTAAAGAAATTTTAAAAAAATTCAATAATTTGTCAAGGTCGAACCCATCTGTCTGAGGAATTGTCTTAATTATTTGTTCGGCAGGATGACTTAATTTTCCGTATAAGGAAATGTATGGACAGCCTTTCGAACTGCTAGGAGTGGTTTGCTGAGGATCGAAAGCTTTAAATTTTTCTTCGAGTGTTGCGAAATTGTTATGTAGCTCGGCCAGATCCCGTGGCACGTTGTTGTCTGCAACTTTTAGTTGCTCAGTTTGCACCCGAGTTAGGAACTCTATTCGTCTTCCGAAGGCATTCATCCGCGCGCGAAAACGATGTATTCTGTAACCCTTTTCTGGATCTAAGTTCTCCAGGTCATCCTGTAAGATGAACAAGGAGTTTTGCGCTAGCGATATCTGCTGCAAAAGGATCTCTTCGGTGAAATTTCCGAATTCGGGCTCAACGTTATTCTGTAAAAGGGACCTAAGAGAGGTTCGCATTTCTGCTATTGTGTCTTGCTCACCACCTCTAGCCACGACTTCGAAGGTGAGTTCAGTTCTTTTTAGGTCATTTACCAAACCCAGCAAGTTTACTGCCATTTTAACTATTGCTGATAAAATAAAAAAAAATAAACCAAGTGATTTTTTTTTTTTTTTTTTAAAAAGTTGATACAAAATGAAGAGAAGGACCAGAGAATGACTGAAGAATTATATGTAGTGTAGTTGTTGTGTATATGTGTGTGTGTAAGTATGAATTAATACAGACAAGCGAAAGAAAACTCGAGAAATTTTTGAAGGAAATTTTAAATATATTTTTTTTTTGTTTTTTTTTTGTTTCTAACTATTTTTGGGTTTTATTATTTATTTAATTTTTTTTTTTGGAATTCCCGAATGAGCCCGCTGTCTGGATCAAATTCAGTGAATGACTATAGTGCAATGTATGTAAATATCAAAAAAAAATTTACTTAAGCAGAGAAAATAATTTAAAAAAATTTTATCAAAATTGGTTTAGAAGTTTTTGTGTAAGTGTTTATATGTAAAATAAATAATAAAAAAAAGAGACTATAGATTTATATAGATTTAAATATTTAAAATAAAAAAAAATTTCATCAGCAACAGTTGTGCAGTATTTGAAAAAAGCTGCAAAACATAAAATTGAGCCTTGTTTAACAAAGAAAAATATTGAATTTAAATTTAGATGATTCCAATGCAAAATTTTGAAAATTAACTACGTTTCCAGAATTTAAATCAACAACTCTATAATTTAATTTAACCACACTAGAATCTAGAATAAACCACGCTCTGCTACCAAAAACATGTTACCAGGGGACTTAAATTTAATAAAGGCGGAACTAAAATGGTAACGATGTTTGAAAAGAAAAATAAAAAAAAGACAAAGACAAGTTTAATAATTAACAAGGCTCAAGTTTATTGAAAACAGAAAAGAGATTTCGACGGTTCAGACTTTGTCATTTACAACAAAAAACATCCTGACACAAATCATCAGTAAAAAAAAACTTATGATTAACAAGATCATAAATTATAAAAGTTATAAGCCCTTAATTGTAACATATAATAATTTAGATAAAAAAAAAAAAAAAATTAATCAACAGATTCAAAAAATTTATCCCCCCCTTTTAGTATATATATATATGTTTATAGTTACAAAAATTTAACAATAAAAAAAAGACAATGAGCACAGCTTAATAATTCACAGAATTATAATTAATCAAAAAAAAAGATTATACGCCCTTAAAGTAAAAGTATAATAATTTAAAAAAAAAAAATTAATCAAGATTTTCAAAAAAAAAAAAAAAAAAAAACTTATCCCCCCCTTTTTAGTTTAGTTTATAAGATGATAGTTTCCTTTTAAACAGTAACAGAAATTAACAAAATATAAAAGAGCTTGATATTTTAAGTTCAAGAAAGATCATATCTATAGTTAACATGTTTATCACTAAACTAAAGTAACATAATATAATTGGTTTGAAAATTTCTTAAAAAAAAAAGAAACTGTATTGGCCAATAAATTTATATTTAAATAAAAAAAAAAAAGGAAAATAATTTAGAATTTTGAAATTTTGTTAATTGACGTCAATTATTTTAATTTAGAAACTAACCTCTTGGAGGTTGTTAGGACCGAAAATTGCATGCAGGCTCCACCCAATAAATTGTTATATAATTTATAAATAATTACAAAAATCTACATCTAGAAAATAGTTTGAAGGAACACATATTTGCCGAAGTAAATTTAGGCACATAAATCATATGAGTTAGTTAAAGTTCAGTAAAGTCAGCTGTAAAAAAAAGGACATCACTTTTATGCACTTGAAAAATCTGAAGTTATGTGATTCAAAAACGTGTTTTGCCAACAGGACGAAACTTGCTAGGATGATTCGCTGGTTTGCGCAATATGAGACAAGAATTTCTCTATTTCTCCTACCAGCATATTGGCTGTGGCAAACAAAAAACACGTTTCTTTTAGCGTCTGTGCAAGATCAGACATGTTGTAGCATTAATGTTCTTTATTGAAGAAAATATCTGGTTATTTGTCAAAATTAAAGTAAATTAATTGCATCACAGAAATTCGTTAAGATAGTAATTAAAAGCTTCTTAGATGATTATAAATTTATTTATATATATAGTTTTGTTTTAAAAGAAAGCTTGTATAAGACTTGTAAGATTCTTCAAAAGTCTATAAAACGAAATTTTCTGATTTAGAAGAAATTTCTCTAATTGTTTTATATTTGACATGTTCAATAGGATATTCTGATCATTTAATGTTCAACATTAGTCTGCACTTATTTCACAAAATTGTTCAAAACTTAAAATGTGCCTTTACAAGGTTTTGTAAATGATGTTTTAAGAAAAGAAAATTTTTATAATCATTTAGTTTCAAAAGAAAATAGAATATTAAATAAAACATGAAATACATATTTTAAAGAATACATGATAATTAACAAATTATTTTAAAAATTAACAAAATATATAATATGACAAAATCTGTAAGGTTGAAGTACCTGGTTAATCCTGTCGCAGTTCACGTGAGCATGTACCGAGAAAAATGATGGTTATTTTAACATTTTGAACTAGGTTATTTAAACTAAAACGCACGAACTGTAAATTAACATGATGTTGTATGAGACTTGTAAGGTTAGAGAGAAAAAAAACTTTTGTTAGATGAGTGATGCAGAATGTAGACCATGTTGTTATCACATCTAGACTGTGGACCGGGTATTAGAGAAGCTAGCTTGACCGGCGAATGGACTTTGTGTTCAGGTATCAGGCGATGCTTGGTTTTGGAGCGGGCCGCCAGGTGCCAGCATCTGTCAAGGGACGGAATTTGGATGTGGAAGAGAGTTAATGAAGTTATATTGCGGAAGTGTTTTTTGAATTTAAATGCTACATATTAATCAATTAATTAATTCCTTGCATATGAATCTTTGCTCTCGGCTATTAAGTAATAAGTCTGGTTATAGTTCAAGTTACCAAAACTCTATTGATGGTACCAAATCTTATCTATGGGGGAAGGTAAAATGCCGGCTTTTTCCCAAATTATTAAAATAATGTCATTAATCAATGTCCCATCGATGTTTAAATAATTGAAATAATAAATATCAAACTTTAAATAGTCAAATATGATACTGAAAGCTGGATGATGGTTTTGGTTATAGCAATTACAGTAAAACAAATCATTCAAAAAATACAGTAAAAAATCAGTTAGGTTAAAATCATTTAGTTCTAATCACAGTTTTTTTTTTCTTTTTGTATAAAGAAAATGTCTACAAAATTCTATAATAAAAGATTATTTAAAAAAATATGTGAGTATGAAGACGAAAATATGGATGGATCTCACCAGTTTTGTCTGATCTGTTTTTTTCTTTATTCTTCTATATACTCGTAATAAAAGGTAATTACTATTCATAACAGCGCTGTCTTTTCTTGTTAAAGACGACTTTTTTAAGGATATGTGTGGATTTATTCTTCAAAATTTCATCTCTTAAATTCAGCATTAGAAAAATACGTCCGTTCCAAATGAAGGGTTCCTCAACAATTCTTTTTTTCCTTCAATTTTCCATATCAAGTTATCCAGTCCTTGAAATTTGAGCCCTCTGAATTTAAATGTGATTGATTTGTAATTTTGTTTGTATGACGATTATTCTTCTATAGGTACGAATAGATGCAATAAATTTTGATATAATATTTTAGAATAGGTTATTCACATTTTTGTTTTTACTAATTATAATGATAATTATATAACTTCTCTTGGTTTAAACTTCATGACTCTGTAAAAGAACATTTGAATTTATTTAATTTATAACTCATTTTGATTCACTGTCGAGGATCGATATCACTGCTCAACACCAACATTGACCTACTCAACTCTCCTATCTCGATGGAGACCATTGTTTATTACTTGTAATCTCTGTCGATGTCTGACATCAGTAAAAGTGTGCAAAGTGTTTTTTTACCTTCACATAAATTCGGTTCTAAGTTCAAGTAAACTAATTTTTCACCAAGATTTGTTATTACATATTAGGTTTAGAAAAAGTTGTTAATTTATTTGTTAAATTCTTATCTTTTGCACTTCTGTAATATCATACAACAATTTTACATAGGATACAATTAATTGTCTACCATTTCTGCTACTGTAGAAAAACAACTAAGGGAATATTTGTTTTTTCTTGATCATGAAATGTTATCAAGAGGTCTTTTCTAGGCTTACTCATTTAGTATTTGAAAACACTGGTGTTTTCCAACAGTCCATAACAGTATTTATAAATCTTTACAACCATATAACATGTCATTCTAGACCTATTTGTTGTATTTATCACATTTCATATTTCTAAAATAATAAAAATTGAGTATGCATTATCATAACTGAAAAATCGCTAAAACATAATTGACATATCTAAACAAAAAACAGGAGTGTTTAAAATAAAATATAAATCCCTTGGTTCATAGAATCACTAGAGCACTGTGGTAAGGAAGGATTAACCCCAAAACCACAAAAAAAATAAAAGTTTTTTGTGTGGTTTTGGGGTTAATCCTTTCCTTTATTATAAATCCCTTAGTAAAATAAATATATTAATACTATGGACCAAAAAAACTAAATGACAGCACAACATATCTAAACAACGAATGAGGATAATTGAATATAAATCTCATTAAATAAACATTTAAATACTATGGGCTAAACGAATATAAATGATAAATATACACATTATAAACCGATGTTTATTAATTGACTGATAACTTACAAAATTAAGAACAAGTGTTACAAATGCAATTTGTATTTCACAATTTTTTTTAAACTATAATACTTCAAAAGTTTTATCAATTTCTATTCGTCGGACAAAACTTTACTAAACAGAGACCATGGGATATTGAAAATTAAAAATTCTTCTTTGACAAGTAACATTGTTTTCTTAGAGTCTTCTCTGACTGAAAAACACTAAAATTTACTTCTGTGGCTGAATCTTCTCTGACCGAATTTTTAGTTAGCGAATCTGACCGAAAGGTTAATATGACAAATTTTTGGTCAAAGAAGAATTCAGTCAGAGAAAACCACACCAGTTTTATAAGTGAGTTTGATTTGTAATTTTATATCGTTATCTTTATACCTAAAGGTTGAACTGATTGTTTGATGATATTACACGTAATGTAGTGTTTTATAGATTTTGTTAACTAATGAGATACGATTATATGAGAGAATTCAATCTTGTATACTCATTAATCTATTATACTAGATTACTCATGATTTCCTTCAACTTTATCAAATCAAATGCAGAAAAATATTTTTCACGAGTTTAATCATTTCTGGATTTTTTTTCCAACATACATTGTTTCGTAATTATAATATAGGTTCTGTAGCCCGCCTACGATATTTATTGACCTATACCATCTGACCTATACAGTACTCACGTTTGTTTGTAAACTTGAGTTAATCTACAAAATCAGCACTTTTATCCATCTTTGTGATCTTGTTTCCTTTGAATGGACAGAACATAATGAATAGTATGATTACCGTGCATGCGTCCATTATATTCCCAGACGCACAGAACGTTGTATTTAGATCTTCTGTAATAAATTTTCCCACTTTGTCTTGCAGACATTTTTTCTTACTGAAAATTTTCACTTGAACTTCGCGAAGAAAGCGAGATGGTCCGTTTTCTTCTTCATATTCAACTGATCCCCATCCAGTAACTGTAATTATTTTGCCCTCAATTTGGTTATCTGTAAAATAATAATTAGTAAAATTATTGACAAACAAAATATAATATTAGGGGAGACTTATTATAGGCTACAATCAACTCCTATAATCATGCTTTACTTCTTTATAAATAAAATGTCATTTATAGTAAATTGTCATAGAATTGATGAATTTAAGCTGTTTATAGCCTAACATTATTTTGACATTTAATTCTTAACTAACTAAGATTTAACAAAAAAAGTCACTCATTTTTAGAAGCGGCATTGGTCCTACAAAATCCTTATGTATTATTTTTTCAAAAACTAATAACTATTTTAAGACCAAACTCATAAAAAGTCAAAGGTAGTCCAGACTTTCAGTTTTATTGTTTTTACAGCTCAAACGATTAAACCAATTATCATACAAACCGATTATGAAACACGGTTTTAAAATCTTCCTACAAAGTTGATAGAGTTGAAGCTTTTCACCTTCAAATAAGAAATAACTCCAAAGTGGATAAAAATTACTATTGAGACTATTGTGATATTGAAAATTTATTTACCTTTAACTCTTAATTTAACAAAATTTCTACTTAAATATACCTGTATCTGTAATTCTTGAATTACACTCTTAGATTGTGAACTCTTTTCATAAAGTTCCATTAGTTAAAATTTTAGAACCTATATCCTAACAAATTAAAGATGATGAAAGTCTCTTGGCTTTGCTCTAAATAGAATTATGTATCACATGCTTTTTTATTTTCTTATAAAAAACAGATCACAAAATCATATCTTTGCTCTAACAGTTTCAACTCTTGATAATATTTTGATCGTACAGTAAATAAAACACTTTTAATTTACTATTTCACCTAACAGTTAAGATAAAATGTTGGTCATATATGTAGCTCAAATCTAACCAAAATTTGTTTACACAAAATTCTTTTTTTAATTGATTTTACACCTTAGTAATTCTGATACCACAATTGATTTAAAAAATAATAATAATAAAAGTTATTCCCACATTTTAACAAAAGCCTTACATAATGAAAGAATCATTCTCTATGAAAACAAGTAATGTAATGTAGAGTTTCTTTAATTGTGAAAGTAGTTAAAATGCTCACTTTATCTGAAAACTCATTTATATCAAGCTAACTATTAAATAGAAATATTGGAATATATCCACATATGTATGGAGATAGAGATATTTTGTTTTAAAAAACTTATTTTTTAAACTGATATATATATCCTCCGTAAACATAATCACTTTTATCACTATCAGAGTAACTAAAAAAAAAATACTTTTTAAAAACTTTATAAAACATTTTCGTTGTTTGGTCCACATACATGAAAACTTTTTTAATTTATATACATTCTAAAATAAACGCCAATAAGTTATATAGAAATCAATTTTTGTTTGAACAAAGTGACTGGAGTGCCAAATTAAATATCTTCACTTGTAGGTACAATATAACACAGAAAGTATTTCTAAAGTTTAATTTAAACTGCTACATATGAAAATATACCAACAACGATATTATCCCCAACCTATCCTATATGGCCAACCTTAAAATTTTGGAGAAAAAATCACACCAACAGAATAAGTCCTTTTATTAAGGAATCACACTTTTATGAAAAAATGTATATACCAGAGGACATGGAAAGAAAACAATTTTTTCTTTGGTTTGTATAACCTCCAATTTATATTATATTAGGACAATATTTGTATTTAAGGCTCTCTTTATTTTGTAATATTTCGTAATTTGTAGATTTTTGTTTTTTTACATCAAAATTATTGTCTTATTCAAAGAAGCTATTTTTAACAAAAATCTCTCCCACCAATAAAAATATTTGCTTTTTATTAGGAACCTTAAATCTATAATCGATGATGATAGTTAAAAACTGTTTAAACTATTATTCGAATAACTTGACAATAGACATCCACCTTTCATTACACAGACCTTTCTTCTATCTATATCAATCCTCACAGATCTACTTAATAACAGTGAACAGTTTTTTTTTTTGATTTATTGGAACAGCACTTGGTACTCCCATAATTTACCACACTGAACTCTAATTAATAATAAGTTTTTTCCAGCACTAACCAGAAGTGATATTATATTATTATATTTTCTTTTTAGAATCAAATTCTGTAGTAAACAACTAAAAACTCAATACATAAGTGTCTAAATTTCAACGTTGTGAATGTATATTTTTGTGTAATTCAGTCTTCATTTTTACTTTCTAATTGATTTCTAAGGAAAGTATTACACATTTTGAATTATCATTTTATATGAATGGTTATAAATACCTTGTTTGTCAAACAATCCTTATTTTTGTGCGACATGTTTCGCCGTTACACAGACGGCAGTAGAGTGTGCGACGGTATAGATCCAACATGGCGGCTACCCCCACCACCCCACCCTTGACCTTGACCTGACCTCTTGACCTTGACCTGACCTCTTGACCTTGACCTGACCTCTTGACCTGACCTCTTGACCTTGACCTGACCTCTTGACCTGACCTCTTGACCTTGACCTGACCTCTTGACCCCCACCTGGCCCCTCCCCCTTGGCCCCCACCCTCTCCCTCTCCCCTTGGCCCCTCCCCTTGCCCGCCATTTTGTTGCCCCCTCCCCGACGCCATTGCCCCCTCCCCGTTACCCCGCCTCTCCCCCGCACGCCATTTTGTTGTTTTACCCAATCCTTGCCCACCATCCTCCTGGAGACGCCATTTTGTTCCCCCTCCCCATACCCCTTGCCCCCGCCTTGTGACGTAATGCATTGCTCCGTCACACGTAATTTGCTGCATTGTTTCCCCACCATCCATCAGTGACGTAATTTTTTTCTTCCCTAGTGGGATTCGAACCTGTGAAGTTAAGATTTGAAGGCAGACACGCTACCGACTGAGCTATCATGCACAGTATTACAAATTGTATATTTAATGTATTATATAAGTCACCATGTTGTTGAGTACACCCATACCCCCTCCCCATACCCCCCGCCCCCTGCCCCGACTGTGACGTAATGCTACCAGTCGTAGGTAAGAAAGGGGGGTCGCTTTCGGGTATCTCGTTTCGGCTACCATTCCAAGGTCACAGGTGTGTTTAGACAGACAGGTTCTGACTGGTCTAGCCGGATTGGTTCGGAAGGCAGACACAGCTATTACAAGGACACAAACACAAATCCGTACCGTAAGGCGTACCGAGTTTTTCGCGCGCGCGCGAAAAACTCGCGTACGCCTTACGGTACGGGTATAGCTCGTACCTCGAGGTTGTGTGTGTAAGGTAAGGGCCGGAGGTTCCTCGGGCCGACCCAACGTTTGACTCACTGTCTACCAGGGTGTAGCACATGTGTTTATGTATCGTGTTAAACCTAAAACCTAAAAGATTGTTAACCTAGACTTGATTAAAGTTCCTACTTTTGCGTAAACCTATGCTTACCACAGCCCACACGGGTGTTAGTCTTGTCACTATTTAACAACCGAAATATATTTTTACCAACCGATTTACCAACCGAAATATACTTTTACCAACCGATTAACCAACCGAAATATACTTTTAACAACCGATTAACCAACCAAAATATACTTTTACCAACCGATTTACCAACCGAAATATATTTTTACCAACCGATTTTCCAACCAAAATATACTTTTACCAACCGAATTTCCAACCAAAATATACTTTTAGCAACCGATTTGTCAACCCAAACCCCCCACCTCCCACCAGAGCGCGTGTGCGTTGAAGTGACAGCATTGGCCGAGAAGCGAGCATTGGACGGGTCACGTGATGGAATAACCGGGGGTCAAATCCCTTGACTAAACAAAAGTAGTGTCCACAGTCGGGTTACTGGCAGTGTAGCACGACCAGAGTTAAAACAAGGTGACTCACACAATAATATGAAAACGTGTAGATGTTTTAATAATGTATTCTCTTTCAATAAGTTTAAAAAAGTTACATTAAAGAGTACTATAATAATAACGAGAATAAACACAGAGTTGAGTCAACTACCCAACCAATCCATTGCCCTCAGATTTTTTTTTAATCTTATGGGTTTTTACATAGAGAGTCACACACACAAACTTACAACATTACATTCCTATATTTACATCTCCGAAACATACACCTGCACAAGTCACCATGACAGTCTGACTGTTTACAAAATAATAAGTCTTTAATATAAAACTTTTGACAGTTCAGTACACAACAACTATAACACTGGTCCGATGTCGATACAGTTCCCGTGTCAACAGTGGTTGTCATAGATAAGCTGTACAGATCCATTACCGGTACGTTCCAATACCTGCACCTACAATGGCAAAAAATGAATGCCTGGCACTTTGTACATGCCAGGCCGTCAACTTGACATTCGGGTGCTTTAAAACATTTGTTAGCACAACAGTACCCGGTCAAATGTTGAGGCCGTTCAGGTACTATTACTGGAACACTGTACGACTTCCTTGAGCGGCAGTCGACAAGCAAACAAGTGCACAGGTTTCCGTAACAATCTGGTTTTGTACAAAACACCAGATCTTTTATTTTGATTTTCTTACATGCGTTACCACAGCACACGTAGGATTCCAGCGTCTTACACAATTCCATTATCTGAAAAAGCAGAAAATAATTCGTTAAAATAAGCTTGTCCTCTGTGTTTTCACGGGGTTGGAACCGTCATCCGGTACAGTGAAGCCATAACAGAGCCCACATTACAAGCCGGGGGTAAGCAGAAATCTTACCCCCTTGTGGTAATAGCTCCAATCCATCGCTATTCCCTGTGACCACCACTCCATTACAAAACTGTGGTCCCCATTTTATTTATTTTTTTTTTTTTTTTTTTTTTTTTTTTTTTTTTTTATTATTATTTTTTTTTATATTTTTATTATTATTTTTTTTTTTTTTTTTTTCAAAAGTTGTTACTTGTACCTCTTGCTCAATTGTGTCTCATTCAAGGTTTATCAAGTCTTTCGACTGCGCCAGTGACCTTCAAACAGGTTTACGGGAGAATCAACTCCGCTCCAGGGACCACATACGGCCTTGCGGGATTTTTAGGTCCACGCCAGAGGGCACACACACACACACACACACCGATGCCGGTCGGGTATCTTCATACCGTCCCCGCGTCTTTTAGGCAAGTAGTAAATCGTAATAACTTTTAGCACTTTTTAGTGCACATTTACTATCTAAGTTACTATTATGTTGTGGTAATAAACATTTAATGTCTCCACTATGGGAGAATTTCTCCTCCTGAGGTAATTCCATCACACGAGGATGAAATTGTCTCAGAAATTGAGCTTTTTCCAATCCTTTGGTAAAAATTATTGCAAAAGGTTTGCACAAAGTGCGTATCGTGTCCTCGTTGTAAGGTACACCTCCTTCATCCTATCTGATATAGTGGAAACGAGATTGTAACCAACGAGCCGATCTTTGCGATTTATCGTTAAGTAGGGAAAAATTGTATGGCGGTTTGAACACCGTGATACTGTGAAAATGATCACCGACGATTGCCAATTCTTTGACGATATACTTGTTATCGTTATCGTGAAACGCGTGAAATTCAACTACCGCCACTTGCATGTTTTTTAAACAAACTCACATCGTCGTACAGTCTGTCCGCTTCGGGGAGAGTGCTAGATACGAGCTCGTCGCTGGCCAAGACCTCAATGATGTACGAGCGTAAATCTTTCTCGATATAAAACAATTCGGCGACACGTCTGGACACGAGCGGCATACTCTCCTCCAGTAGCTTCCATTCGTCGGCGTTCAAGGTCATACAATGTTGCCCGTCGTACAATTGAACGTAACGTTTTCCGAAAATATTGAGCAATATTACGTCACCGATAGTCAGATTGAATTTACACGTTCTCTTATCGCTGATAGCAGCCGTTATAGATTTTAAATGAAGTGATAATTCGTCGAGTATTAGGTGGTTGAAGAAAACAAATTTTCTACCAGCTTGCACTAAAAGTCCAAGACCGAAACCTGTATGTTGGAATATACCGGTTGCTATGAATTTAGTGCACTCGCTGTTTAAGAAATGAACAGATTTAAGAAAAATTCCCAAAGGGAGGTTAGGTGTTACCTGACGCTTGGTAGGAGCTCTCTCCACGTCCATCCTGCTCGGATCCATGGTCTCGACTGACGGAGGAGGAAGTTACAACTGACTACTTTGATAGTAGAAACAACCTTCTTCAAGTTCCGGTCCGATTTGAACCAATGGGAACTCGTGTAGACGAGGATCATCGAAATCGAATTGATAGTATTTTTCATCGCTTATATCCTCCTCTCTACAAGTGACACAGTAATGGCTACGATAAACCACCCCCACCCCACCCACTAAAACGTAAACCGAATCTGTAGAACAGCCGATGTTACCCGAAGATAGCCGACTCTTTAAAGCTGCATAGACGTGTTCCGATACTTGTGACCATTCGACATGAAATTTATCGTTTTCGTAGAGGTAGCCTGTGAATGCCAAGGTCAACTCATCTTCTATTTCATTAGGCTCGAATGAATATAGCGTGTCAATCAAGTCCTCTAAATCAGATAATCTATCCCTAGGCACGAGCCTGAGGAAAGCGTGAACGACTCCTGGGTATGTGGTGCACATGATGTCCCGTCAGCGAATGATTGGACCGTCGAGTGGTATCGTGTTATAAGAGAGAGACTGTGCGCATGCGCATCTATTCCATAACCTTTTTCACTGTGCTTGTAAGGAGATTGTACACAATATGCGAGTCGTGTAAAATGAGACAATAGGCTGTTGTATTGGCTGGTATATTAGCAGAAGTTTCTATTTCTAGTCTGACATCCACGGGACCTGATTTAATAGAATCGTTCTGTTTGGAACAATCGATTACAAAGAGAGGACAATTTGTAAAAGATTGTAAATCTAGACTGGGCAAGGACTCGTGCGTATAGTACGATTCTTGGAATCTATGGTACATTTCGTACATTGTGGAAATATCGCCGTTAATATTATCGTAAGGAAAATACTGTGAATTTAGATAGAGTTTTAAATTTGAAAGGCCGCACATGTCAAACACGGAGGCATCCTTTTTGATCTTTTTTTCTATCTGTTTGAAAGGCTAGAATAACATAGCGTGGTTTTTCCAGCTGATTAGCGGTTTTAATTGTCCACGAAATCTGATTGGTTTGCGGCACTAATGGATACTCGTGTAACTCCCAACTACGAAACGGAACATGGACAGGTTCGTCTCTTTCGATCATTTTCAAAAGATTCAATAGGAGTGAATCTGAAACCGTCACATAAGGCACTCTCCAGTGTATACTAGTTATCTTTAGATTAACGGATGCAGCATCATCACTGTATACAGCGTTCAAATCGGAGGCCGAACGTAAGAGCACTAGTTCCTGTTTTACGTTCATTACAATCCGTTGGTAGTCTTCGAAAAAGCCCATCAACAGCTTCAATGGCACAGAGAGGGAAAAGTTTGAAACGGTAGCCATCCCACCGGCTCCCAACCATCCTGCGTTGCTGAATTTATTCTTCTCACTCTCTCGCAACGACAACAGATTTTTCAGTGTACTGGAAATTCCGACATTTCTCGTACGGTCCACTTCGCTACCGGCAAATTCGTATCTAATATCGTCAAATAGAAAGGCTACGGCATTGTTGACCAATTTCACCGTTGCAGCACTGTTATCCGCTTTTGTTCCGCTCACTGTTCCTTTTATATGCAATATACTACCAAACGGTGCTGTGATCACGTCCTGTTGATTTATGGGAATACGAATTTCATCGTTATTACCGTACGTTGACGACGCATAAGGTCTGTGCGAATGATATTCAAGACCACTGATGACGTCATTGTATTCTGCTGCACTATCTATTGCCAGTAGATCCATTTTTCACTTTAAATCCCAAAGCTGAGAGAAAACGAATATTTCTAGCTGTTAACTCTGTCGAGTTTGAACGTACACTGATACTGTTCTTATAACGTTGTCCATTAAATACGAGACCCATTTCTACGTAAATGCAATCGGACAGAAACCGATTCTTCTCGGAAATTTATAGGTACTCCGTTCTGATCTCTAAGGCTTACGGTGATGTTATGAATGGTTTTCACGTTGACGGGTAAATATATTACAGTCGTCGGTATTTCGACAATCTTGTACCCCGGAGCCACTTGTGGGTAAAATTCGTGTATATTGTGTGACTCTTTTCCATTTTGAAATGACCCAGTTACAATATTACACTCAACTCTAATAACATTCACTCTTATAATATCGACGGGGAGCTCAGATTCGTGTTTTCGGTTGGCTGATAAATCCCCATTATTGAAACCGAGTAATTTTCCGATAGATCCGTCTTTAAAATGTATAGTCTTTGAACACTTAAGTTCCGCTTTAAGTGTGTTATTGTTCGGCTTGAGCGAAAATGCAATCTCCGGCGACAGATGTGATTTGATATATTTTTCAATATCCTCAATTTCGTACGAACCTGTCGGTATATTAACGGTCACTTCATAATTATCGTTTTGATCTTCACCGAGATACAATTTATTGTTAATTCCTTCTTCGATATTGGGAATGGAATTGTACACAGCAAGATCAATGAGACCGATTTCCCACTCTCCATAGGATAGATCAATCGGTGGAAAGAAATCACACCAAAGTGTAGAACTATTTCCGTTTAAAACAATACTCATGATAATAGAAACTTTAAGCACAAATGTCCACATACGACTGAAGTGTAACTTTGATGTCGCTTGTAATTATAGTGAATATTAGCGTTGGAACCAAAATATCTAGTCAGTTCGAGTGGAGGTCTAAGATTTCCAAAACTGTCATAATACTCTACATTTTCACCGCGCTTTTTATAACACACCCAATGTGTACCTTCACCCGTGCTACTATCGAGGTTGACAATGGCGGATTCGTTTTTCAACGGTCCCATCGGGGGAAGATTGTCCCTCATAAAAACACCTCTGAAATACGGTATCCTCACGGCATATTTTTCTAAATCTATATTTGTTAACGGTCTGTTTGGTAATGAATCAATCAAACTTTTTTTTTATTGATCTTCTTCTTCTTGGTTTTGCTACTGCCTTTTAGTCCCCTGCCTTTTGGATACGGTTTGAGATACAAGCCAGTGCCTTTTGCATATGGTTTGAGATACAGACAGCTGCCTTTTTGATACGGATTGAGATACAAACCCCCACCCAACAAGAGACGTTTCGACTTTTTCCCACCTCCCAATTTGGATTTCGCTTTCATGGCTGTTGTTACAGCCCACGCTGCTGCCCGTTCACCCATAGACGCGTTACCCGATTTGACTCGACTCCAAGCCCGTTCTGCTAAAATTTTGTCCGCTTCTCTACGATGCTCCGAATCACTGTATTTGCTGTACGCTATATCGTGCTCTTTACACGCTTCGTCCAGCGGATTTACTCCTTTATCACCTCGGGCTAACCTCTCGGCTAGTTTTGTACCCGGACCGCAATAGTTGTAAGAGGGTAAATGGAGTTCTACAGGCAATAGATCTATAGCCTTGTTTAAAACTTTATCACCAACGCTTAAAATTCCAGAAACGAGACCACGCCCCTTTTTGACTCTTTTTGATGTTGTTCGTCCCTTTGCCATTTCTATACTGAATCAATACTCAAGGTTGCAACGTATTTATGGTGTCGTCGCTCCACACCATACGCCAATGACTAAATGTATCTTTAGGAGTATCGACTTTACTATATTGCTTTTTAATCATATGTGCGAGATCAATCAATTCCTTTCGCCATTTGTTGTCTAATGTGTTCACTCTCTTACTGCATGCTTTTAATGATTCAGCTACAGTTGTTTTAATAGCCTGTACTAATTGGGCTCGTGTGATGGCATCACTATCCGTAACACCGTCGGCAATATTACAAATACGTTTTGAGGAGGCATCAAAGCAGTCTTTTGTTTTATCTCTGAGTAGAGCACGATCTATAATCAACGTCATCAATTCTTCAAGCTGTTGAAAGTTGATTGCATCCAAGCTGCTAGTACCATCCTTCACGTTGGCCAGTTTTTTACCGCCACAGTTCCAACCGTTACTGTTCAACGGTATTACTTTGCTGTCCACATAGTATTTGTTGGCTGCGTATTCCGCGTGTATTGGGGTTTTTACATTGCATATATAGCTATTTTGAGCGTCAAATTTATTGTGCGAATTTTTCCCAATAAAGTACATTCTAGCATATTTCACGTTTAAGCCATCGCCTTCCTCTAGAGGAGTACCAATATCCTGTAGACGATAACTTTTAAAGTCATAGCCACTATTTAGTTTAACTGGTATCAACGATTCGAGATATCCTTTTGTCACGGCATCATCATTGTCTTTCGGTTTAGCTAAACCGCCTATAGGTCTCCAGCTTGCGTCATATCGTTTCCTCTTGTCATCAAACATTAAACACTTTGTTTCTAATTGGTTAAGGGTGACCGCATCGGTTTCAGAGCGTGCTGTAGCTACATTATGTAACAATTTACCTCCTATATCATAGTCTCCCTCTGGTGTAAGGTTAAACCCTACACCTTTAGGACCTATTTTTCCGTTGGAGCCGCCACTCTTATAACGTCCAAACTTGTCGACACTCATCGTATTAATGTTCTAATTTTTGCAATTCCCGCGCCTTTTTATAATTCCAGCTTCTTTTAGTTCTTCTATAATAGAAGCTATCTCATTTGCATGTCCCGTGTGTCCTGCATCGTGAGATGCCAACAAATGTCTCAGTCTGTCACACAACTCATTCGGATCGTCCCAGTATGAATATCCTCTACCGCTAACTTTTTTAGGAGGGAATAACTGCTCTATAATGTTTCTATATTTCATAGATTTGTTACGATTAACTTGTCCGTTCGGATCGTATAATCTTTTGTGTGCACTGGATCTCACACAGATATCCCTATACGCTCGTAAATCGGCCTCGGTATATATATCATCATCGGGTATACGCTTAAACACCAACTCGTACAATCCGGGCGTCCCTTTATAGTGAACTCCGTCAATTATAATCTCACCATCGTCCGATAACTGAAGAGTCTTGTTACCGATCATCATAGAGTCGGCTCCGATTTTCGGCCCGTAACTGTGATCTATATTCTGACTACCGGCGGTATCTTTAATCATTTTGAGCATATATTTTCGTGCCAGCGGATGTGCGAAAGTACTGTTTACCCATTTTTCAGATTCACTTTGCCCTACAGGTGTTGACAATAGTTCCCTTACACTGGGCTGCGGTCGGTCCGGAGTCTCTGCAATTATTTCGGTATCCACAAAATCAACACTGGGAGTAGTCGGTACTTCTCCCCACTCTTCATTTTTCTCTTCCTCACTCTCACTGCTCCACTCATTCGCTATTTCCGTCTTTTCATCCAACTCTTCTTCTTCTTCGGGTTTAATTTCTTGTTTCGGCAAAAACACTCCACTCTTCTGCAACTCTTTAATTATTGGTGTGTATTTCTTAGTATACATTCGTTCCTCTTCGGCCTCTCCGTACCTCAACTGTCTGTACTTTTTCTTTATAGCCTTGCGCAATCTGGCTATCTCCAGCGTTAGATGCTCTCTCTTCTCAGACATCTTGTAGAATGACGTTTGTTGCAAGTATCAAGCCTTTTGTACCTTAAAAATCTGTTACAATTCGATCAAAACCAATTCTAAATCTTCCATTCTCCGGTTCACTGTCCTTATCTATTACAACGAATCCATGTTTATCTTTCCACGCGGATGCACAAATGTTTTTAAATGCACTAAACACCATATCAGTGTTTACGTGATCATTGTAAATGTGTCGTAAATTGAGATCGTCCTGCTTGAAAAGGACCAAGAGATTGGCATTGTCTCGAATCAATTGTTTGGGAATCCTGCTGTACGTCTGTCCTAAGTAGAAGGAATCTATATTATTGTGACGTCCCATGGTGAAATAGTTACGTATATTGTCGTGTTTCTCGCAAGCTATGTCGTCAAAAATTATTATCGAATTTGGCTCCGCTTCACTAGGATGGATGACATTTTCATTGTCAGTGAATGTGTAATAACCAATTTCTTTGGTATTTCCCAGTATAGTTTCCAAAAACTTGTACTTTGGCTGCTGGAGTGATTTAGAAAATACGTAGACGTTGGCAAATTTCAGGCCATTTGGATTGAAGAGTAAATTAAATAGCACATTAGTCTTGCCACTGTTTGATGGGCCGCACACTATAGATCGAACTGTGTTTGGTAATAAAGAACTGTGACGGTGCATTGTTGAGCCGTCTCCTGCAACAACGTCAAAGTTTCTTACACGTAGTTTATCCACTGTGTTTTTTAAACGCATTACGCAACGTTTGTCTAAATACTGTGGAAAACTAACAGTGTTATCCTATTAAATACCTAAACAACAAGCTTGGTTTTATCAATCCAACTATCGTGTTCCTTGTCAAACCCTAACCACCGCACCAGTACTTTGTTACCCTTTTGCGTAATACTTTTTCAACAAGATATACGTTGCCGATCTTTGACCTGCTTAATTCTTCGGCATAGAATCCTCCTTTCAGAATGTCACCTTTCGAGTCTTGTAGAATGTACGTTACAGGATTGGTCGGTACAATAGCGTACACGGTAAACACTTCGTTTGTCCAATTGGGTAGATATCCTTTAGCAAAAGTCTTTTTAAATTTCGATATTCTAACTTTGTCGTCCACTTTAAATCGCGCCAGTGCTTTTGTACTCTTGCGTGCTATTTTGTCCAGTAACATTTTCTCGTGCTTTTTCAACACCTGAGCGGGTTTCATGCCGATAGTACTATGCACAGTGTTATTGTATGTCTTTACTACGTTTTTCAGCAGCTCCAACCACTCGTAACTACCGCGTGCCGTAAATTCACGCCACATTATATTTTTCAAAGTACGGTTCAGGCGCTCCACCATAGACGCTTTCTTGTCTGAAAAAGTGGCGTAGTGATTTATATTGTATTTTTTCATTAATCTCTTCACATGCGTATTGAAAACTCCTTCCCCTGATCGGTCTGAAAGTTATTCATAGGATGTTTTTTCAGTATCGGTTCTAACGCCATAGATACGTCTAGAGCAGACTTTGTCTTTAGTGGTAACGCAATCGCAAATTTTGTTAGACAATTTATCATAGTCAGTATATATTTGTAGCCTTGGTTTTCCTTAGCATATGGAATCATTTCCACAAGATCGGCTTGATAAAGGTCATTAACTCCTTTCAGTGTCACACCTCGGGTTTTGAAATTTCTTCGCGCGGGCTTGTGAAGTTCCGCCGCAATGGCTCGTCTTACATCCATTATGTAAATGAATGTGTTTACAGTTTCGTGGCACTATTTATTTCCTGGAGATACTTTTGTGCACGTAACCTCGAAATTATCGCTGCTTGTTCCCGCCTCACCGTTGCTTTGGATTAATCCGCCAAAAATTGTCCATAAAAGATCCGCAGAGATGTCGGAAGCTTTACGAAAAGCAACGTATCCAGGTGTGTTTGTTTTAAAATTGAGACTAGTAAACGTAAAGCCCAACAAATCACCATCAGCTGATCCATTTTTCATTTTGTCTACCAAACATTCAAAGCCTCTTTTTATCCAATCAATTTCCGTCACATTCTCGGGTGGTGGATGAAATTTAAACTGAATTTTAGTCCTTACAGTACAAAATTTTTTCGTCTCCCTACTTTGCGAGGAAACAATGTAAATTGGCTCCATAGCTCTTTTCAAGTAGTCGTGTGAGTCACCTTGTTTTAACTCTGGTCGTGCTACACTGCCAGTAACCCGACTGTGGACACTACTTTTGTTTAGTCAAGGGATTTGACCCCCGGTTATTCCATCACGTGACCCGTCCAATGCTCGCTTCTCGGCCAATGCTGTCACTTCAACGCACACGCGCTCTGGTGGGAGGTGGGGGGTTTGGGTTGACAAATCGGTTGCTAAAAGTATATTTTGGTTGGAAATTCGGTTGGTAAAAGTATATTTTGGTTGGAAAATCGGTTGGTAAAAATATATTTCGGTTGGTAAATCGGTTGGTAAAAGTATATTTTGGTTGGTTAATCGGTTGTTAAAAGTATATTTCGGTTGGTTAATCGGTTGGTAAAAGTATATTTCGGTTGGTAAATCGGTTGGTAAAAATATATTTCGGTTGTTAAATAGTGACAAGACTAACACCCGTGTGGGCTGTGGTAAGCATAGGTTTACGCAAAAGTAGGAACTTTAATCAAGTCTAGGTTAACAATCTTTTAGGTTTTAGGTTTAACACGATACATAAACACATGTGCTACACCCTGGTAGACAGTGAGTCAAACGTTGGGTCGGCCCGAGGAACCTCCGGCCCTTACCTTACACACACAACCTCGAGGTACGAGCTATACTCGTACCGTAAGGCGTACGCGAGTTTTTCGCGCGCGCGCGAAAAACTCGGTACGCCTTACGGTACGGATTTGTGTTTGTGTCCTTGTAATAGCTGTGTCTGCCTTCCGAACCAATCCGGCTAGACCAGTCAGAACCTGTCTGTCTAAACACACCTGTGACCTTGGAATGGTAGCCGAAACGAGATACCCGAAAGCGACCCCCCTTTCTTACCTACGACTGGTAGCATTACGTCACAGTCGGGGCAGGGGGCGGGGGGTATGGGGAGGGGGTATGGGTGTACTCAACAACATGGTGACTTATATAATACATTAAATATACAATTTGTAATACTGTGCATGATAGCTCAGTCGGTAGCGTGTCTGCCTTCAAATCTTAACTTCACAGGTTCGAATCCCACTAGGGAAGAAAAAAATTACGTCACTGATGGATGGTGGGGAAACAATGCAGCAAATTACGTGTGACGGAGCAATGCATTACGTCACAAGGCGGGGGCAAGGGGTATGGGGAGGGGGAACAAAATGGCGTCTCCAGGAGGATGGTGGGCAAGGATTGGGTAAAACAACAAAATGGCGTGCGGGGGAGGGGCGGGGCAACGGGGAGGGGGCAATGGCGTCGGGGAGGGGGCAACAAAATGGCGGGCAAGGGGAGGGGCCAAGGGGAGAGGGAGAGGGTGGGGGCCAAGGGGGAGGGGCCAGGTGGAGGTCAAGAGGTCAGGTCAAGGTCAAGAGGTCAGGTCAAGAGGTCAGGTCAAGGTCAAGAGGTCAGGTCAAGGTCAAGGGGTCAGGTCAAGGTCAAGAGGTCAGGTCAAGGTCAAGGGTGGGGTGGTGGGGGTAGCCGCCATGTTGGATCTATACCGTCGCACACTCTACTGACGGCATTATCAAGCTACACTTTACAAACACAAGACACTAAATATTAACAACATTTACCAACACTAAAAAAGAAAACGTTATTCTTGTACATTTGTACACGTTATATGAATTAAAACTGTCTTTCAGTAGCCACATGTTACACCAGCTGGTTCTACTACTTGACTGGATGAAATCTAAGGTCTTATCTAATCTAAGGTCTTATCTATTAGGCTACAATGAACTCTATCATTTTATTTATACCTTTTCATAATGATATTTGTCTGGATATCTGCCTTCCATCTATATGTCTGGATATCTATCTAGACAGTTTAATTATCATATTGACTTAGATTTTCAATTTTGCCTTAGGGCAAAGAAGACAAGAACATCATTCGCTTCACTTAAAGCTTGAGGGTGAAACGTTACAAGTTATTTTACAAACAGATAGTTTGAATGACTAGCATTTTTTAAATTTATTGCTGTACTACAATTCATTAATAGAATGGTTAAAATTCAATCAAATTTTCTTGGAGGGGGGAAAGTTTGGTTTAAAGTTAAACTTTATGTGATGCCTAATGGTGAAAATTTTAGTTATAATAAAATATTTAATTTACGTAATCTACTGTATTGGTTAAATAATTTTTCTTCAACAGATATTCCCTATAAATCTATGAACATTTTTATTTAACGAAACACACCATAACATTTATGTATTTTGAATGGCTGAGTTTGGAATTCACATAGGTTTTAAAGTAACTGGAGCCTCAGTAAATCTCTTTAAAAAAAACTAAAAATTAAGGACTTCTATTCTTAATTTATTCATAGTCAAATTCTTTAGAAACAATCAATGGGTTTAAGTTGTTGGTATTATGTATTAATATTAATACTGAACTTACTTTGATTTGGTAGACAAATAGGTTTAACAAAGTCATTGAATGTAATCCGTTTATTAAGTTTTAAAAGAGCAATATCTCTTAAGGCATGGTTGTCAAGATCTAAGTAATCTTCATGAATGATCATTTTCAGCACGGAATAAACTTGCTCTGTGCCAGTATTATTGCGAATTTCATATACTCCAAGTCGAATTGTGATATCTTCTTTCTGAAAACTTGCAAAAGATAATAAGTCAGCCTGCATATTCACACGTACTACAAACTGAATATATGTATACATACATACACATACACATAAATAGATATTATTCTGCTATATTATACATGTAGTACTAGGTTTAAGGCTTTTGGACCAGTCGTTCTTCTTATTTCTGCTCGAGTGAAACAGAATGGTGATTGCACAGGATAACTGATGTTTCTCAAAGATGTTCATGGTGGGGTTTCTGGGCCTACGTCTGCGAATATATTTTTATTTGCAATTATTTCAAGTATTTTTTTTATTGTTAGTTGTATTTGATTTGTTTGTATGTTTTGTAAAATACTTATGAGAACAACAATTGTGTTTTGAATATTATTATCTTTTAAAATTATACTGTTTTTACTAATTTTGTGTTATAAATGTTATTTCAGTAAAGTTATTGTCAAAAGATGAATTTTAAAATGTAGATCATCCAATTTCATTAATTTTGTAGTTTATATCCCCACTAATTTTTGTATAGTGTGTAGGCAGAAAATAATGGATATCTGTGTTTCCTATTATGACACGATGTCCAAATTTAGTTTTAACCTTTCTGAGTCAAAGTACTTTATACATTTTAAGTTTTATTGTTGTTATTTTTTATTCAATGATAATTGTCTAATAGTGTTGATCTGGTTTATGACTTTCGTTTTATTATCACTCTTATGTTTATATTTCTTTTAATATAAATATATATCTATAGTTTGTTTTGTTTTTTTTTAATTTATTACAATAGTAAAATATAAATTTATCACAAATAGAAATCTATACAGTTAGTTTTAATTCAAACTTCTTCTATCTTGTTATTAAATATATAACGATTTTATATGGGATACAATTAACATTTCTGCTACTGTACTTTTACCAAACTCAACTTGAAGCATATATTGTTTATCAATTTTGAATCGTTATCTCTTTTTTTAATAGATTTGATAACATAAACACCTTTTTTCTGAATAAATGAAAGTGTTGTTTACAACATATCCAAATCATCTGCAAAAGGAGGAGGATTATGGAAGACTCCATATAGTCCAGATATTTGTTTGTTTATTTGTTAATTTGCATTTTCAATTGTCTAAGAATGCATATATAATCACAAATAGATAGAGAAAGAGTAGCCTAGAAATTCCATCATAAACATTTTGTGTTATCATGTGTTATCATCGATGGTTTCACTCTGGTAGAAATAGAATAAAGTCTAATCCAGAACCTCAAAACCCTATACTATTTACATATAATTTAACCATATTGAATCAAAGTCAATTCCTCTACTTTTTCCATTGGTTTTCTCTGATTGTTTTTCACATAAACAATCCATTAAACAACTAAAAAATACTATTTATTTGAAACTTCAAATTTAATAAGTGAAATACCGTTAAAAAAAAGTTTATTTATTTAACTTGTTTGCTACAAAACACCTGTATTAGAATAGTCCTTAAACTTACAAGTAGGTAGCTTGTCAATCACGTACTAAAACATATTTTATACTAACCTCCATATAACACATATTATGATACAAAACATATAAATAAAATAATTAATAAACAATTGTTTAAGAAAAGGCAATACACAATAGCAATTATAAATAATAATAAATGTAATCAAAACATGATAAATTATAGTACACGTTCAAAAACCATATCAATTATAAAAGTCTTAATTCCCAAACTATAAAATAACAATGGAAAAAAAACATTACAAATACAATTTTAAATCATTAACGATATTTTGTTTGCTTACGTCTAGCTTTAGCTTTGGTTTTTTTTCCTTAGTTAAATAAGTTTAGTTTTAGCTTCCAACTGTTAGGCTACTAGGCTATGTTTACATTTTTCCAAATTACTCTTGTAGCATCATGTGATAGTAGTTTAATAAAAAATCTACTTACGGAGCTGTACAATGACCTGCCGTAAGTATGTACAATTCATTTATTACAGAGCCTCCACAAAATGTATTTTGAACCAGGATCAGTGCTTGCCACGGATAAGCTTTTGGTTCTGTTCTTAAACCTCCAGTTATCCTATTTTCTAATTTGTTGTCTACCTTACCGCATCCTAATAAAAAAGCAATATTAAAATTTGATTTATTAAAGAGAAAACATGTGCAGTGTGTAAACAAATATATTTAAACGTATTTATATTTAAGGAGCTGAATTAGATAGATATTTAACCTCTCATTTTAAAACTCAACCTGAGCTATTATTATTTTTACTTAGCTCAATTTATGATACTGAAAAGGATTTTTTTAAATTTATCTTTAAAAACCAGGTTATGGTGTTTTAAAATTTACAATTTTTTAAACATTCCCAAATATTTTGTAAAATGTTCATTAATTTGCAATATTGAACATTCACTGTAGGGCTGAGTGATAATAATTTATTATTTAGTTGCTGTGATGTAATGTAAACCAAGATGTATTGGAAATTATGTATTCGGTATATGGTGCTGGGGTGTTTTAAAAATCAAAAAGATAGCCTACAATTTCTTAATTAATTACATAAATTATTAAAAGCAAATATTAGTTAATTATCCAAAAATATCAGTTTTAATCATCTAACTTTATAATAGGAAATTGAACTCGTTTCGGAGGTTCATATTCAGGCTGGGTTTTATAGGCATGTATTCTCAGTTATTAGAATTTCAATAACCAAACTAACAGATCAATTGGGAAAAAAAACATAAATTCATAAACATAACAATATTTTTGTTTTATCTTCAGGATGACGAAAACACTTTTTTAATCTATTTATTACCCGTAATTTGTACAAATTATTAACTTAACATAAATGTATGTTAAGTTATTTGTTATGGTATAATAACTTCACATTACTAAATAAATATCTAACACCTTTCTAGTAGTCACTTAAAAAACAATATAGTTCTTCTAGTGAAGTATAAATGTAATTAATTTAAACAAAACCGTATTTTTAGTCAGTAATGAAGGTGGAAATCCCCTGATACTGATGCAGTGAAAAATTCAAACTAATTATCACAGTTTAGACTGGCTTAAAATAATAAAGCATGTTCATTTTTGTTTGGAACTTGTAGGTCTACATAGCTTTTTGAAATAAATTATTATCTGTTTATAAATCAAGTGAATGAGTGAATCTTACTTCTGTATGCTACCAGAACGTTGAAGTAAAGTTATTTACAGTTTGATAAGGAATAGAGTTGAATAAAACTTAGAAGATTGAAAGGATATGGAGATCGGGAAAGTTCATATCAAGAAGTGTGTGATTTGTTTAGTGAAAATATACATCACCGAACGCTAATAATCAAATCTACCATTTTCATAAAATTACAAGTATGAAGGACTATGGTAGGATCCGCTAACAATGAATGACAATATGTCTTTGAACTTGCTTTAGTCATTTGTTGAGAATCCCCAAACCCTAGTGAGAAAAACTGTCACTGAACAGAATTTCATGGAATTAAATCTTGTTATCGACTAAATAATATGTTTGATACTTTGTGAAGATGTAATATTTCAAAAACTTATATTTGTGATATCTAAAGTCCTTTAGACATTTGACAACACATTTACACAATGTAAATCTTGAATACTACAGCATGAAATTCAGGAAAGCTATAGAAAATTCTTAAGTCTTGTCTCAACTTTAAAAAATAAAATGATGTAAGTCTTTAGTGGGAAAATATATTATATCAGGAAGTGAGATCTATACAGAGACATCTAACTAAAAGATATTAACACTAAATGTTGATATAGAGAATTTCTTTTTTAGAAAGTCTTCAAGTATAAACCTATAAACCTATGAAGTATTCAAGCAATGAAGAAGCTTTTAAAAAATAATCAAATCCAAATACAAATTTAATTATAAAACTATTATTAAAGTTCATTAATTTGTTTAAGTAAACCTAATTAAATAAACTTACTGCAGTCGTCACGAGTAGAGATCAAAATCTGAAAATTAAAATTAAAAAACACTAACTTATTTACTTTATATATGCCACTATGAGTCTATAAATTCTTAAGCACATATTGTCAACATTATAATGAAGTAATTAATAAATACAAATTAACATCAATAGTTCAGTAAAGGCATAATTATAACACAAGTTATCTGTTTGAGTATCGAGTGTATAGTATTACTTGCTTAAATACATGCGTGTGTTAATTATGTGTTACTACACGTATTTCATCGAATATTTTACCTAACCTCACTGTAACAAAACAATTTATAAGTATAAATATAAAATTACAAACCTACGACCTGTATGCTAACCCAAATAGTTTAGGTTTGAAAGAAACAAAAAAAATACCAATATCATTAATAACAGTAACTAGGATACCTACAAACAAAACAAAGTCATAAATTATAAAAACAGCTGATATTATTAAACATTATACGTTTTCGTTCGCTGCAGTAAAAAATTTTCAAAAGCGTTATAGCCCGTAGTGATGTAACAGAACTCATTATGCCACACTTTTAATAAGGCAGTTTAACATGCGGGATTAGGTAAAAGAATGTATGTCTATATTCATTGGTATTAATTGATTTGGAAGCAGTTTTTGTTAATTTGTTGTTAAATTGTAATGCTTTTGTAAAAGTCAATTTTTACTGTTACTTTATCATTAAATTAATAGCTCATGTTATGCAGTTAAAGGAGCTGCATATTTTGATATTAAGTTGGCAAACTAGCTGAAAAAATCTTTTTTTTATTTTGACAAGTTATCATTACTTAATTTTTTTGCGGTTGTGTTTAACACACAGTTTAATTTCTTTTGCGTTTAAATACAGATTATATTATACAAAAACTTCACATAATAGTTTACCTTGTTTCTAAAATGTAACTTTACATTTCCATTTACTATAGTAAACAATATACTGTAGAAAAAATTTAAAACTGTAATTAACTTCATCTAAGATATATATCAGTTTAATATGTTTTATAAGAATCAGTGAAAAATTGCACTGATTGTTTTGATCTTGTTTTAAGTACAAAATGTTTATGCTCTTCTATTGTATAGCTTAGGTTATTGATAACTTACATTCAGAGATAATCTTGTTAGTTCTGGAATGAATGGTTGTACAAATATAGCTAACCACAAAATTTAAATATCAGTTTCATTAACATTATTATTTTTTTGTTAGCATGCACACTTTTATATTGAGTATACTCTTCTGTCATTCCTAGCTTCATCTTAATTTAAAAATATTGAATAGTTAATGTGTTTTAGATAACATGCATTCTTTGAAGAATGGGTTGTCCAATTGTCGGGTTAAAATTGTTTTAATTAAGGTGTAACTAAAAACGGATATTGAAAATTTACTTACCATACCTATCTTATAGTACCTATAGTGTGATAAGTAATACTTACATAAAACAAGTAAAAGAAATAAAAAAGTGTAATCAAGTAGGTTCTATAATTTGAGTGACCTTAGCAAATATACAGTAGCAAAGGTGGTGGGGTTAACAGGGTGCTAATTTCTTTTTCTATTTCAACATAACAGTGGCAATATATCTTCTAATCGAATGTTGGCTAAATTAAGTTGAAACAAAAATGGGAAATTTAATAATCCTGGCATAATTATCTTATGTTCCCATTTTAGGGATTTTTTTTAGATTTAAGAGGTTAAAGTGGAATAAAGCAATTAATTCTTCCTTCTTGTTCATATTAGCCTTACTTACAGCAGTTAACAACTGTCAAGAAATAATACTCCGAGAAAAAGTTGCTGCAATTGCTAATTAAATCAAGTTTATGCATTAGATACTCTCAGATTATATACTGTTTTACACTTAAGCATTATAAGTGTTGGGCCAGGGCCACCCAACTAATCACATTTATAAATAACTCGATAAATTATCTGTGAAGTTGATTTTAGAATCACACCAAACAGGAAAGTAGGTTTACCACTGCAAGAAAATGCTACACTAGTTTTTGTCAAATACAGTGAAGACACATTAATCTGAACTAATGATAGTCCTGTGCCAGTGTGACGATATACCGTTTTCATGTTGCTACTTGTCCATTTAACAGCTATTTGCTCAGACTCAATATGTCAGTTATATGTTATAGTGTTGTCTACTAAGCGATGAAGTAATGCGTTTCTCATCAGATGCTTTATGTTATATATATATATAACATAAAGCATCTGGTGTTTTATTTTATTGTATATTTTTTTTTAATATACAACATTTTTATGTGACAACAAAAAGTAAGCATCTAATTCTAACTTTGGAGGACAAGTGTGCAAAATTATTAATGATTAAGCAGCGACAAAACTCAATGGAAATTTGCTACGGATTATGGTATTGAAAAGTCACCTCTGTTAAGTGATGTTAAAACTAAAAGAGACAAAATTCTCTTGTATTGGTTTATTGAATTTTTTTTTAATGAATAGGTATTTATTTGTTTGTTTATTTTTTTACAAAATAAAAATATTTGTTCCTTTTTTACAATTATAGAACATTTTTATATATATAACAATGCTCTGGCAAGGCAATACTTTAAGAACAGAAGAAAAACTGAAAGCCAAAACCTTTTTTTTTCAACTAGTGAAATTATCACTGAAAAAGCTAAATCTTTAGATCCAAAAGATGGTGGCTAAAGAAGAGATTAGTAGAGATGGGTAAACATTTAAAAATATATATTTGGAATTAGATTTATAAATGTAACAGGTGAAAGGAACTCAAACAATGAAAAGGTTTAGAGTATTTTAAAAGTGTATTTCAAAATGAAATAAGCAAAACGACTTAACAGTGCACTTGTGAAGGATGTAGACGAACCAGAACTGTTTTGGAAATCACTTTCTAGGAAAACTATTACTTAGCAAGATTAATATATGCTCCGGGGTGGATAATGTTTTCCTTATATAGTATTACTGTTAGAACTCATAAATAGTGGTTTTCAGTAATTGACAAAACTAAAAACTCCTGTTTTCAAACACTTTAATTTTCCTATAAAATATTACGGCCAGAAGAGTTCATTATTATTGATTGGTTTCATATAAGTTTTATCCTTTCCATGAGAAATTATATAAAATTAAAACTTACCTCAGAGAGTGGTTTTACTTTTAAACAACTGCCCTGGGCATCCTTCAGTAAAAAAAACCGTTAAGGGACGATGCTCACCAACGGGACCAAGACCAACCGATAGAAAAGAATGTAATTATGCATTAAAATCCCAAGATAAAATGTTTTCTTCATTGTATCATGATGTCAGGAAAGTCTTTGGATAACTATTAAGGAACTAAAAAATGCAATTTCGTCACCAATGAAGCTTGGGCTGAGACCTCTCAAGGAAACATTGTGAATCTTTGAACAAAACTGCGGCCACTTCCGGAACACCGGGAAATAAAAAATTGTCTATTGTGTCTACTGTGCAACACATCTTTAAATTATTTATTCAAATGCATCCTGAAGAATAAATTACAAACTCTGATGTCATTGCGTGGTTTTCAAAATAATGGTAAGAAAAGTTGGAGAGTTCTCTAACATAATAAAAATATATAACGTTGAAAATTTGATACATGATGAAAAATTCCTTGAGCGACCTCTGACAAGTTTGAATGTAATATTAATCAAAATAGCAATGGAAAATCTGTAATCACTTTCATGTTTTAATTAAGCAATATTAATATAAATAACACAAATACGTTATTAACAAAAAGTTTCTCAAGTTTTGTAAGTAACTTTGGTGAAAAACATGCATATATTATAATCATACAAAATATCTGAATATTTTGATCTACGATTTTGTGAATTAGAAAATTTTGAAAAATACCAGATATTATTATTTTTACCTGAACTAAGGATAATGAATTAAGTTACTACTCTTTTGATTATTTCCATGTTTTGTGAAAGTAATAATAGCTGTTATATAGAGCGGATTTTAGATTATACTATGAATTATTATGAGATGTCAACTGTGACAATAGCTGTTATAAATGCTGATATGTTACAAGTAGTATGTTAAAACATAATCTATTATTTATTTGTATTTGTAAATAGATGTCAACCAAATCGATAAGTTTATATGAGACTTTGAAATCTGACTGCTAGGAATACCAAGAGATACTACTGTAATTCTTACTGGTGACTTTATATTGATACTTTTGGACTCAGGTTGTTATGTACTTGTATATAAATATAACGAATTACTGTGAAACATTAATTAATATATACTAATTCTGCTTGGAGCATCAACATAAAACCTAATATTTATTAAAGACAAATTAAAGCTAATTTTATTTTATATTTCAGATAGAAGTTCTTAATAAAGAAATAACTAACCATTATTTTGATTAACACTGATTTCCAGCCTAAGTGCAGTTTTACTTAGTAACTTTCTTATTAAAAATTAAATCAAGATACATTGAAATATTTCATACTCAAAGTAAATTGGTAAATTGTCTTATTTCCAAAATAGATGGTGTAGATGAAGCTTTCAAGTAATCTTAAACCAACCGAAATGTTAAATAAGTTATGTTAAATTGTAATGAACTACCATTACATGGAAGCCATTGTAGATTAAAAGATATTCGTTGGTATCTTATTTAGTAGACACAAAGCAAACTTTGTAATTTTGAAATATATTTAGTTATAAGAGTGCTGTAACTTGTAGATTCCCTCAAAGAACAATACTCATCAGTCCATATTTCTAATTTATATTAATATATTGAGTGGTTGACATTTCATTGGTAAATTTACTACATATGTTGATGGTGCATCATTGTTAATATACTAAAAGGAATACAGGAAAATAATTTATATTATTAATTCAAATTTAATTAATAATATATTAATAGTTTGAACGCTAGATATTTCATTGGTAAATTTACTGTATATATTGATGATGCAGCAATATTACATTGTAATTCAACTATTGTTAATATAGGGAAAGGAATACAGGAAAATTTGAAATGCTCTATTTAGGGTTTTCTAAATAAATACGGTTTTAAGTGAAAAGGTTAAAATAATTATTTTTAATTTAAGAGGACTTAATTCATTGTTGCTGAGTTCAAAGTAACATTCTCTTTTATGCAGCCCAGTATTATATAATTGCAATAAATAAGCATACCATTAAACTTATAGGCATATCATCTAAACTTGTATGAAAATAATGTAATAGATCAAATTAAGGAGCTATTAGACAATGGACATAGAAATTTGATATTAAGATATATTACGTTATATTCTAAAACATTAATTTTAACAAAGTTTAAATCTTGGAGTTTAAAAGATTTTCATAAAACTCTGTACTTTTCTTTGGTCCAATCAAGAAACTAACATTCCACATTTTAACTTATTGGAGCCATGTCCTAACCTAACCTTCAATAATTTATAATCTGAAAAATATTATTATAAAATGTGGAAGTCATCTTTCTGTTGAAAATGGAAATGTTTACAAAATTTAGTAATAATTACATTACATCATATCTTTCTTTATAAGGTTTTAAGTTTATATTATGTATATATAAGTTCAAATAAATACAAAGATGAGTAAGATTGCCATATTTACAGAAATCTAGTATATATATAGCTAATAATAACACATTAACATATTAAAATGACAGTATGAGTTCTTTGTGTTAATGGCACTATCTAACTAGCAACATTATACGTCATGTTGTTTTATACAATTTTTTCAAATCAATATTGGTCTCGATATTTTAATTTAGAATAAATAAACCATTCAGTATACAAAATGAAGTATTCTGTGAATTTTGAGTGCAATATATCTGTAAAAATTTAGATAATAAGCTATAGTAATACAAATAACAAAAAACTACTTTACATTTTATAAATTTAACTGTATTTTCATATCATTCCATTACAGAATAATGTCGATAAAATCAATGCAACTTTTGTTTATACCATGCTATTGAAACAATGACATTAGAGATGGTTTATTATCATTGTTTAGGATTACAATAGTTTGAGTCCGCAGTGCTTTGACGGATCCAGTCATGAAATGTGGACACTCTTGTATATACTCCTGGGTAATCTATTTCACCACATTTTTCACCCCACGATATTATACCTGCCAAAAGAGAACAGTCTCTTTAAAATTTTAGTTTTTTACACAACGTACATGACGGCCATGAATAAGACAAACTGAAATGGCTGTTCAGTAGTTTTAAACAATTTAGTCATGTCGTTTTCAATTTCAACAAAACATTAGAGGAAAGACAAAACTTTAATATTAAATAATTAAAGTTTAATAATACAATTTTAAAAAAATAATAAATAAAAATCTACTTTAATAATACAATTTTCCTAAAATGCTGCTCTTTTGGTTCAAAACCAAACATATTTGTTAGTTCTGGGGTTAAAGGTCAACTAATGGGAAAAAAAAACTATGAATGTCATTCTAAAAAGGAAAATTGATGATTTTGCCAAGCAATTTTAAGCAAATGTAAAGATGTACGACATAAACCATTTGACAATTGCATGTAATAGAAAATTAATATTAGAAAGTAAATTGAACACAAAAAAAATTTTTACTGGCCCATAACAAGACCCTTCATTAAAGAAATCCTCTAGTGCTCAGAGAACTGAGAAGGCTCCAAAAAAACACACCCTCTGTTAGTCAAAACCTGAACAAAAGAGTTACACATTATCTAGACAGCAATAATGCTCTACCCAATTTATTTCAGAGTGTAACATTTTCTTACTTTCTATTTTTTTGTAATTTATATATAAAATTACTGATCATTACTAATTTATAGATCAACACAATAAAACTGCTAAGGGGGAGGGGGACTAATCTAAAGTTAGGTCAAACAATTATAAAAACTCTTACCAATTAGAAACATAACTCCTTTTGGGGATCTGTAAACAAGAGGTCCACCACTGTCTCCCTGGAACATTTTATTTGTGAATTGCATATAAACTCTTTATGTAATGTTTAAATGTAAATAATAATCTCTGCAAGAATTATCTTACAATTAGGCCATTGTAAATGTAAGCTACATTTACTAATTTCGGAAAAATTTGAAAATCTACAGAAGCTTTTGAATGTGGGAACCGTATTGAATATGAAGGAGACCTATTCTTGAACCAAAAAATAATCGTTGTAGACGTTGGACCATCACATTGAACCTGAGAGTAAGCGACAAAGGTTAGTCTGGAAATATCCTTCATCTCTTATGACAAAAAAAATTCAAAACTCACACATTTGTAGGAAAGTTGATGATGATATTCTGGTATATTGATGATTTTTATTCACTTCATACCTAAAGGTAAACCCATGAATAATGAAAAGTACTGTGATCAACTGATCATAGAAGACAAAATTCAAGTCCAAAAGGTGTAGTAGACTTTAAAACTAGAGTATTAAATTAAAAGTAAAATTTTTTAGAGCAGAAATATGACACATATTAGAAAATAATAATAGTACAAACATAATTCCAATTATTGTTAATGGGATATCTCAAGATTCTGAAATCATAAAGAAGAAATATATTAATTTCGGGAGTAATTCTGGTCTAAAACACTGTAAAAAAATCAAGATCTATTTGTTGTGGGGATAGTCATGGAAGTGGTTGTGTTATTATTTTTCTTTTTTTTAAATCTTAGACACAAGGTTTTATATAGTGTGTAGAATATGACCTTGATAAAGAACCTTTCAAGTTTAAAAAATAAAAAATCATATGACCTAAAAAAGACTGGAACAAACATATGGACTGATCAAGAATTTTCCCTTAACTTTGTAATGTACTCATTATGTGAAAGAAATGAGGAAACAATTACATACAATACAATTAATTGTTATCAGGCATGACTTGAATGAGTCATGACAACTATACCAGACATGTCCTGATACAGGAAATACACAGATATTTCCTGTGGAAATAAGGAAACAACTAAAACAAACAATAGGCTGAAGAAGATTGTTAAAACTTTTCCAGGCATTACATTCCTTCAACTAATGTTTCAGCGAAAACATTTTACACGTGCAATTTTATACGACCAGTGAATGGTGGGAAATGAAATTTGTAATATTCAGATTACAACTTAAAAAAAGTTATTCATATTTTAACTTTTTAGGGAATAGGTCAGTAAGTGAAAAAGTGATCATTATAAAAATGAAATCAGGCTGCAGAAACTGATTTTTTTAGGGATATAAATTTACAGTGTAATGTTTTATTGGAATATTGTTATCACAGCCTGTATTAAAAATTGTGCTTGCGTTAGATTATAAGTTTAACTGGTTGATTAACTGTAACATTCAAGGGGTTAACAATGAAGTTGAAAAAATTTATTTGTTTTGAGAAAACACTAATGTTAAAATAATATGGTAATTGGTTAAAAAGTGATCAGGTGAGTATTTTAATAGATTTATTTTGCAAGCTTCAAGATTGCATCTTACTATTGTAAAAAAAAAATCCTATAAAGCTGGGTCGTGTATTTTGGTAAAATGTAATGTAAATTTTGTCTGAAGAGCAAGTATGGAACTACTTATAGAAGAGTTTGTTTTTTTTTGTTTTTTTTTGATGGATCTTTCATTGGGATTCTTCTAGTCTTAAGATAGTAGTAATAAGTACATATGCCAAAAATTAAGAACATTTTTAGAAAAGTTTTAATATGTGTCAACACTTACAACTATCATTATTATTGCATTCAACACTCTCTTAGATCTCATTTTTGTTGTTGTACGATTACAGCTGAAATAGAGATAATACTTAAAATTTTATATAATAAAATACATTTTTGATAGTTTATGATATTTGGTTATATAGAAGTTACACATTATTTTTTTATTGTGTAACTATTGTAAATATTTTGAAATTAAGAAGAAAATACATAGTTTTTATTTTATTTCATAACATTTTAAGTATTAGCTCTGTTCAGCTAATGGAATAAAAAAATTTAATTTTTATAAAAATATTTTTTAACACCTTTAGCACATAATTTTATACTTAAATATTGTTCTGTGTCTAAAAACCACAAATCAAAATGTAAATAAATTACTCAGAGTGATAAAATGTATAGTAGGCGTTTAAAATAATTCCATACTATTGTAAAACATTCTTCTCATGTGAACCACTATAATGACATAAAAAATATAACAAGATTTTAAAAACCTTTGTAACATAGCAAAGAAACTGGTATACCATTATATAATCCGAAAATAATACTAAAATGTCTTGGTCTTTTTTAAATGCCAACTTGGTTCTCAAGCTAAATAATCAGATTTCTCTGATCTAGTAATTGGCCCAAATCAAATGGCTCAGTGATAGCTAATTATTTCAATCATAAATTTATAAATGTAGCAAAGAAAATTTAAACTATGCCTTCAGTCAAGGATGCTAAGTGGTTTTTAGATAAATTTAAATAAGAAAAATCACCTTTATTTGAATATAAACAAATAACAGTAGATGATGTTAGGAAATTAATTAAAAGCCTAAAAAATAAATAGGTGGAAATAAAATTCCAGTTGATTCAATGTAAAAGATTGGTAGATTATATCAGATATCCAATATGGTTTATATTGAATCATTCATCAAAGTGTGGTGTTTTCCCTTACTAGCTTCAATATTCAGAGATTATGGTATTTTCAAAAATGATGATAAAAAAACTGTCTCAATACTGCCTTCTATCTTCAAAATTTTTGAAAAAGTTACGACGAATCAAATTATGTTCTATTTGAATCACTATCAATTATTGGTTAAAAAACAGTTTGGTACTATACCAAGGTGTAGTATGGTTTCAGTTGTTCGTAGCTTGATAAGGTAAATAGCAGAGTGCTTGGATCAATCGAAACTTGTCGTTTGCACATTCTCTGATCTTTCAAAACATTCTACTGTGTAGTATTTAGCATTTTATTAAAACAAGCTAAGATTTTACAATTTTTCTAACATTTCAAACTCATGGGTAGGTAGTAATTGTCAGGGCGGGAACAGTTCAGCTTGGTAGGATGTAAAACGTGGGATACCACAGCATTCATTTTTGGGATCAAAATTGTTTTTAATCTATATAAATGATTTAGCACAGGACATAGGTTCCAATGTGGTTTTGTCAGACAAATGACTTGAGAAACCTTCAAAATCAGACTAAAAATACTTTAGCTGAACTTACTAGTTGGTTCACTGCAAATGGTCATAAACTAAATAAAAAACTCAAATTAATAAATTTGAAACCTGGCAAAGAAGACCATTGAAAGAATTAAAAGTGGATTTTGATGGTACTGAGCTAGCTAACTTCTATGCATGTTTCTAAACTTTTTGTACTTAGCATTGACAGTAATTTAAACTGGAAACCCTTATTTAAATATACTTGAAAAAAACTGTACACAGCCTGTTTTCAAATGTCAGTCTAAGAAACTTAATAGATTGTAACACTAGAGTAATTGTTTACTAAGCTGGTTTTTATTAAATTACGAATTTTGTTATGAAGAACTGAAATATGGATGGATTTGATTTTCAAAATTAAATAGAGGAACTTCCGATTTATGTTATTTGTAACAGTAATTATTACTTTTTGTAAGTAAACCTCTTTTTAGAAAATTAGGACTATTAACTCTTTCATCAATGTACATTCTGAAAGTCTAATCAACATATAAAAACTAACTCTTGTATGGTCTACAGTGACCAACATCCTCAACCACATTTTACTAAAAACTGGAATGTTTTTCAATTCTCTAAACATTGTTTGGTACCAACGTATTAAACGGACCAGTAAAAAATAGATTAGGTTAGGCCAGTTTATTATATTTAAATAACTAATATTATACATAAATACCTCTTTTAATATAAATATTAGACAAACTTCGAGTTTCAACGTTTTATTTTGATTTTTTGACAGCATGCAGAGGCATAAATTTTGCGATATCAGCCAGTAGCGTCTCAAAACTATCGCTGTCCTCTTTTCACAGCAGATTGTCATATTAATTCAGACAAATATGTATCAAACTGTTGTCGAGCAGTGTCACAATGGTTTTTATTTATCCATTTTGCAAAACTTCACTTTGTTTCTACACAACAATATGCACAAAAATAGCTATTTAACTATAATATTCTGGCTTAAACTAATCTATTTTAACTGGCCGTATTATTCGTAAGTACCGACTGTTTATTGGAAAAAACTCTGGAGGATATAGGCAAAAAATTATACATTGTTTACACTGATGACCGACGGTACTTGATAGAATTCCATTTTAACAAATAAAACACACTATTTCTTTTGTAAAATTCTATAATTTATTTGGTCTAGCCGACCATGGTTTCGCCAGTTACGGCATTGACGAGGCTCTTACAAGACTGAGGCTCTTCAGAATTTTTACATTATCAGCTTTCAAATTCTTTTAAAAAAATCAAATAAGCAATTGAAATAATATAGAAGGAATTGTATCTTGTTTGAACTGATGTTTAATTGCGTAAATATTACTGTTATTAACATTAAACATATCTTTACAATATATTTGACTATTTTTTGTCTTAGCCTGGTTTTTAGTGACAGCAAAGAAGGTTTTTATTTATTGACAGTTATTAAATATCCCCAATTTTATCTTCCGAGTAATTAAGCACAATGGTTTACCCACACCATTCCCTTTATGAGGTTAGAGTAGAAATGCATTACACTACTAATGTAACAACTTTATTTAAAATGTCATTTTGCAAAAATATGTTAAATAATATTGTTTATATATTTAATGTCCCAACCTCCATTACCTTTCTGGCCGGTAATTACTGTCGAAAAATCACTTTCTTTTAAATGTGATTTGACACATTAGCTTAAGGGAACATCAATCTTGATATTTCATTAAATTTGATGGAAATAATTTGAATGGATTTCGACATATTAAAACTTTAAGACATTGTTTTTTTTCACTTTTTAAAGAAAACCAGCATTCGTGAATACTTATGACTTGATTTTGTATATATTTGTATGAAAATGTTGGTGAGTTGTTTTATGTATTTTTATTATATTCCCTAGACAGACTTACCTGGCATGCATCTTTGTTCCGTTCATACGCACAAAACATTGACTCTGTATCTTCAGCAACGTGAGCTCCCAGGTTACTTTTTGAGCATTGTTCATCCGATAAAACCCTAACATTTGCCGATAATAAGACGCGTGAAGGATATCCTTGATATGTCCTCCTTCCCCATCCACTTATTATGGCTACTTTCCCATCAAATGATGTACCTGTAATCTCACTTGAATTATTGATTGACAGTATAAAATAATAATACAACAAAGTTAATATTTTTAAAACTTGACAAATATTACAACCTTGTAAAGTTTACATATTCACAGAAATAAACAAAATTTTCATAAATTTACAATGGCAGCTATTGGAGTTACATGAATTTTTACAGGTATATAATAGTTGATACCGAATGCATTAATGACTTGAGTTGACTTTACTTAATTAACGAGTTATTAAATTTTAAAGTCATATAGTAAAATTCAATATAATATAATTCTCATATTGTTTGGTGTTTTACTTTTAGAAATAGTCGTTCAAATAGTTACAATATAAAACAAATACATATAAAAACTTACAAAGTTAATTTAACAATTAATTTAATAAATAATAAACTGATATAATAAATCTAATCATTTTAAACAATGTTTCGACAACAAAATATATTGCTCATTTTTGAAGATTAGATCAATTATTTGCTCCTTTAAAGATTCAAATAAATGTATGATATACTGTACTATTAAATACATTTTTCTTAACACCAGGATGACATTCTATTCTGAGAATTTTTTGAATCACCCAGAAGTTGTTGAACAGTGCGAGGCAAGTTTTGCAACCTGCCACGGTAGTAAGTTGGAAATAAATCAGACTTTTGAATGTAAAGGGCAAATTGTTGTGATTTTTTATGGTAGCTATGTACATGTGTAAGTGTATATATAATATATGTGTGTGTGTGTGTGTGTGTGTGTGTGTGTGTGTGTGTGTGTGTGTGTGTGTGTGTGTGTGTGTGTGTGTGTGTGTGTGTGTGGGTGTGTGTGTGGGTGGAGTGTTTTCCCCCAACATTTATGCACAAATATAGAATAAATACTTTTCTTTATCTACTTTTTTTTAAAAATTGTTTTTGTATGTAAATATAGGCTTTCATTTGTGAATTTGGTTTCGATTTTTGTAAGAATTTTTGATCTCTGACATTCAACTCCATTTTTTTTTTTTTTATTTTTTTTTTTACATCTTAAACTATTTTCATTACACAGATAAACCCTATGCACTTTTCTGAGGAAAATTATATTTTACAAGTTGTGTTTTTATTATTATTATTATTATTGTTGTTGATTTTTCTTCAATCAGGAATAATGTTTTAGGAAATTTCGACTTTTTACGTAACAAAAATATTTCACGTATGAAAATTATATAAATTTATTTTTGTTTTTACTAACATTTATGTAAAAATATATTACATATAAAATATTTAAAAATCGTTTGGGTATGTAAATATAGGTTGTCATTTGGCATTTTGGCTTCGGTTTTTGTAAAAATATTTGATTTCTGACATAAAAACTTGTTGTTTTAAAAACAAATTGTTTACATCTAAAAAATTGTAATTACTCAGATAAATTCTTTACACCTTTCTGAAAAAAATGATATAAAATAAGTTGTGTTTTTTATAATATTACTATTTTTAAAAAAAAGGTTTTGAAAAATGATCAAAAATATTTGATAATGGAAAAATTAACATTGCCACTTCTAGGGTTAAATTCATTTGACCTTCAAATGACTTTGTAAACACAGACCATACAATGCCGTTTTATTTCTGTATCGATACCAAATTATAATTTATGTCTCAATTTAAATTTAAATTTTTCCTTTCGAGGTATATTTGGTGTCCAAAGACTCATGACGTTCCCTCTTCCCAAAACTAGGCATTAAAACTTTTCTTTCCATTTATTTATTTTAAGTGCTTTCACACAGAAACGGACAATTATTCGTAGATAAGCATGAGAAAAACACCAAAATATAAACTTGCTCAAACTGCTGAATCAACAAAAAGTTCCATGCGTAACTTCCAAATCTGTCTTCAAAAATAATTAAATAATAATAGAGGAAAGATCTTTTAAAATATAAATAATTAAATATTTAGGAAAATAATTTTGATTACTTAGACGATTCATGGGATAGTCAGCCATCACTGATATACCACAATATTTTGTTTCTTTTTCCTGCATAAATATTTTTGTATTTATATATTGGACAAGTCATATATTGGACAAATATATTACATTATGTCCTGTATAATTTTTTTTTTAAATAAATAAATGGATGACACTTAAATTTCTGTTAACATTTAACGAACCATTTCATTTCCATAAACTGAAAATAAAAACATTCTTCATTTATGAATAACAAAAAAATATTTTGTATAAAACATTTGTAAATTTAAACAGTTTGGAATTCATCTCCTAACCATTTTTGTTATGGTCATATGTTTTGGTTTCATAGTAAGCATTTTTTGAAGGCCTAACTTAATTTAATTTAATTGTTGTTTTGATAAAACAGATATTGTTAGATTTGTTTCTATAGTTACATTGTTTAAACATTTTTTTTAAATAATTTTTGTGATGTTTGTTTAACGTTAGAAATGAAACATGTTCATGTCCTAAATGATAGGCCTTTCTTTACCATTTGTTGATTTATTTATTAAATGGTTCATGAAAAGTTTAAAACAATCATAACCTTAACATATTACATATCATTTTACTCAGAAAATTCTATCAAACTTTTACCAGATTTAAACTTCGTTCTAATTTCAATATATACAAAATGTTCAGAGAATAATTAATTGAGAAATTTACAATTCTTACATTACACAATTTTTGATAAATGAAAAATAATAAACAGTGGAATTTTGATAGGACAAATTTCAAGGAAATGCAAAAAAAATCGTGTTAACTTGAAATTCGAGACATCGAGGATTGCGGCATTAAGATTATGATGCAAAAGTTTGTGCTTCAAGGTTTATTAATTACATTGTAAAACCATAATTTTATCATTGAGTGTTATAAGATATTCATGAGGGATTAACCAAAATTGTGCTATCGAGGAATTTGTTGTATGAAGATAAGTAATATCGACTTAATACAGTCGGGGTTCGACTGTATTTGGATATATATTACCTGAAATGACACAAAACTTTAAACATGTAAAGAGATATAAAAAGCAATCATGCTAGAATTTTTACAATAACAGAATACCTACACCCAATATATAAAATTTTGAAAAATAACACAAAAAATAATACTAAAACGCAAAATAAAGCATGAATTCTTAGCTGTCAATTAAAACTGATTGAATTTGAACATCTTCAAATATTTGCAAGTAAACGTTCTGCAGGTATCACAATAGTAAAATGATATAGTATAATATGCTAGGTTAAATATTTCATCATTTTTAGCGTTAAATTTCTTCACACCATGTATGGCTGGGAATAGTGGCGTATTCCTGTAATCCAACAGCGGGAGGCCGGGTATTGGGATTCTTCTGATACCGGGATTCAATCTTCGAGCCAACGCTACAGCAGCTCATGGTTCATGGTGATACTCTCTGACAAACTGACTTACTGACTCTCTGACTTCTGCATTATCTCATAAGACTAACAATCAGACAGACTATCATGACTTTTACTCTGACATCCATAACTTTCATTCACTCATTAGTAGTGTCATTGTGGACGTTGTTAGCAATTTTTTGTAAATATTTCTTAATTTGTTAGCAACACATGAGTTTAGAAACCCAGTACGGCATTGCAGTGTTTCGTTGTGCAAACTCCCATACACCAATGTCGGGTTTTGCTGTAGTGAACTTAAAGTAGAACTCGTGATCAGTGGGAGACTTATATCCTCAAAGAATAAAAAATAAATATTTTGTTAAATATTATTGTATTTACTTAATATTTAAAAATAAATCTTTGTTACGAAATTTGTGTTCTATTTTTCAGTTATTTTGTTACTTTTAAAACATGGAGCTTGAAAAATGTGTACACTTTGTTCTAAATGATTTGGTATGTGCATTAAATAAACTAAAGTTTGAAACAATCAAGCTGAATTTGTAAGAAGATTGGAGAAATATGAAATGTATATAATGTGGGTTTGTGAGTGTGTGTAACAGGATTTACCTCCAGAATATTAAAAAGGAAAAAATTGATAATTCCTTCATTCCAAACAAGAAAGTTATATATTTAAGGATAACTTGAGATATTGGTAACAACACCAGCTTTTTTATGACATCTAAAAGTGACCAATATACAAATAATCCAACACGATGTACAATTTTCAAATTTCTCCAATTGAATATGGAGAATTAAATTTGTTTATTATATAGCCTAGCTTATTTCGATGAACCTATTAACAATCAAAGGTAGGAACATAGTTTTCTCGTATCCAATTTTTTAATTTAGAAAATCGAAAGCTGTTTAAATTTTTATTTATTAGTTTGGTAAAAAAATCCAAAACTTTAGGGACCGTTAGAAAGCTCTTGTGTTCTAGTGAATTACCAAAAAATTTTTGTTTTCATTTGTGGATATTACTGTATTAATTATCTTATTCAAAGTGTATTATTTAAGATTCAAAGTGTGAGTACATAGTAATAAAATTTGTTCTTTGTTAACATTTGGTTTACGAAAGTTGATCTAAAAAATCAAATAGGAAAAGCTGTATTGTTTAATCATGCTACTGCATAGACATTTTATATTCCTTGTAATGCTATAGTAAGTCTTATGTCAAACTTATGATCCTTGATGGTTCTCTTGCTTGTCTTTTCCGCTGGGGATTAGTATCCATCTTGTTCAAATCAAAATCAACTTTGCAGATTCTTTCTAATAATGCTCCTACAGTATGCCTATCATACTTTTATTATTCTGAATTTGATGTATAACTGCACTTAGGAAGCAACATCAGCTCAGCTCTATACCATCTACCACCTGTTCAGTGTTCACGAGTAGGTGTGTATCAGTTTTAAAAAGTGAAATCACTGTGTTTCGGTCTTCATGATGGCGAGATGGGGAGCATCTCTACAATATCCAGCTAACCCTGTTTAATGAGATGTGAAATTGCAATTTTCGCAGCTAATATTTCGTTACTGGAATTTATCTCTATCTATTCCAACCTCACTCTGCAGAGCTACAGACCAGACTTGGGAGCATATTATTTTAGACTATCCTTAGCCTGACAAAGAGTACTATGAAGTCCCAAAGTTTCAAATTAACAAGGCATCTAAAATAATTATGGCTTATTTTGGCAGACATTTAAATGAGACAGAATTATTGACAATACTAAACTTTATCGTCAGATTATTTTTTTATTATTATGATAAATTCATTTAGTATAATATATACCTTATATTTAATAGAAAAAATAATAGTGTTTTAGCTAAATTTAGTTTTTCACAGAACAAAATTGAAAATGAAAAGTACGAAATTTAAGTTTACTTAATTAATGTTGCACTGGGAATTCGGAAGTTTTATATTAACTTAAACGATCATTTTTAAAGCCTGAAAGAAACTAATTTTCAACAATGACATTTTAATATAAATATTATGAATGAATTTAATTTATAACTGTTATATTCAAAAATAAAATTACAAGACTGTGGTAACTAACAAAACTTTGACTATATTTTAACCATCTAGACAAATGGATCTAGACATCTGATCCATGTATAAAGGTAAATTGACAAGACCATTCCATAATGTTACATAGTTTTCACTAAAATGACCAACATTTATTACATAATATGTAATTATCATAACAATGTCACTAATAATATAAACTGAGCAAATTTGGAGCCGTAATTTCGATTGGTAAGAGTTGTTTAAATGATATTTGGAGGTGATAGAAATATTATCTCTTGTTAAATGGAAATTAACAAGGTTTATTTTGGTTTAAAAATGGTGACGGAGGACTATATTTATTATTTTGAAAGTTTTGAAAAAAATAAAATAGAAAAATATATTGTATAAATAGAAAAAGGATGCACAAATGATAATTAACTTACAAACATTTATCTTTGCACTGTCACAAAACTGAAGAGAACTTTCTCTTCACTATTACTGACTTGAACGTTATATATCCGAATCCGATTTATGTGGGAGTTATTTAAAAATTTTAAATGGTTGGGATTTTGAGGATGTAGTGCAATACGTTTTTTAGTGGGACATTGTTTTGAGAAAGATTGGTATTAAATACAGTATTTCTGGCTCCAACTGATATAATGCAAAAAAGGAATATTTCAAAAAGCCATTTGTATACTTTTATGTTTAAAAGTTTGGTTTTCATAATAAACTTAATGTCAGTTAGAAATTACCAATGTTTCATGTCAGGTTTATTGCTAATTGACATAGAATAAACAAATCTAAAGGTTAACCACAATCCTTAAAACCGTACTCCACCGTTCTACCATTTAAGTGGTATATAATAAAGTTGAAGGTGATTCTCCATAATTAAGCGTAATTACATACAAATTTGATTTCAAGTAGACAAGTAATAAAGTTCATGACATATGGTCAATAACAATAAAAGAAGCTGATACGAAAATATTACTAATGTCCTGTAAAAGTCCTGTGAGTTGACTAATGCATTTGCTTTAAAAAATCAATAACACAAACAAGGACCAACAAAACAGATACACATTACACCATGCGTTTTAGCCATTAATTTACAGGTTGTTTCTGTAATGACGAGCACAATTAGTTATAGTATCTAGACCCAAAGGTTCTGGTGTCCTAGACTGAATAAGGGTAAATTTAGATCTACATATTCGATTTCTTTCTCCACCCAGTTTGGAAAACAGATAACACTGTTGAATTAAACCAATTTTTATCTATATAAAACAATACTTTATCTCTAAACCAAATATCGTCTCATGTGGATATTTTGACACAATACTTCGTTCATTATTTGATGTGTTTTATTCAATAAATCAATGCCAGGAATAACTGATATCTATTTAAAATTGTCGACCTGAGTCATTGTTTTCTCTTCTCTCTGTTTATTCTACTATCTGTTGATGATTTATTCTTATCTGATTTTTTAACTTTTCTTCGATGACTGTTACGTACATCTTTGTAGTTAACATATAACTAAATATGTCCTATATAAAAAAAAACACGGTATTCAGGGTGTTCTAGAAGTTCTTTCGTCACTCTTACACTCATTCTCCAAGTAATAACAAAGAAATATGTACATAATCTCTTCGTTTTCCGGCTGTACGGCATTTTATGTTTAGAAAACTGTTATATTTTGGGACATAGTTATCTTATGATATTGAGTTTAGATTTTGTACACGCATATGTAATGTAACGGTTTACATGTGTACCGAAAACAAAGTCTTCATTTCAAATATTTTCAAAGCAGTTTAAATTAAACTCGAATTGTGGATATAGCTGCGCAAATAAAGAACAATTGAGCAAAACTAAAAAGAGCAATAAAATTAATCAATAAGCGTGCAAAGAAATGTATTGAAATTGGTGGACGCATTTTTAAAATAATATTGTAAAACATATTTAATACATCCATCATTTAAGAAAGTAAAGTTAACAAAAGTAAGAGACTGCATTTCTATTTGTTATTTAAAAACGTGTTTTTCAAATCAAATTTACCTTTATTCGGAAGACATACAGGTTTTATATGCTGGTTAAATTTAATCTGTTTATCAACTTTTAAAAGTGCAAGGTCTCTCAAATCATGTACATCATCTGTTGCAAAGTTTGGATGAAGAGTTCCTTTTATCACTTTATAATACACCTCTGTTCCCAAATTCATTTGTAATCGATCATAGACACCAAGTACAACTGTCATGTTTGCAATCTGAAAACTTGAAACACAAATTTATTACTAAACATGAAGACAAGGATGATGAATGTAATTCAATAAATGCTGGTGCAGATATTTTAATTTAGGTTTAAATTAGGTATTGACAAGTGACCAGATCTTTTAAGTTTAAAAACTAGTTTATTATCATCAAAATCGATTTAAAATTTTTAAATGTTGCATTTTATTGTAGTTACTTTGAATTTAAGATGTACAAAACCTAGTGATGTAAAATTGTTCATGTTCAGCAATTCAAAAACATGGTAAAATCAAGTTTCATTAAAATCAGTATACATTATATTCAAAATAGTTGAACATTATAGCTGTCATCTAAATTTTTTAATTGGTGCAATTAATTTAATATAATTATTACCAGCACGTTAATGAATTAACTTAAATGTTATATTAAGCTTATGTTGACGTATGTAATATTACCATATTACTACGATATGATTTCATAGCTACAATATGAGGAAAAATTACAGAAAAAATGATTCCTCCATATTTATAGTTACTTAATTACAGTATTCTACTTTGTAATTCCTATTTATGTTCTTAATGTTGTTTGAACAGCTAATATTGTGAAATTTCCTAATTAAATTAATAATTTAATCAACCTAATGTCCTTTCAGAGAAATAGGTGAAATTTTGAGTGAGTTGAAATGATAGATCATACATCATATCATGGTGTGAATCATACCAGCACAAAGTCAAAAGTAAAGAAAAGGACAGGGTTTTATGAAAAAGGTAAACACATTTTGAGTTTTTCTTTCAAATTAATTTACTGCTAAAACACGTTATAAAAAATTATAATATTTACATATTGTAAATTTTTCCAATCATTGTTAATCTTTTTTTCAGTTTAAAAATCAATTTACTGCGATATGATTTCATAGCTACAATATGAGAAAAAATTACAGAATAATTGATTCCTCCATATTTATAGTTTCTTTGAGAAGTGTATTTAGATAAATGACATATCGTATATAATAACAAATGTATTAATCTTAATGGTTCTAAGAATTAACAACACATTCTGTTGTTTAAAAAAATTCTATATAGAAAGATGAAACTTATTTGATTGCTGTTAAACCTCACTTTTTATCAAGTATTCCTAATAGAAGTAACATTGCTGTCACAGTTGATACTTCTGATTCCTCTAACAGTTGATTGGGAACAAGAATATCATATGCCAAACCCTCCAGACAATACTACAAAACTTACACCAATAAAATACTTTTATACTCTGTCCCTCCATACCGAACATACACTGTTATGAAATTTATATAAATACCTGTGAAAAAATAACCCAAAAACGTTTGGCAATTTGAGAGAATTATTGGTAAAATATATTTTTTTTGAATTTTGAGCCTTGGGTGTTTTGGTATTAATTAAAACATACAGTTTCTTCATCTTCTTTGTGGAATACAAGTTTCAACAAAATTATTGACTAAATAATATAACTGCATTGTCAAAAGTATTCTATAATATAATTTATTTTATCAATCAATATACATAATTTTCTCCTCCTTTTAGGGAACCTTCCTCCTCCCAAATGTAGCTAAAAGAATGCAGTTATTGTGCAATATTACACATATTCATCCTGACACAGTGTTTTGGAATTTTTCTAATCCAAATGTAACTCGCAATTGTTTTTGTATGGTGTTGAACTTGAATTTGTTCTTAGTTGTCTTTTTTCTCTAATATAAAACACAAGTGTGCTATTAAAAAATTAATTGGATAAACTCCGAAAATTACTGAGTCTTGTTTACAGAATAATTTTACTTGAAATGATCAACATTATGGAAACTTCAAACCTAATTAAAATAAACTGGACAATTTTTCACACAAAAAAAAACAGACTTTATTGATAAGAAGATGATGTTGCAATGACTAAGATATGATCTTCAGTTGAAACCTTTGTGACACTAATAATATAGGGGGTAGATAGTATCACATTTAGGTTAGTGTTGAAAACGTTTGTGTAGAAAAGAGAAAGTAAAATTACTTACTTATTGAGACAATGTCCTGCCGTTATTATATACCTGTCACTTATTACAGATCCTCCACAATATGATTTGTTTTGATACATAATAAGCGCTTGCCAAGGAAATTCATCAGGTTTTGTTGCTTTCCCTCCGAATATTCTTGTACCTAGTGGATTACTCTCTCCACAATCTACAAAATAAACAGTCCATACATATTCTCGCAGATACTCAACGCACGAGAACATAAAACATGGTGATAACATTAACCATTACACACAAAAACAAACAAACAAACAAACAAAAAATATAATAATTTAAATCATAAATTTACACTTGCATCTTATATAAACAAGCACATAATATTTATCATCAAATATGTATAAAAAACACATATTCATGATTTACAAGAGCTCGAATATACTAGTGTATTGAAACAAGATGCAAGCCATTTAACCCTTTGAACTCTGATGATCAAACTATTTCTGCTACAGCGAAGATCAGTACTTTACATATAAATAAATATTGAGCTTGACTTGTGAGATAATATTATGTAGAACAAAAACTCGAACACAAGATCTCACAAAAACTACGTAGCGAAGATCTAATAAACGTAGTTTTTGTGAGTAGACTAGGAAATCAGGTCTGATCACCCCTAGAGACAAATACAAACATTTATCAAAGTCCAAAAGGTTAAAAATAAGTATGCTGTTTAATAGTCGTGAAACCTTATATTTAAACTAGAAAGAAATACATTAATTTTAAATGACACTGATCTTGATAAATAAAGTAAAATTATAATATAATGTGTCTTTATTTATAACATTACAATAATATACTACAATTAAAAAGGCATTATGCTGGGCAATACATCAGGTCTAAAGACTATTGGAAAAGTGTTATATCATAGAAAAAACAATTTCACTCATGTTTTGTATCTGCTATGATGGTTTAACTGTCAAAACCGGTTTTCCACTAGGATGAAATTTGGATTGTCTGACAGAAAAAAAAGGTAATTAACCTACAATATACATTTAATTTTACAAATTATTTTACATTTTATAATAATTAAAATTAAAATTTAGATTTTTATTTGACACAATAGAAGAAATTAAATTGATCACTTTACTTACAGCATTGTGAATTTGTTTGTTTTGGAGATTCAGATTTTGTAATTGATCTCCGAATCTGAAATGTATAGAAAATGTGTTACAACTTTATAATGTACTATGGTTATGTCAGAAATAACATAATTTAAATTGAATACAATCTTTCATGATAATTAGTTTAACCTTATAGTCTTCTTTAGTTTATTTTATTTACACTGAAGTGTTTAGATAATGAAATTACTTGAAAAAGCTTCAACTAAACAAGATATTGAGCTGGAGGTAGGGATGTTGAAAAGTTTTCCTGGCCTCACCCAAAACATCCATGAACATAGTAATCCATCACACAGCCCACTTCATCGCATAAGTCTTATCAATCATTTAGTTTTAAGAAAAAAAGTGTACCATGTTGTGAAGTTTAGTAAATAAAAAGAAAAAAGGGAAAAAGAAATCATCACAAACAGACATAGGTGGCTACAACAATGAGAAATGGGCAATTGGAGCTGGACCACCAACAAGGACTGTTGAAAGCAGTTATATGTCTAAACTGTTTTGAGTAATGTCCATAAAAGTAGAGAAAAGAAGAAGAGATAAGGATGAAAAGAGTAAGTTAATTGTCAATTAAAATAAAAAAGAAATAAAGAAATTAATTGGTGAGTGAATATTTTAATAATAAAATTTGAATTACCTGATCAACTTGGATAGCTTCCTGTGATATAAACATTTTTCTGATTTTCAATAGACCATATTATGAACTTTTAAAATTTTCAAAACAAAGAATACACACAATTCAATTACATCAGTGAACATTCAATGTATCATAAAATCACCCCATAATTTCACCAACCCATTTAGCAAGTGCGTTTTATCATCCTTGTAGATTAGAGATATTTATACTAATAATAATAATGTAGTAATTTGTATATGTTATTTTTTTTATTTATTTTTTTTTTTAATAATCGGTGCACCACCATCAATAAATAAACAGAACAAAAACTGCAAGATTCAGCTCAGATATGTATTTATGAACCGATTGAGCTAGTCATTAGAGATAATAAATCTGATTTTATAAATACATTTTTATATGCTTATTTCATCTGTTTAATTACAATTGTCTAGTGGTAGATTATAAGTAGAATCTAAAAATGAGGGAAACAAAACAGAAAAAGTATAATATGTTTGAAAAACAGATACAAATTAAAGCTCCTTGGTAACATTTTAAGATTTATTATCCTATAAGCTATTTAAAATTATTATTTCATTCTTGCAACTTATTTAGTTTTGACATTTACTGTTTTTTAAGCATTGGTAGATATTTCAAGTCTTGTCTATCGGTGTTACATGAGTGCAATCTAAATAGATTGAATTTCTGTATCTGAAATTGACTAATATTTTTCTAATTGGAAAACAGTTGAAATGAACAGATTTAAAAAACAAAATTTAGACACTTATATTTAGTGAAGGACTTACCTCCATTGCATCCACTAAGTTTTCAATTAACAAGAACAACTGAAAAAAGTGAATAAGTATTTTTGTCTTCATAGTTTAAACCTACAAACTTGAAATGAAGTATACATGTAAACATTTAATATAAATGCTTTCATTGCCCTATTCAGTATAATTTTAAGCCAGATTTTATTTTTTTAAACAATAGACAAATTCTCTTGATCAACATGAAATTACATGTAAATTCCCTTTGTTAACTTTAAAGACATTGTTTATCAATTTCTTGCATGAAATCTTATTCAAAGTATAATATAAAAAAATCTGTGCAGCTTTAGTCACATTATATAATTAACATCTATTTTCACACGGATACATGGTTTAGAGCATTGTTATTGGCTACAATAATGTATGTTGTCTTTGTTGAGAAATATCTGTTTTAAAATGCTCCAAGTAAAATTTTTTTTTTTTTTTATGATTGTCTACCGTTTTCCATATGGTACGCCAAATCCTAATCAATTTTAATTATTTGATAAAATTTTACTTAAATCTACGATCTAGGAAGCCAGATATTGATTAATCTCTATTGTCCCAAAAAATACTGAATCAAGAGCTATCAGTCAAAATGTAAAACCAAGGCAACTTTAGCTTCAAATGTGATTTTGATGAAAAAGGTTCATGACCCAAATCAATCTATATAAGATAAAATTATTATTTTCATATACCTTTTTAATACTAAATCAACTGCCAGGCAATTTTATTCCAGAACTATAATTTTTTTATTTTATTTTTTCACATCCAAACTTTGATAGTTAGTAATTTTCTGTCACTATGAGAAAAATTAAGCAACAACTACAGATATATGTTTATCATTATAGTAAAAAGACTCAGAATATATTGATTATTAAAAATTATTATACAGTATATTATAATTATTACATATATACAATTATAACAAAACGTTTGTCCAGGAAGTATTACTGTATCGCTGTAGCATTGTAATCACAGCTCTGTGCATGCATCCAACTCTCTCTGATTCATTGGAATTTTACAGATGCTATTAGTTAGGTCAGATGATTGTATCTATAAAATGTTTACCTTTTATTCCAGATCCTACATATTAAGGTCTGATATCCAACGCAAGAAATGTGAGACCTACAAAAAATGTGTTGTGAAACGTGTGGTGAAAATCCAATGAGTGATTGAATGTGCATGATGAGGCAAAGAGTGAGTGATCATCTGTCATCAACAAAGATTTGGTAAGGAAAGTTGATAACAAAAATTTGCTAGGATCGATGTTTTACGAATTACTTACTCTCTAATTAGATTCCTCAGATTTCAAGAAATATACTCAGGAAATTTTAACTGACCGTTTAGTTTATTAGTAACTGTGCTACTATTGGTTGCCAATAATTCTGTCTGGTTTGAACAAAACCAAATAACTTTGAAGTGTTTTGCAGTTTCTCACCCGATACAATGATGAAGTGGTGTTCTTTTAAGTTAAACAGTGACTGGTGACGAGACCTGGGTGTCTCATCAGTCCAGAATCCAAAGCACCAGTCTATAGAATGGAATCACACAAAATCATTGGGAAAATACAACAAAAATTGTACAAAACAACAATGTCAAAACTAAAATCATGTGCACTGTGTTCTGGGATAGGAAAGAGGTATTAATTTATTTTTAACCACTTCCCAGGTTTAATTTCATTTTTAATGATTGACGAACATAACACTCATTTTATAGTGTAAGTGGTTGAAAATGAATTTTTCAATATATATATATATATATATATATATATATAGTGTTATTTAATGCAAAAATACACTCTGACACTCAAACAATTTTTTGTAACTTTTTTATGAAAAACTTTAGGCTATAATATGTACACCATTAGCCCTTTTATAAATTAATGTTGTTCATATATACGCCTTTAGCCCTCAGAATATAAACTCTATATATTATTTGGTTGAGGAAAATATAAACAAACCTGACATTTGGACAAAAAATATTAATTACCTAAACATTAGAAAATAATAAAAAGGTAAAAAACCCATGAAATGGTTTTTTTTAGAAACACACATGGGGAATAGTTTATCTCATCTGAACCATTTATTTTTATGTAATATGAATACTTGTATGATAAATTTCAATCATTTGTCAGAGTTAAGGAAGGTATTTCAGTGCAGGTTTTACGAAAATACACAGAAACTTTACGGACTTGCTTCTTGTAGCAAACATGATATCTGTGGGCTCGCTTTTCAGAATTTCTGAAGAGATGGAGCTTCAGTCCAGTCTCTGTTCATTATGTTCATGTGGTAGTCGGCCTGGCCGCTTGAAGATAATTGGTGAGGTTTAGAGTTTCTGTCATACTAGATCTTCAATCAAACTACAACAAAACTGCCTGTCAGTATAATAGGCTTCTTCCCTTTATAATCTTGTATAGATTTATAGAAAAGGTAGGAATTTATATTTTGCTACTTTCAAAACATAAAAGAACATTTTTCTGTACCATTTCATTGTTCATCTTTGGTAACTTGAGATGATATAGTTAGTTCTGTCTACGCCTTCCAAGTGTTTAGTGTATTCTACTACAGTACTAGGATTCGTTTACGAGTTATGGTATACCAGGAGTAATGGAGTGTTTGCTTGGTTTGTATTTTGTACTGCGAGCTACTACAGTTCCTTTATCCCTCCAGGATAATTTTTTTAGGAACTTCTATCTCTACATGTTTATATTTTTTCTTCTGCCTTGCCATAGTAGGCAAAACAGTACCAGTCACAAACATGTTTTTCTTCAGTAGCTTTTCACCTAGCTCAGGGCTGTTGTAGTAACAATCTACAAAAACATAATGTCCTGATGGAGGATTGCTATAGTCCATAAGTCAGACATTCACATCAATGTGACATAATTTAAATGGTTTCCTACAAGTCTGTCTCAGGGATGTGACTGTTTTTCATATGAAGGAACAAAATTATAAATCTTGTCATTTGTACTGCCAGATAATACAAATTCCTTTATGCAAAATTTGGTTCATTTCACACAAAATGTGATTATAAACACAAAAGCAAATTTTATATTGAAAAGAAATTGTGCTCTCGTCAACTGCTACATTTGATATTGGGTTATAAAAGTTTGGCTTTTTTTACTTTCATGTGGTTTACAACTACTCGAATTTTCAAGTCACGGTCATCTCCCTGTTCACTACTAAAGAAATTTCCCAGAATAATAGTAAAAATGTATCTCGGCGGAAAACGTAAAAATGGATTCTACTTAACAATTTGTCTGAAAAAATTCTTTCATATTGGGTAGTGAGTGCAGACCCATGTTGAGAATTACTCCATAGAAAGTTTCTATGTCAGCTGAAGTCAAACCTTTCCAATTTTACATTCTGTTGTTTAGGCTGTTCAATTTTTTTATTACAATAGTATACGCTTCATGAATTCATTTTCTTTTTTACGTGTAACACAAATCTAATTTGGAGATATTACCTCACTTCATGTATGTTTGAGCCATCAAATAGCCTGTTCCAGTACTTACAGCAAAAGTGACTACTGGCTGAGGAAAGGCTGTATGAACAGTTGTTGGTTGGACCTTATAAAGAGTTCAACCCGTCATTACAACCTGCTAGCTTTGTATCCAAAGTTTGTTGTATTCTCATCTCCTTATGACCAGAAAGCTAGTCAGTGAATTTTTCATAGGTGAATCAGGGTGGAAATTACAGATTACTCCTGCGAGTCTGTCTGGCATTTTATTTCCAAGGACACCAAAATGACAGGATGTCCAATGAAATCTGATGTCTCTGTCAACAATTTTTACAGAAGGTTTTGTTATCTTATATTCAGAAAGTTAGGTTTGGTGATCCTTTATCAGTTGAAATGGAGCCCTTAAATCAATCATTACACAATCCGTGTGCATAAATTGTGGTACTGCGCACAATTGTAGCATTAATGGTCATTATTTCCATGTCCCTGTTGAGAGATGGGGCAAGAAGGATATAGATGATATATTGTTCCTATAGCCCTGAAAATCAGTGTATAGTCTCTGTACTCTTCCAACATATACTACATGGTCACCTTAATAAGCTCGATCGGTATGTCTTTCTTCTTCTCAGGGGGTTACTAAAGTTAGTACCGACTAGACAATGCCGAGACAACCTAGCTAGATCTACACATTCATTTTTTCAACAAGTCTTAGATTAGATCTCTCTCTTTCATCTTTCCTATAGGCTCTCTATTGACCAACTCTTTTTCTATTCTGATTGATGTTAATAGCGTATTTGAGGGTTAGTGGTTTTTATTTTATTATTTTTTTTTTCCTTTTTTATAAGACGATGATGACCAAGAGGTTTATTAACAAACAACAAACAAACACAAATCTTCACATTAAGTATTTGCAACACCATATTTGTCTCTTCCAGCATCCAAAGAGGTGCAAAGCTAACCGTTGGGATTTCTTCCAGGATGTTTAAGATTTTATTTTTGACAAAGTTACATGGAAACATTAGAACACGTTCTTTTTGTTTTGCAGATTCCAAATCGGGTGCTCTGGTGGGAGAGTTAAAATATATTGATCCCCTGATCATATGCGTTCGAAATGTACAAGTCTAATAATTCGACTTCCATCTCAATCATCATGGTTGGTATGCTTGTAATCTTGGGTAACTTAGACATATTCATAGGACACAATTCAAAATTTTTTATTGAGTGACAGTTTCTTGATGTGGCAACCATCAACTGTTCCCCAAACTTTGCAGCAGTAAAGTAATTTTGACTGATTAAAAGCAATGCAGAAATGTCGAATGATAGCAGTGTTTTACCAGTCATTACTTTTAAAGCATTTAATTTAGTCTGTTTGTCTATTGTGATTGCACGCAGTACATTTTCCACTAGATAATTTAGCCAAGTGCCTAGAGTGCAACTTTTGAGAAGAAAAAATATAGGACCAAAAATTTTAGGGGAACAAATTTTTGTGACCACAAGATTTGTGTAAATCAAAAAAAAAATGTCAGAGTAACGATCTTGCCTTTCAAGTAGTACATTAAAATAATTTAAGGTGTGCAAGTAAGTGCCTGTTATTACCAAAATGCAACGGCAACTCCCATGTCGCTGTGTTCTCCCATAAGTTGGTCCGTTGCACTTGTTTCGCTGTCTCCCTTCTCAATGTAATTTTAATTTTGTAAAGCAAGATCATGTTTTTATATAATTTCATAACAAAACTTTTTGAAAGTGAGTATAGATTGGTAAACATAGTTTACTCTATTATTTCAAGTTTATATCGATAACGATTTGGGGGGGGTGACACAACCAACTTGAATGCTTAGAGGCACAATTTTTGTAAACGTGGAAACTAGTTGTACGTAGTAAATAAGTTGACTCCACTGGAGTTTTGAATCCATGACAACCCCCAGGATCCTTAGACTGAGGTTAGAGCTCAGATCAGTGCCATTTAACAAAGCGTTTGTAGGAAGTTTTTTTGGTGTATGTTTCCTCGTAAATATGGTACTTTGGACATAATTTTTGAGATCTAGAGGTTCCATTTTGATGCCCATAGGAATTCAACACAAAATTCAAATTTTCATAAAATCGGCAAATGAAGATTAATAACTCAAGTGTCCAAAATCCAATGATACAAAAATTACAATTCAGGAATTATTGGCAAAAAAAAATAATAACCTTGAGTACTGTTATTAAAATTTTGATTTAAATCAAACACAATTTACCTTAATTGCAATTTACAAGGTTGCTTAGCACCAATTAGTTATTGTCCCGTGCTTCATATTGTAATCAATTTCTTTAGTGATTTTCTTCATTTAAAGAGAGTTTTAGATTATAGATAAGTATTGCTCAATACAATGAAAATTTATGGTTTACTGGATGATGAGATTAATTGTGTACAGATGTATCAACATTGTCGGTTTTCTAAACATATTAAATTTAAAACTTTAATTATTTTACTAAATGATTATCTAATATTATTTCTAATGACCAGACAGTTAAAGATTTTATTTTGTTTCTTTATCGTTTGTAAAATCTATACTAGTGTGCAAATGGTTCTATAAACCATCTATAATCATGGGTTAATTACAATCCAATTAAATAGATAATATTATAACAATATCACCAATATATCAAGCTTAATAAACTGTAATGAACTACACTTGTGGAAACTTGAAATAACCAAATGAAAGAAAACACATTCCCCCCCCCCAAACACTTTATTTGTGCAATACAAGACAATGTTTCAATGACTAAGTCATCATTCTTCAGTTTATACATGCACACAAATCCTAATAACTGTCTTAATCATTGGAATATCGTCTTGTATTTACATTGCACAAATAAAGTTTTTTTTATGGAATATTGTGTTTTCATTCATTTGGTTACACAAGCTTAAACAGTCATCACTACTATCTGTAGTAGAATAGATAAATATTGTGTCTTTCATTTAAAACGCTAAGCAATATTTTATTGACCAGAATTAATCCTCGATCGCAGAATATAGCCCAAGTGATATTTCCAACATTATAAGTCTCACATGTTCCCTCTCAACATTATCAAAACTGCCTCCTAGTTTTAATTACATCTTAACAACTTTCTTAGGATATCAGTTACTGATGTAGTCATCCGCCCGTTCTAATGTAACATATTTATTCCTCCATTAAGTTTTACAAAAAAACTGATTTTTAACCTAATTAAATAATTTCATGGCTACATTTACCATGAAGTAATCAGGGTGCATGAAGAACCATTTAAAATGCAATACTAGAATGCTTACACTATCACAATGTTTTCCTTACTATGTATTTAAAACAACAGTGGGGAATCATTATACCAATAATTTTTCACATTCATGTATATTCATATATTAATTCTTTGAATAATTTATTTTTAAAAAACTGTTTTTTTCCCCAAGATTACCTTTGGCTAGGTTGAAAGTACCAATAAACATTCATATCCACATGTTAAAGTAATGATAAATAAAAAGTAACTCTCTGACTTTGACTGTAAATCAGCTATATAGTATCAAATGGTTGAATTTGAACAAAATAATTTACCGAACATTATCATGTATCTGTATTGTATTATTTTATTACATATATTTAGTTCACACGCCAAAAACTTTCGTAACCATTTATTTAAAATTCAAAAACGTCTAGTAAACAAAAAATATATCATCTTTAGCCAAGAGAAAAACATAAACTGTCTTTACAATAGTTATTTGTGCAACTAGTGAGCAAAGTGGCACTTTTTTAAACGAGAGAAAAATGTTGACGCACGAGGCTTGCCGAGTGCGTCTATTTTATCGAGTTTAAAAAAGACACTTTGCTCAAGAATTGCACATTATACTTTGTCTACAGTTGTTATTTTGTGACAAATAAAAAACATACTTCAGCAGTAACACAATTTAATAAAATAGGATTCAACCTCACGTCAAAACTGAGGTTATTTATGAATATTACAAATAACTTAGGTGTATTGTTGAGGAAACGGGATTGCCAACTTCAAAACTCGACAAACGAAAAATACTCTCCGTGTACATACACTGTCAATCATCTTCATGAATAATTACTTCATTTTTCAACTTTAAAACGTTGTATTGTTGTTTATTTATGTTATTTTACATGTAAGAATTATTAATCTAACCTACATACGGGACATTTCCTGTATATTATAAATCAATTCAAATAAACTTAACCTAAATTTCGTTTTGTTCGGTTGCCATTCGGAGTGTGCAAAGTAGTGGGCAAAGTGAAACTGTTGAGAAATCAGATGTTTTGCAAACTAATTTAAATGAACAAAATGCCACTTTGTCAACAACTGTAGACAAAATAAATTTATACATCCCATTTCTTGGACACTAGAAATAGTGGAATTAAAAACTCAATTGCTGTTTCATTTCGATAAAATCTGCCAACTTCAGTATTTTATACCAACTTTTACAAATAAGAAGACAACAAATCACGAAACATAATAGGCAGTCAAATCTGTGATTTTTCTTGATGTTTTAAAGGTTTAAACTCCAACTTGAGACTGAACTATGGAGGAAGAAGGTAGTAGCAGCAATCTGATTCTTTACAAATTTGCAATATATATATATATATATATATATATATATATATATATCTGTTGCAAAATATTAGGAAGATTTTAAAGTTAAAGACCTGGGTGAAATCTACTATGTCAGAGACATAGCTCGACAGATTAGCTGGATTTAAATTCATAGATAAATCGATGTTGCCTAAAAGAAGTTGTTATGCACTTTTCAAACAAAGCAAATTGAAAAATGAACCTTTTTTTAAATAAAAATAAACTTCACTACTGAATTTAGTATTTTAAATCTCAATAATGTCTAAGTATAACTTTTTATCATGCTCATAATGAAATTTGTTTTCAAATATAAACTCTTTGATAAAAGGTGTCTGGAATAACTACGATATTTGTATGAAGGGGTTTCTGTTACCACATAATAATATTGTTAAGAACATGTTTGTCATAAAATAAAATATATTAAAACTTGTTCGTGTTCAATATTTTATGTGTATTTTCGTTCATGTGTTCATCTTTGATAAAAGATATCTGGAACAACTACCAAACTTATATGAATAAGTTTCAGTTATTACAAATAGCATTCCTAAGAAAATAAGTGTCATGAAACAAAATATTATAAAACTTTGTTCCTGTTCAATACTTCATGTGTAAATTCAATTCAATATAGGCCTTTACAAAGTGCAGGGAATATTTACAGATAGTTGCGAATAATAATTAATTATAAATTTATTTCATAAACAGAAATTTATTTTAAATGTGTTTCTTGTGAATAATTTTATACATATAACAGTATATTGCATGTTATTATTGCAAAAAATTATTGCAGTAAACAGCCGGCATTTTAAAATTTAATAGTGATTTTTATTGGTCTATAAAATTGTACTAGTTAAAAACAAAAAAAGTACATTTGTCCGTAATTTTCAAAAAATTGTATAATTTCATATGTAAACTCACATTTTTTATTTACCATACAAATTCACACGCTTGCAATTTTGAAACATGAATACCTACTCGAGAAAGATAAAAGTTTGCTTAACGTTCAAAGCATTACAACATACACACAGAGGGTGTTCAGAAACTTTAAGTGTCAAACTTTAAGTGGTGGTTATAAGAGTTAAAATAAAGTTCCTATAAACATATGTCAGGAAACGATTTGTTTTCCATCGGCCATTTTGTGTTTGTTTGAAAAATAATTATAGTTTATGTTGATATTATAAAGATTTTGAGTCGAAAATCAGTATAATTTTTTTTTTTTTTATGCAACGGCTTACCATTATACCAAGAAACAAACTTTAGCTCATACATTTTCAAAATGACTGGCGTTTAAATTTTTTGTAAAGCTAATGGTTTTAGATAAACTCAATATTAAAAATTTTTAAAATCACCATTTCCACAAGTTATAAGTTATGTTTTGATTCTTGATATACTGATAAAACTTTAGCATGAAAAATGTGTTACCAAATATCTACTTGAAATATTATTAATTTCAAAAGCTGTAATTATTATTTTTCAAGGACCGACAGATGTAAAACAAAGCGTTTCGAGAGATATGTTTATTAGGAACGTTTTTCTTTATTTTGACTCATATAACCACCACTTAAAGTTAGACAGAACATTTTCTGAATACTCTGTATATAAAAGAATAGTAAAAAGAAGTTTAAAAAATTGTTGAACAAATGTGATGAAGTCTTCTGGAGTAAAGGGATATTACAAGTCGCTGAAAGAAGAACCTCACTTTATCAATTTTTATAAAATAATATTTCGTAATATCTATGAACTCGTAAAGTATGCATAATGATTATGAGAATGAGAATGACTACTTAGCATAAAGATTTTATGATTTAAGTGGGGGTACAGATGGATGTTATGTTTCACATTATAACTATTTTATTTTTATTTTACTGGACTACCATACATAGTAAATAATGCAATACTACTTTTTTAAGCAAAAGAAGAAATGTCAAAAGAACAGCTGTTTCAATATGTAGTGAGTGGTTATAAAACTATTTCTGTTGAGAAAATTAAATAACTTTAGTCTGATTTTTCAGCAAACGTTGGAAAATCCAGCTCCTCTAACTGAAATATAATAGAAGTTAAAATAATTGAAATCTAAATAAGATATTTCAAAAAACACCAAATCTTCACAAAAGACTGGAAGAGAGCGGAACAGGTTATAAGGCTAATCTGTTGTGAAGTAGAAGAATTAGAAACTTACTGTCAATAATATACCAAATTTAAGAAAATTTTAATGTTACAAAATTTATGAATTATTATTTTATTTTATATCAGTGTAAATTCAGTCAGATGTAGTTTTGTAATTAAATTTAAAAGTCAACTATAAATATAATCTCCAGATATGAACCACTAAATTTTAAAAACAGTAACAACCGTCCACGGTTTTGGAAACTATCCACTGTAGATAGTTGCTGACTCGAGTGTAAATGCCTGGTTTGTTTGGTCTTCCACAGCCTAATCCCCAGGATACTACTCCTGAAATATTTAGTTTATTAACAATTAGACACATTACAACTAGACCTTAACCATGATTCTTATTTCTATAATTATTTATTTCCTGAAAGAAAAGTACATTTTTTAAGTAAAGTAAATCATCCCACATGGTCATGAACCTGTGAATGAAGAATATGTCCGCATGAATACATGCAAGAAAATTTAGTATATTATTAATCATCATAAATAACCTTAATAAATTGTGAAGTGTTTTTTGGAAAGTGCCGTAACTACCATTAGACTATTAAAAAACAATAACTATATATTTTAAAACAATTTATAAATGATAGGTCATACCTTAAACTAACATAGTTACCTACCTCATGTCCCAAACTGGTATTCATTGTATTTTAAAATTGAAGCATAATAATTAATTTAAATGTTAACCATATTTATCTCATTATAGAATAAGATGAATTTTAATTGATCTACTTTTAATTTAATTGGTGAAGTTCTAGTTACAAAATTTATTTATTTTTGCCCAAGAAGTTTTAGTAATATTTTCTAATTCTTTTATCCACCTATTTTTTGTGGGCTTTAGTTCCCCCAATAACTTTTCTATATATGTTTGTATATTATAATATTCTCTAAAACTTTAATCTAAATCAGTTTTTTTTTTTAATTTGATATAAAAGTTTTAATTATTTGTTTCTTAATACCATAACCCATTTAGATTGCTTAAAAGTATGTTTTCCAACTTTTATCATTTTAGAAGTCAAGACACATCCAAATCAAATGTAAAAATATGTAAACTGTAATAACAAAAAAAAAACTGTATTTATATTGTTTTATTTCGTTCAATAATTCCCAATTTTCATTTTTTATAAGATATTTAAAATCAACAATATTTTCAGGTATTTCATCTCTTACTATTTTTTTCTGTGGCTCATTAATAATAGGAAACACACAGCAATGCTGATCACTTGTGGAGAATTACTAAAAATTTCAGACTGTAAAATTTCTATACATAACTTATTGATGCAAATATTTGAAATAACATTGCAATACAGATCCTGCCACTCATGCAGTCGAGTTCAATTATCACTTCATACCAAAAGAAGCTAAATGTCTTGTAAGTGATACTTATTTCCATCATTTCCTAATATATTGATGTTGATATCTCCAAATAAAACATATTTATTATTTTTATACAAACATATTGTAAGATATTATTCAGCCCATCCTTAAATCCAGTGATATAACTAACCACTTGGTGCTCTATATACCCTCAAAACATCATTACCCAGCTCAATCCTGCAACTCAAAATGTGTTTCTGTAGTGGAGAACTAAAATTTTATAAATGGTTCATAATGTATATCATTTTTATAACAATACACCTTTTTTAGTACTCGCGCAAAGCTACTGACTTGATAATATCCTTTAATACAAAAACAATTAATACCAAGCTTTGTTACTATCAACATATTCACAGCAAAACACATTCAAGCACTCAATCTTATTAGTAACTAATTTTTCATTCTGATGAAAAATTTTAAAATGACTTCATTCTGCATTGTTAACCAGCTTATTTAGATCAAATTCATTAAAATTTACTTCCAGGCATTCAGTTTCTTTTTTAAGAGTTTGAATATCAGATTGGATTGACTTTCCAATTTACATCAATATTTTTATATCTACTAAAGTTATTAGTCAAAACAAAATAAACTTAAATAACTTAATAAAATTAAATCAATATTATCATACGACACCTACAGCGCCTTCAGGGACACCCGAGTACAGTGATCCGGAGGATGTTGGATGAACCCAGCCCGCTTCGTCGGCTCAAGAGGACCAAGCCAGCTGACTTGCTTATATAAAACTTTCAGATTGTTTACCAAATATTTGTTTATTTTAATCTATATGGGAACAACCATTGGGCTGTTACTCATCAAACTGTGATGTAATAGATTAGAAGTTGCTAAATGAGCTAAGCTCAGTTAGTTGTAACAGTATGTGTAATAAATAAAAAAATATATATATATATATATATTATCATTCAATAAGGAATGAGTGCTAAAAAGAATTTATTAAAAAAGTATATTTCTCTCCTTGTTTAAACCACTTATTCATAAAGTCATTTTGACTAAGGGTTTATTTCAATTTATTTTTTGTTCTACGAAAAGGTTGTTAAAAACACGAAGATCTTATTGGTGATGTTAGCAATAATGAAGCAAATTTTAGGTTATGTTAGCAAATATTATTGGAAATGTCCTTCTCTTCCATCTTATTATCACAAAAGGTAAATTATTCCTTGATTAAGTTCCTCGAAACTATCAGTGATCCATGTTTCTTTGATGGTTATAAGAAATCCATAGCAGGAACACGGCATCTCCATGTAGAATTTATCCGGATAATGTATAACATCCCCCAAAACTTCACTTTTTTTTCTTTTGTAATTTATTCCATGCTTTGTGTAGTTTTAAATTTATATCTTTCTAAAACCCTTTTCCACCATGCAATATTGTTAGGTTCTGTAACACTTCATTTGCCATCCAGATGTGTTGAAACCAATAACCAACATCATATCTGCATGGAATTGATATTATTAGAAAATTAGCATGTGTATAACTCCCAATAATTTAAACGATATACCACAATTTCATACAGTTTTTTTAATTTGAGGAAATTCATAAGAAAGTGAAGAAATCATAGACGGTCTATTCTCACAAAGCTTTTCATTTACCAGCTGCACCAAATCATACCCACTTTATTTTCACCATGGACGTTTTCATACCCTTCATTAAACTGTTAATTTCCATTACTCGTTACATTTTCACTGTAAACTTCACTAATCTGGCAATGAATCTCTGCTTATTTCAATTTGTACAATCAAGAAATTGTTAACTGTCTGTAGTTCATAGTTGGTAGTTCATTTTGATAATTTTGGATTATGAGTAAATGTGTATCATATTATCAGATGTTTCTGTTTTTGAATATATCAAAATTTAGGAGTGGCTACCATAAACAATAACACAAAATTGAAATTTTCTAAAAATTAAATCAAATGATTTGAATTGAATATTGTCAACATATAGCATCTAATTACCAAAACAAAACATACTGTTTGCTACATATGAAATAATTCTAGACAGGGAGTTTTTGGTTTAAAAAGTAAATGAACTGTTGATGCTTTAATTAAAGAAAATTACAGATAGTT